>KZ651221.1:705823-720935 GCA_001010745.2 Gerris buenoi
TCCCAACCTACTGACGCTATTGACTTGAAATTTGGTATATAAGTTAAACTTTTTTGCCCAAAAACAGAAAACCTATTGCGAACTTTAACACTCCAAATTTCTGCGATCTGCGATCAATTGCGATCACCGCGCAATATTTTACATTTTTTGTAATTTTCAAGTTGGGTATCATTTCAAAGGTATTGAAATGTAGATTACAAATATGTATCGCATTTTGAAAATGCGATACATATTTGTAATCTACATTTCAATACCTTTGAAATGATACCCAACTTGAAAATTACAAAAAATGTAAAATATTGCGCGGTGATCGCAATTGATCGCAGATCGCAGAAATTTGGAGTGTTAAAGTTCGCAATAGGTTTTCTGTTTTTGGGCAAAAAAGTTTAACTTATATACCAAATTTCAAGTCAATAGCGTCAGTAGGTTGGGAGATATAATCCAAGTTTCGACGGACGGACGGACAGACGCACTACCAAAAGCATAAGGGTTTCTAGGACGACCTCGAAACCCTAAAAAGAAATAATTTTGAGAAACAAACCAAATTTCCTCATAGTCAAATAGTAAATCAGATAGATCTCATAATAAACTCGTTCGCAAATTAATTGAAGGACCTATAGACAATAGAAGCAAGACCAAAAATGTTCCCTCATATTTCAAAAGCAGTTTTGTAAAAGTGTGAAATAATAATTTGGATTTAGAGACAACAAATTTAAATATGTAGAATAATCACTGAGTCTCTATTTACCATGCCTCTATAATAATAATGGAATTATTAGAACAAAACTATTTTTAAGTGATAATCGAAACAGAAGTGGAGAATATTTTATCCTTGGTATTTCAAAGGTTATTACGCATAATGGCTGTGAAAAAAACAAACTTTTAAGCGGAACTAAAATGCAAGAAAATGGATGTAGACAACTCAAGCCTACAATGAAAGATTCGTTTTATGATATTTTTCAACTTTTAGCTCAGCTGATATAGGCAAGTATGTCATACTGATGCACGGAATATGGTTTATCTACGATTGTTACGAAATATAATCATTGTATCTCAGTTTAGATACGTAGAAAGTGATTCTTTACGTACTTGTTTTCATTGCGCATGCGCGTTTCATAATTCCTCTTTTTTCCGCCCTAGTGCAGTAAAAAAGAAGAATTCTTCACCTTAACGCACGATTAGCGAGTTTTTTTACATTTAGAAAAACTAATTTGCTATTTGTTTAATTAAACTAAATGTTTATATCGAGTTTTTAGTGAAAAACAATGAGGGATTTAAGTTGACGAAAATGAGGAAAATAATACGCCTTCCGAAACAATTATTTCGGCACAAAATGAAATTAATGAATTAATGTCATCTTTGACATAATGTCAGTTTGACTAACATCAAGCTAGCATTTTACAAAACCCTAAAAAGTACTTGGACGCAAGTACTTCCCTGTGATTTTTTTTAATAGTCCAGGAGATAGCGTGCGAAAAAGTGTCTGACAAACATCAAGCTAGAATTTTGTGTATAAGTAAATATTTTGGTGCCTTTTAAGGATATGTATATGGTCGGATATGTTCGTTTGTGGGACATAGCTTGGCAATAGGCACTTGAAAAAAAAAAAATAAAAAAAATAAAAAATAAAAACCGGTGGAGAGCGGCAATGTCCCTTTATGGTGGACAATGTGATTTTCATGATCCTGAGTACGAACTTAGTTAGTAGACCAATAATCAAGTTGATAGTAGTTTGTCCCCTGACAGGGGAACACTTTGATTTAGAGTAATTTTTATTTGACTAACTAAACAATTAAGTGACAAACTAACATCAACTTGATTATTGGTCTACTTACTAAGTTCGTATTCAGTTCAGGATCATGAAAATCACATTGTCCATCAAAAAGGTTGGTCATGGCCGCTCTCCACCGGTTTGTTTTTTTTCAAATGCCTATTGTCAAGCTATGTCCCACAGACGAACTCAGCCGACCAAAACATCAAAAGATTTACTTATTCACAAAATTCTAGCTTGATTTTAGTGAGACACTTATTTGCAAGCTATCTCCTGGATAATAACAGGGAGGGAAGTGTTACTTCCCTCTGTTTTTTTACTCCCTTGGGAGTAAAAAAACAGTCATACCAACTTAAAAGGTATTTTTTAGGTAAATTTTAAGTATTATATTGTTTTTTTAGCTGTTTTGTTTACTTTTTTTCGGGAAGGTTACTTTAGGTTATCAAACAAAGTCTTTATATTAAAAACAAACTAATCGTGATTAAATTAAAAACGTATATATTTAGTATAAGAATTGTTATTTTAATAACTCAAGTAACTAAATATCAGTTTAAGGTGTTTAAATTGCGTGAATTTGTAGGTAAAACTTTTATATTTACAAACTTAATAGCTATTACCCATGGTGCACTAGTCGTAGATAAAATTTAATACGCAACATGGATCGAAGTATTTCTACTCTCGGGATTATCTCTCTCGGCAAGCCTCGAGAGCTAATACTATAGTTATCTCCCTCGGCAAGCCTCGGGAGCTAATGAAGTTTTCTCCTTCGGTATTGCCTCAGGAGAAAACTTAACCTCGAGCCGGAAAACATACTTCTCTCCCTTGTTGCGTAAATAACTATTTTGTGTGGCCTTTAAAATCCATTTTTTTTAGTAATTCAGTGATGTAGCAACATAATGCAGAGAAAATATGTTTGTTTACTATCCCAAATATTTTTTAATAAGACATATTCTTAAATAAGACACTTAAGTAAAAGTTTTAACAAGAAATATAACCAAGAAAATAAGAGGCTGTCAAATATCAGAAGGGATTGGCAGAATTAAAATGAAGTGAAAAGAACGTTTCTTCCAGATTGACACTTAAGATTTAAGCGTTCAAAAGTTTCAGCCTAATGCCGATGATTAATTAAAAAAATTAAATTAGGTCTGACTTGAAAAAAAAAAAAAACATTAAAGAAAAACAAAATAACCAGTTGGGGGGATTTAAAAAAATTATCATTTCGTTGGGATTGTTTGCGTTTAACTCCTTCAGAGGTGTGTGTGTATACATATTATGTGTGTGCATTTATGCAATATTTATAATAAAAAAAATAAATTAAGAGTCGATAAAAATAAGGGAAGTAGAAATACGTCAAAAAGAATTTAAATTCAAATGAAATAATAACACACTTTAATATTTGACCGAACGATATAATGAAAAAAATAAGACTACGATTTTGATAAATAGTAATTTAACTTTATTTAGGACTAAACCGTGTAAAAACTGAGCCGTTATAAGGAAAAAAAATCAGTCTGAGACAACTCAGAAAAACTTTCTCATATATATTTCAAATTACTTAGCCCAAAGTTTTCCATTTATTAGTTTTCATATGCTCTTTTAATTATTATTGAACATTTGATCAAAATTTATCATAAAAATAACTTCTCCCGGGCTGGGAAATCGAACCCGGGCTCTTCCGTCCGAGTTTTATGCTTTTTTCTCAGGAACTAGATTTTTCCCAGGAAAACGGCTTATATTGTTGGATTCGTATTAAAATCGTCGGAACCGTTTTCACGTTTTTTCAGAGTTTTTGGGGGGTAGTGCCCCCAAAACTCGTGAAAAATTCATTTCTCGATCTCGCCTCGGGGTATGATTTTTCTGAGCATGCATGCCAAATTTCGTCAAAATCGGCCCAGTAGTTTAGGTTCCAGGCGTCTCACAATACTTTCTCTTTTATATGAGAAAGTAAAAATACTAAATAATGTTTAAACTATATAAGAAAAATTTATTGATTGTTTCTATTAAAAAATTTAGAGCTTAAATACTCTGGCGTTACATAAATACAAATAAAACTTTCTCTTAAGAGCATACGGAAGTAAGATGTGTCGCCAACTTTTTCTTAAGAGATGCCGATTCTGATATTTTAATCCTGTTTTTCTTTTAATTGTTTAGTTTGAAAGAAAAATGATCCGCCTAACTGCCTCTCCTATCAATTTGCAAAAATGAACTTTGGTCATTGTATTTTAAGAAATTAAAAAGGTCTTTAAAAATATCATTTTCTCGAGTGTGAAATAAAAAAAAAAAAAAAAAAAAAAAAAAAAAAAAAAAAAAAATCTAACGCCACCTTTGGCGGCCTCATTGGCGGCCTCATGGACGGCCAATGTTTAGCTGTCATAGCAGCTTTTGACAATAGCTGTATGTCCAAGAGTACGAAGGAAGAAGGTAGTTGGCTTTCAATTACTTCGTTCACACATCGTTTTAAAAAGGGTTTTGAAAACGATCCGCTAGGTCAAAACGCTATGTGAACGGAGAGCGACGAATCTTTTTGGTAAAAATCCCCTTGACCAAAAATAAGTTATCGGAACGGGGGAACAAATTCAAAATTCATGGAGGGGATCGAGATATCAGGTTATTTTACTCTTTTCCTCTTTTGTAGCTTTTTCGTTTTCGTGAGCTTCCATTTATTTTTTTTTTAAAATACTGCAAACATTTTTAAACAAAAGTTAATACTATAAAATAAAGTAAAGGACTGGTAAAAACTTTTAACAACTTGTAAAAATTCGTGGACTTATTTAGGTAACAAGAAAGAAGGTTTTACTCGTGACGTCAACGTTATGAAATATCGAAAACAAATATTTCGATCACCTGTATTTTTTGTTGTGAGCACATGTATCGTTATAAAAACGAATCGGATCCGAAACGCTTTGATAACGATGTGTGAACGTAGTAAATCACTGAAGTTAAGCAGTATCATGCATGGTCAGTAGTTGGATGGGTGAACTCCACTTCTGAACACAGTGTGGGTTCGATTCCCGGACCGGGCCCCCTCAATGTTCGCACCCAGTATTGTTAAACAAATGGAAAGCTGATAGAAAGATTAGCGCCACCATGTTTCGGCCTGTACAACCATTACCATGGTCAACACTGTCATATCGTGATTTGATAAAACATCTGTCCGAGACAACTCAGACAAACTTTCTCAGATACGAGTTCATAATTACTCAGCCAAGTGTTTTCCATTTATTAGTTTTCGTATGTAAATTTTATTATTTTTGAACATTTCATCAAAATTTACCATAAAAATTACTTCTTCTTGGCAGGGAATCGAACCCGGGCTAATCTGTCCGCGTTTTAAGCTATTTTCTCAGGAACTAGAGCCCGGGAAAAAGGGCTTATAACGTTAGATTCGCATTTAAATGGTCAGATTTTTTTTTTTTTTTTTTAATCAAAATCGTCGGAACCGTTTTCGAGATATAATTTTTACTCACGTTTTTTCAGAGTTTTAGGGGGGTAACGCCCCCAAATTTGGAGCTAAAATTCATTTCTCGATTAAGCCTCGGGTTATGATTTTTCTGAACATGTAGATATGCCAATTTTCACCTAAATTGGCCTTGTAGTTTAGGCTTCAGGCGTCTGCACAGACGACAGACAGACTCAAAACGTGTAAATCCATCAAAATCTCAAAATCGAATTTTACGCCATCACAATACTTTCTTTTTATATGAGAAAGTAAATGTATATAACGTAACCGCAGAGTTATGATGAAATGGTTTTTAAAAAAGTTTACATACCAGCACTTCACTCGTGACTGAAGGGTTTCGTGGTCTGGTATTAATCCAATATTGAGTATTAAATTGATAAAAGGATCACTGACTTGTTCAGAGGACCCACTAATAGGCCGGGCCACACCTGTCCGCACCGTGCCCGCACCGTATGACGGCCGTGTGTAGGCCGTGTGTTGGACAACACTCGGTGGGGAAAAAAACCTAAGGAAATGTAAAAAAAGTAAACAAAACTAATCTAAGTATCGGTGCGGGCACGGTGCGGTGTCGGAGCGGGGAGAGTGGACCATGCCTAACATTTCCTTAGGTTTATTCCTCACCGAGTGTTGTCCAACACACGGCCGTCATACGGTGCGGACAGGTGTGGCCCGGCCTTAAGTCCATTTCTTCGGGCGTTAGCCCCCCGGATTTACAATAAATATATACATACTTGAATGTCTCAATATCTGTATATGTCTTCAAAAACCAATCCCAATAACTCATGTTATTTTCCCAACAACTTAGTTCATGGTTTATCACTCATCCATTACAGTATCTATAAAACGGCAATGGTGAGATATGACATTGTGCATGAAGGTTCCTCTTATCCCTGGGGTGCTTTTTAAGAAATTGTTTTACAATCTGCTATCTTGATTCAAGATATTCAGAATTCTACAGGACGATACCTACAGATTCAATTGCTCTAGCGCCTTGAAGTTTGGATGTTAGCTTCCTTTTACGATATAAACAACTTTTGTGAAAGGATTTTTCCATTTTTCTTCCATGAAAATGGAAGTATGGTGATACCTTCCAAACGTGATTCCGAGGTATCTGTGAAGGAGTGGTCTAACGAACTCGGGGGTATAATTGAAAAAAGTTTCATATAAATGTATTATGTATGTGCGTACGTATGTATGTATGTACGTATGTTCGTTCGGTACTTTAAACCTTTATAACATCGCTTCAAGACATCGTATTGAGATGCGGTTTGCGGCATTTGTTTTTAAATTTTCCGGAAAATCTTATAGCAACCAATCTTACAACAAACCCGAACCTAGCAACGAAGCTTACGACGTTTCAGAGCTGCAGTCACTAAAGCACGAAATCGCTCTGTCGACGATAACTTTAGTAGGCTTTATTTGATTTAAATTACCTTTGGGGTAGATTGTACCTATACTTTTTGAGCATAATCGGACAAGCGGTTTGGGAGATATTGGCATTTTAGTGTCACTACATTTCATGAAAGTCATGTGTGGGATTTCCACACCGATACTTTTATGTTTAAGGTGACAGTCTTATACGTATTTGTAACCAAAGACCCCTCATTATATTTATCAGCACATTTTAACACATTTTTTAACTCTTTACAGTAGGTATAGTTACTGTTACTACGAGCAATTTTAAATCCCAATTCGTGGTCTGAATAAGTCCCAATTTTTGAATGTACGTTGCATAATAAGTAATAGGTTGCGCAACATACTGGGGTAGGCTTAGACTTGCTAAAGGTATATTTGAGTAAAGGTTTATAAGCATGACCATAATCATTAAAGATTTTGCTTATTTTTTGCGTTTGAGCAGCAAAAATAGAAATTATATTGGGCATTAGAACAACGAAAACGTTCCTATCTTATAGGATATTTTCATTCTCTAGTGGAATATCTTTTGGAAAGTAATATTATTGCTTTTCAAGAAAAAAAGTACTCTTTCGCCACAATGCCTGAATTTTAAAAAAAAAAAAAAATAAAAAACGTATATCTCTTGACAGGATGATGGTAGGATAAACCTATTATATTAGGTTTAATGGTTTAATTCAATTTAAGACAACGTCGTAGGTTCACTTGAACATGTTTTACACTAAAAGCGTTACACCATGAATTCATATATGTAAATAAAGAGAAATATTTTATCATTTTAAATGGTTCATCTGCATAATTTTCTCATATGAACCTTAAATGGAAACAAACCGAAATATATAATTTTCTTCTATTGTGATGGCGCTAAAAAAAAAAATATTTTGAGATTTTGATGGATTTTCACGTTTTAAGGTCTCCTGTGTCTAGAAAAATGGATTTTAAAAAATTTCAGCCTGAATATTCAGTCAGAATTTTCCATGTTAAAAAATATCATTCCCCCTAGACGAAATCGAGAAATGAATCTCAGCTATAAAATTGGGGGAGATAACCCCCAAAAACCCTGAAATATCGTGAAAAAAATATATTTTTTTAATTGCGGTTTACCCGGAATAAATCTATAGTTAGATTTATTATAGTTCATGAGAAAATAGAATAGCTTTAAACGTGGACAGAGAGCGTTTGATTTCCCACCGAGGAGAAGATTATTAAGAACGATAACTTAGAAGTATAGAATCTACAGGCATGAAGCTGTGGAACTGTACTCAATTAGGGTAAGTCAAAATAATTTTAATTTTTAGCCAGAACTTATTCTGCCGTGCTAAGCCAAAAAACCGTATCTACCGTTTTTTTGGAGAAAAAAGTTTTGAGATAATCGACTTTAAAGTTTTCAATGTTTAAAGGCTCATAACTCCCTTATTTTTCGTCCGATTTTTTATTATTTTATATCAATGAATTAAGAATTTTATTCTCTTTAGAACCAATTTGTTTTACCCAAGTTAAATAAATACATTTTTGGGGGAATCAAATTTATGAAAACACCTGTAGATAAGGTGTTTTTCTATCTGAATATAACAGGTTTAACGTAACTGTGGTGTAAGTTGACTGTGATTTCAGAAGCGAAATTACCGTATCTATTGTCAGATACGGTCTTTTTCCTTCTGATTTGTCACTTAAGGCAATTCTGCTTAGTAAATTGTCCTTAAACACAAAAACCTTAACTAAAAATCTCTAATTTCTCGTATTTAGGATGGAGATACGGCTTCGGGACCATCAAAAACGGCAAAAATGACCCCCCAAAACCCTATATAGGTCAAAACCTCATTTCGACAAAAATGACAGATACGGTTTTTTGGCATAGCACGGCAGTATTGCTCCGTTGTCATGATTAATATAACAAAAATCGTCATCTTTTATCTCCATTCTAGAAAAAGAATCCAACAGGGAATTATTTATTAAGAGACTTATACTTGGCAATATCAAAACTCCAAGCATAATTGTTGACTGTTGTAAAAGTTCACCATCTCGAAATGGTGTAATCGCTTTAATATATGAAAGGACATTATGGCATTATTTGGTAACTGAGGAAATAAATACTAATAGACACGCACATAATAGACTTTCTAATAAAATAATAAAGCTGTTAGAGTAAATAAAACGCAATTTAAAAAATACTAAATTTAGAATAATATTTACACCCGTAGCAATATTAATGTATTAATAGGAGGAATATGTGAGTCATACAAGTAGCTAATATTATAACTCCTCACTATTAATATATTTTTAAAATAAAAATAAACTGACATTAACGAAAGTTAAAAATAAATTAAATTTAATACGCGTTTCAAATGGTTGAGAAATTTAAAAAAATTGAAAAACCTTATCATAACGCATAGACTTTGCTCTAAAAATGGGATAATTAGTGAGTTTTGGTTGGCAATAAAAGTCCAATTTTTGTGATTTTGTTAAGTTATTATTATTATTAGTAGTAGTAGTAAGGTGCTAGTACTAATACTAGACAGGTAGGACGAACCACTTGTTGGAACCTTGCTATTAGTCCATCACTTAGGCCCTTTTCACTATACCCGTGGTAGAGAGTTGCAGCCACTTCACACATCATACCTCTGTACATTGTACCGCCGAAGTGAGTATGACGTGATCAATAGCGAGCAATGTAAATCAGAGTGTCACGGCGAGGAATCGAACCCTATCTCGATCCACTCATGATTCAGTGATGGCCGAGCAGACGTGGTAAGTAATTTAACCCACACGGTCACGCAGGCTCTCCTTGTTAAATAATTATCTCGCGTATTTAACTCGTCTATGTTAAATTTCATAGTTAGTAAGGTTTTTGAAGGATAGCTGGAAATTATATTCTAGAAAACCTTTACATTAATTTACATTTAATTTTACAGTTATGAAGAATAACATAAATTTCTACATTTCTACTTTTGATGTCAGAAAATAAGTAATAAGATAATTAATTAAATTTAAAAATTAATTATTTAAAATGTTTTTGTTTTGGTAGAGAGTTTTTATTTGGATTTGGATTCTTTAACTAAAAATAAGACTTTTTTTTCTCTTAAATTATTTTCCTAAATCCATTAGTTTAGCTGTAAAATGGACTTAAAGTTTCAATTTTAGCACGTTCAGGGATAATTCTTCACCTTCACGCACCATTTAGCGAGTTTGTTTACATTTAACAAAATTAATTTGCTGTTTGTTAATTTAAAGTAACTATTTACATAGAGATTTGAGTGAAAAACAATGAGTGATTATGACTTATGACCAAAATGAAGAGAATAAATACGCCTTCCGAAATAATTAATTCGGCACAAAATACAACAAATGAATTAATGTCATCTTTATCTAAAGAGAAATACGAACTTATATACAGGAATTTTTGTTTTTCTCTATTTATTATTAAAATCCAGCAATCGTAGATAAATTACGGTACGCAACTCGTGCAAAAACGGAATTTTGCATTTCTTGTGTGGTTTTACTACCCTCGCTATCACTCGGGTACAAACTCCACACTCGCATGCAAAATGCTACTTTCCACTCTCGACGCGTAATGTACTATTTTTTGCTCTTGAATTATTTTCCTAAATCCATTAGTTTAGCTGTAAAATGGACTTAAAGTTTCAATTTTAGCACGTTCAGGGCTCTCCAAACGGCAAACTAATTCGTTGCGAAAAAAGTTTCATGAGAAAAAAGTTTTTATTTTTAGCCATAGAATCAAAATCCTGTCTTAAAAATTTGGCTTCCTATTAATTTTTTTTTTAATTATGTAAATTGCATACACTTTTCCTGATTAGAGAAAACGTTCAGCATATGTTCTGGAATCAATTATCGAACCCTGAAGACCGAATCTTTCTATCTATCATGGTTCCGGAGATAGTTTTCTGTTCCATATTAGCTTGGACACCCTGTATATACATTATGTATTATGTAGCAATGAAATATTTTATGCGGAGACTTTCTGTAACTCTTCTTCTACCTTTTGTAATAGCATTTACTGCGATGGAATTTCAACAATTTATTAAAGTAAGATTTTTAATTTATTTTATCATTTCAATAGAACGGAGAACGAATCTGTTGGACCAACTCTTTAACAGGTAAATAACGCACGTCTCTTCTAATAGTAAATAACGTATCAAAAATAGTAAAACTTGAGACATTGTCATTTAACAGAAACCTTGAAGCTAGGAGAGGGAGAAAGTAGTCAGAAGCCAGTGGAAGATTCCAACCTTATCTAAGAGAGAACCTGTCCTCTCCTATGATACTTGTAGTAGGTCCCGGGTCATCTAGTTCCAGCAGAGGGAGGAATACTTTGAACCAAACTGGAATTCGGAAGTTTCGACAGCTAATTCTACTCCAACTGCGTATTTCTCTTCTTTCTAGATCAAACTACTTGGAACTTTTTTTGCCTCAAGGAGAAACATATGGAATTAAGAAAGTATAATGATGGGCAATGTTTTTCTTTTTAAGAATTAACTTTAAGTTAGTTTTGAGTTTTGAGTTAAGATTGTATTAAAAAGTATTAAAATAATACGTGTGGTGTCTTGGGACACGCGGTAGGAACGAATTTCTTTACGCTTTTCATTACATATAAATTATAAAATCACAGTAATAACTACTTATACATGGTGGAGTTAGAAAAGAGTCAAAATTAAAAGTAACTAACTATTTGTACTAGCGGAGTTAAGGCAAAATTTAATGAAAAGCTTTTTATTATCTTTGAAGCGAGCATATTTCAATAAATAATGTATTGTATATTGAGAAAAATGTTAATGATAAATTTATCGTTAAAGCAGATGGTTGGAGAACGAAAAAGAACTGTCCTCTCAGACCCCGTCGGAATATTACTCCAATTAAATATTAAAATAAAAAATATAAATCATTAACTCACAAAAACTTCTGCTTGTATCAGGTTGAAATTTTACATGCTTGTTTCAATTGTACTATAGGTGATTTATACAAAGTTTCATTTAAATCGTTACGTTAGAACGTAAGATATCGGTAAAAACGTTTTTTTCTTTATTTTAATCGTTTTGCTCCGCTTTAATAAATTTAGCGATCTTTATTACTTCATAGCAGTGTCGGTGTTCATTTTAATAAAAAAGTGTATTTAAAAATGTTAGTTTATAATAATAATTTAAAAATGTGTATTTAAGATGAAGTTAGAATTTTTTCCCGTCCAAAAATTCTAATTTTAAATTTGAAGCTTACGTTTACGCGAACGTCGCGCGTGAACGCTTAGGCGGATAACGTTGTCCAACGAACTTGTCCTAGGCATTGGTAAAATGAACACGTGTACCAAATTTCAACTAACTCGGTCAACTTTTACACAAGTTATCGCCATGGGTAGATTTCGTGTCGGATTTTGCGTGACGGTGATTTTGTGACGGTGATTTTGGTAGTTTTTTTCGGATTCACTCCCGGGCTCCAGTGCCATAAGGAACATCGTTCCAATAATTGCAAGATAAAAAGAACTTTTTGTATAATAAGTTTTAAAATTTTCTGTCATAAATCATAAATTGTAAACCTGTCAAAATGAAGATCGTAAATATGGGTAATGTCAAACAAATAAAATTAACTTGCGGATTTTTTTTCCGAACTAACATTCCATACAGCAAAATTTAATTCGTTTTCAGCAAATTTTATTGTATGGAAAATTTAATTCGTTTTCAGCAAATTTTGCTGAAAGACAGCTAAAAGTATCAAAATAATGCATAGTCATCGTGTTCATAGTTATTCTAAAAGTTTCAAATGTCTAGCTACTCGGGAAGATAGTTAAAAATTAAAAAAAATTACTGATAAACAAGAATTAAGATTTGTACTGGATAAACAAACAAACAAACAAGAAAGCAAGCTGATAAAAACGTAGTAATGAAGCTTGTTCCTTTTGAAGAATCACCTCCAAGTCTGTTTAGACCTAGACTTCTTACTGGATTAAAAATTGAAGTATGTATTAAAAAAAAAAAAATGGTTAAATTCGACAAACTTATGTATGACAAATGTAAAAATCCGTTCTTCTTAAAAGAATCTACTCTAAGTAGATCTAAGTATTAAAAAATGTTAGGTACGCCAAAATTATTTATGGCAAATTTACTAGAAATGAGGCAGTAGTTTAGGCTCATATTCTAGTAAACGACGATTTTTTTAAAATAGTCATTCTAGAAATTCGTTCTTCTAAAAAGAATCCGATTCCTTTGCCCATTTCGCCCATTTCTTTTTTCTATAAGGAAAACAAAATAAAATCTCGACATGGTATGGTGCTAGGATGTAAAAATGGACAGCATCACAACGATCTCTAACAACACCTTAATTTCAATTTCAACCTAGATAGACGCCATTATATCTTGATATTTATTAAGCAAAGTTCCGGAATCCCTCTGTATGTGCCCACTAAGACTGACCTAATCCAGTAAGATGGACAGGCTAGTTAGGAAAAAATTCCATCAGTAAATCAACACCTAATTAGGGAAGTGACCTAATTGGTGCGATCAATATGTGTCATTTGATATTATCATTAATTATGTCGGCTATGATATTAGTCTATTTATAATTCTATTACTATGACATTTATACTCTAATATAGTATAACTAGCCGTTATGCCCGTGAAAACGGGCAGAATAAAATATAGTCAAAAAAAGAAATAGTTATAATTAAAATATTTAAATAGATAATATCTATAATATATTATATTATACTGTTTAAATAGAAAGTTTTATGCCCTGTTTACGCCAGTTTGTATGCAGAGAAGAATTATTGTTTATAAAGATTGTTTTCATTTTAGATAAGGTCGATAGGGCACTGAGGTAGAGTCTCGTCGGCAATCTCGCTTTAGTTGGCTTCTGGACTTGGTCTCTAGAGGTCAGACTGCCGTTTTTATAACCTTTCGGGGTTACGTTATTATTTTACGTGAAGTTATTATCTTTTAAAGTTAAAACTTGAAAATTTTAATTGCCATGTGGAATTTTTTTAAAAATTAAAATTTGCCACTATATGCTGTTGTAAAATCATCAATTTTACAAAATTGAAGATACCGAAGGATGTTTTAGATTTTAGATATAAGGAGAATGTAATCTAAAACATGAAACAAGGGAGTAACGATCAATAAAACATTCCCGGAAAACTGGGTAATCTGACATCTGATGGAACGAAAGGCCAATATTAGAATGTTATGGAAATTTATAGTAAGATTATTAATAAAAAAAAATGAGTAATATAATAAAAAAAAACATGATTATATGAAGCATTTTTTATTAAGAACAAAAGCATTTCATACTTTTAAAATTTAGCTAAACACAAAAAGGTAACAAAAAATAAATTAGATTTTTTAAAAAACCACTTGGGTTTAGTACACTTCAAAGCAGGCCTGCCACAAAAGAAAAAAAGCAATTAAGGGGAAAATAAGAAAAAAAAAAAAAAAATCATAGTTAAATATCAATTGAATGAAGTTTTCCCTTCTATTCTGTCACACGGAGACCCTTTGAGGAGTTTTTCTCAATGAAAGTTGGGTAGAGGAAGGGGTGGGGAGGGGGTTTGTTTGTAGACCGAAAATAACGTGGGAGGTCAGGTCCATAGTGAAGGGGTAGGTCAGAGGGGGTGCAAGATCAACTGCGCATGTCTTCATCCTAGACCAGCTGATGCTCTGGGAGGGAGACTGCATTCAATCAGTCTCCATCCGACCGTACATCGAGTCAGTCACGCGCGCAGTTAAGTTTTCATACGAAGTCAGATAGCTTGACAACTTTTTTTCGTGACCAAATTTTCCTCTTCGGTACTTAATTTAATTGGAGCGACGTTTTTGTGAATAAACATTTATTTTTATCTCTACATGTAAGTGATTTAAAATATATATTATTCTCTTTTTAATGCATGACACTCATAATAAATAATTAATTTATAAACAAGTCTTAATAATTAATATAAAAATACCATTTTTTAAAAATTGGTCTTATTTTCAACATTTTTTTTTTCTTCATCTTCAGTTGTTTCTATGTGCAACATTTTTTTGAATGACGGGAAGTGGTTAAAAATTGGGGTAATAGGTGTGCGATGAAACTTACAAAGCAAAGTAATATGTATAAGACCAGTAAAAATAGTAGGTTCATCTAAACAGAAACTGGCTAGTAATGTTGATCTGAGATTTTTATGATATATTATAATAAATAAACCCTAAATTATTTTCAAAGTGAATATCAAAGGCACTACTTTAATAATATCTGTGTATGGGAGGTAAAGGGCACTATTTGCCAAATTTAAATTTTTCGGGAGAGCTACTTTAATGATTTTTTTACTTATTTTACCTCCCCAGCATGTTGGTTCATAGTGACTTTTCCAACTGGCTAAATCCGTGAGATTTAGTTTTAGGACATCATATTATACTTGTACCTCTAAAAAAGGGGGGAAAAATGAATAGGAAACTGTTAAAACCTCAATTTCGTAAAAAATGGAGATA
>KZ651221.1:721144-735217 GCA_001010745.2 Gerris buenoi
GGACTGTCGACGACAGAAATAGTTATAATGTGTATATATGTATTGTATGTATATATATATTTTTTTAAAATTATGTTATATGTTTACGTACAAACAAAGGCACTAATTTAAAGTGTTGTCACTACAATATGTGGTCTTTATACATTAAGTATAAGACAAATAAAACATTTATTAAGTAAGTAGAAAAACAATTCTGTAGTATACACAAAAGTGGATTTCTTGAGCGAAGTGGCAAGTGGTCAAATGTCACTGGTGTTTTCAGTATAATTATTTTAGCGCTGAGTTTGATGTTAGTTGTTAACTGTTATTATAAATAACTATAGATAAATATGCATATGTATTTATGGGTATTTTTTTACTTTGTTAAAGTAAAAAAGTACAAACACAAACAATAATTTTGACTAAAAAATATCCTTGCTTTCTTCGGAAGCAATATGAAATACTGGGGAATGCAAATATGTACATAGATATACCAATATTTCCAAATTTAATTAGTGTATATATAATTTTGATATTTTTATATTAATATTATTCTAAATTTTTTTTCTGATGATTGCAACAATGAAGAAATTATGCTAACCACCTGAAAGAATGTCAGGTACTGGAAGATGCAAGAATAAAACACACATGGCTTTAATAAACAATAGAAACTAGCCGCGTTATATCTTTCCTCCGATGGAACAAACAACAAAGACGTAACTGCAGCGTTATGTGAGATCAAGGTGAACACGCAACAAGTGTCCGAAAAACCTGATACATTAAAAAGAACAATGTCGGAATGGTAGTTTGCGCCTTGTACACAACAAACCCTGAAAATGCTTCCAGCAGTGGAAGCGAAACGTCCGACTTCAACCCCTTCGTGACGTGGATTTCACCGGTACCTCAAGCTGTTTATAACCACAAACTCAGTTTATATTTTTGGATTCTACGTTAACTCTAAACATTTAGAGCAGCGGTTCTTTTTGCTTGAAAGACTAAATCTGGATAAGACTAAAGCAGGTCTAAGTGGGATGAAGTTTGCAAACCTCAGCCATTAATCTTCACAATGGCAGGGAATATCCGGGTAAGCACTATCCATTTCTGCCAAAAAAAACCCTAAATAAGAATCATGCTGATTTTTTTTGTTGGTTGTTAAAGCATTTGGATTGTGGCGAACTTTGCATTGGTTAAGTTCATTTATACATTTCTTTTGCGGTGCGGCGGAGCAGAAAAAAGTCTCGCAAATTTGGCTCGCGAGTACAGTTGTTTGTAGCTCTCTTGTCAAATGTTTCCGCCATAAAAGCGAATGTGGTCCCAAGATAATAATATATAGAAGTAACTATCATTTTCAGAGATTTTGACAATGCGGATATTTTTCGCAGTAGATTTTCTAGAATATTCGGATATACTCTAAAATTTGTTTATAAACTGATTTGACCTTTTTTTTTTTTGTTTTTTGTCAAGATTAATAAATATTTACAAACAAACACGAATATTGCAAATGGAAACATGTAAATAAACAACATAAAAATTGGACCGATCAAATTTGCAGGGCCACCCTAACCACAGGGCAAAATGGGCCATAGCCCCGGGGCGCAAGCCTTTTGGGGGGCGACAATTTTTACTAGTGTTATATTAGGTTTCCGGTTATAAACATTTTATAGATGCTTTGAATAAAATATACGAAGATAATTTTCAAAAGCCTGCAACAAAAGTTGAAGTTGGGAGAAACTGCTATGGTAGCATTTTGGACAAATTGCAGCGGCGAAAGATCTTTTTTAGCTTTGAAAAGAACACAAAATTATTTACGGTCTTCTTTGGGACAGAGCAAATTAAATGATTTGAATTTAAATTAGATAGTGACTTATTTAATGACTTAAATACGTGTGGTATTATTAATCAATTTGCGAAAGAAAAACTAGGCAAATAAATATATAAGTTACTTTTGCTTTTTATTTTGTTCTTGTTCATATAGTTTTTTTTTTTAATCTTGTATAAAAGAGGGGCGCATTATTTGTGGTAGCCCAGGGGCGCCGAATAGCTTAGGACGGCCCTGCAAATTTGGATAGGACATCGAAATTATACCATATGATTGCTTCCTATAAAGCGTGAGCACTATTTAGTCTTCGTTTTATTAAAATTCATATTTTTAAAATTATCCCATATTTTATTTTTATATTAATGTAACCATTAATTAAGTGATATGTCGCGAGTGTCACATAAACTTTTTTCTGCTTTCTTCTTAAAGTAAAGTGAATTCTTCCAGAAATTCTTTCAACTACATACTACTACTTACAAGAACATTAACGTTACGAGCACTGAATATGACATATTACGGTAACACTTAATGCACATTATATTCTTCAGGCCTACAGAAAAGAGTGTTTGCATTGGTTATGAATCTCAACCAAGCGTTACGCACATTAGACTTACACTATAAAATATTCATAAAATTATAAAATATAATCATGCTAATTGATACCAGAAATAATTACAAACACAAATAATAATCTTGAGTGCAAAATATTTTCCAATCAAGATGAGACATGTTCCACTCTAATAATTCCATTAGTGATTGTATAAAAAGACGCTGATTCAATAGCAACTAATAAATATTTTGCTTCCGAGCTTAACGAAGTTAACCGAATCTATGTGATTGTTTTGAAGAACGAAACATTTTAGGTCTCCGATTTCAAAAATTCCAAGATACTAATCCGTTTCAGACATCAGCAAAAGTTTTGCTTCCGTGTCTGTCTGTCGGTCTGTCGTTCGATTTTTGCAAACCTAAATTAAATATCTTAAACTTACACGTCTGATTTTAATGAAATTTTGTTGGTATAGGTCATAATTAGCTCATTGTTGGTCCCATATAAGTTTCAACCTTTTGTGTTTATTTGTTTCTCTTCGACAGTCGCACAAACATACATTTATTTACAGCTATAGCTTCAAAAGTGCTTAACTGCTTTGCATGAAACTTTTATAGTTTATTCGAAATTAGCCCGCAGATAGCCCTAGATTATTTTGAACCGATTGCACTCTTTAACTTTTGCTATATTGATACTTTTATTTTATGTAAAAAATCCAAGCAATTTTGACTGAACAGAAAAACGTGGGGGAGCAATTAAGCAAATTAGACAATACTGGCTTGTATAAGTATAAAAATAAGTACGTGATAGGATGCGAGGAAGCTATGTGCCACACCAATTGACAGTCTATTTTAATACCTTAGAAAATTCAGAACAATTATTTAGAGGAAGGTTTTAAACTTGTTAATAATATAAATTATTGTTAAAAATTGTCTGTGTAGGCTCTTCTTTGAGTCCTAAATTTATACATTATTGAATTAAATTTGGCATATCAACATTTTCCTAACGTTTTTAGGGTTTTGTAGATACTTCTCAAAACCCTTATGCCGAGGGTGATGTGTACCTACGTCTGTCCGTCGCTCTTTGGCTCATAGCGCCCGAACCATTTAAGCTAAAATGCTGAAATTAATAACACTGGCGTAACTTCCGGGGCCAAACACAGGACATATACACAAAAGTTAAAAATTTAATATGCGCATGCGCAATTCGAAAAAATGCGGTAGAGTNTTAAAACAGGTGCAGTTTAGAAACCGAACTACTTCTACATAAGAATTGATTCACAATAAAAATGTAACAACAACAAAAATCTAAGATCTATGCTGATTGCATTCATGCGGTTTTTGCCGACTGCAAATATATAACAAGAAGAATGATAAAAAGGTGGACGATATCCCCAAGTCTTTACTTGAGTAGATACCTAAATGGTAGCAGCTGCTATTGCAGATAATTTAGCTGTTAATAGTGATGAATTTTGTTGCAGATGAGTGGAGAACGATGATAAAACAGATAATCGATGTTAAAGAATGAAAAATAGTAATGAAATGTAAATCTTAAATGATTTTTTAAAATCTGCTAACTATACCCAAGAGAAATAACAACTATAGAGTAGGATAAAATAAAATAACAAATAGCACATAATTATTTAAAGAAATTAAAAGCACTGGCTTTTTCAAAATATTAATTATCACATAGGGGGCAACACACAGTACTCAGCTTCCGTTTATCTGTTCAATTTATCCCGTGTGACGTCATGTCTGAACGATAAACTTTTTGATATGTGCAGTTTGGACCGGTTTCTACGCAGTCAAAAAGTCTTCGTATTCAGACCCTCTTTTGAGTCCAGGAGATAGCGATCAAAAAAGTGTCTGACTAACATCAAGCTAGAATTTTGTATACAAGTAAATGTTTTGGTGCTATTGTGGGATGATGCAAATTCCGGGAGTGCATCCAAAAATTTTAAAAATTGCCAATTTTAGGCGCGAAAATTTAAAATTTGCCCAAAATTTTATTTTTTTTAAAATTTTGAGTTGGGTATCAAATGAAAGCTCCTGAATAGTAGGACACAAATATATATTTGCTTTTTTAAATTTTGCGTTCCTTATTGGTTTATTACTGATAAAAAACATTGTGTCCCCCAGGGGATCGAACCCGGGACTTTTAGTTTGAAGTCAAGAAATCATAATTTACATAATGGGTATGCTTACTCATCTACAAAACCCTAAAAAGTACTTGGACGAAGTACTTCCCTGTGATTTTTTTTTTTATTAAAATTGGCTTATCAAGATATTTAAAAAATTCTGCTACTTGGCGAAATCGAGGGCGTGATGATGAAGGAAGGTGGTTTTTTCTACAGATCTATTTTATTTAATTTTCAGATGCCAGTATAATCCGGTTAAAACAGGTGCAGTTTAGAAACCGAACTACTTCTACATAAGAATTGATTCACAATAAAAATGTAACAACAACAAAAATCTAAGATCTATGCTGATTGCATTCATGCGGTTTTTGCCGACTGCAAATATATAACAAGAAGAATGATAAAAAGGTGGACGATATCCCCAAGTCTTTACTTGAGTAGATACCTAAATGGTAGCAGCTGCTATTGCAGATAATTTAGCTGTTAATAGTGATGAATTTTGTTGCAGATGAGTGGAGAACGATGATAAAACAGATAATCGATGTTAAAGAATGAAAAATAGTAATGAAATGTAAATCTTAAATGATTTTTTAAAATCTGCTAACTATACCCAAGAGAAATAACAACTATAGAGTAGGATAAAATAAAATAACAAATAGCACATAATTATTTAAAGAAATTAAAAGCACTGGCTTTTTCAAAATATTAATTATCACATAGGGGGCAACACACAGTACTCAGCTTCCGTTTATCTGTTCAATTTATCCCGTGTGACGTCATGTCTGAACGATAAACTTTTTGATATGTGCAGTTTGGACCGGTTTCTACGCAGTCAAAAAGTCTTCGTATTCAGACCCTCTTTTGAGTCCAGGAGATAGCGATCAAAAAAGTGTCTGACTAACATCAAGCTAGAATTTTGTATACAAGTAAATGTTTTGGTGCCTTTTAAGAATATAATGGTCGGCTAAGTTCGTGTGGAGGACATAGCTGGGCAAAAAAAAAAAAAAAAAAAAAAAAACTGGCGGAGAGCGGCCATGTACCGCCCTTTTTGGTGGACAATGTGATTTAGAAGACACAAAATCAAGTTGAGTTGATGATAGTCCGTTTCTTAATAGGAGGCCTCTTTGATTTGGAGTAATATTTGACTGACTAACCTATTAAGTGACAAACTACCATCAACTTGATTTTTGGTCTACTATAACGAAGTTCGTACTCAAGATCATGAAAATCACATTGTCCATCAAAAAGGGCGAGACATGGCCGCTCTCCATCGGTTTGTTTTATTTCAAATGCCTATTGCGAAGCTATGTCCCGCAGACGAACTTTGCCGTCCATATAACATTTACTTATACACCAATTCTAGCTTGATGTTAGTCAGACACTTTTTGGCACACTATTTCCTGCACTATATCGAACGATTTTCAGCAAATTTTACTAAAAAAACACTCCGAAACAAACCTGTCAAAAGTGAAGAGAGAACCGAAGATAAAATCGGATTACATCCTACACACCTTTAGTTCAGATAAATGTACAGATTTTCACACATTTATTAACGACAGACAAATGCGCAGCTAAACGGAAGGTGTTCGTATTCAGCCTTCTTTTTAAGACATTTCATTACAACATTTGACTATTTTCAACGTTATAAATTTTGTCTTCTCGTCCTAGAATGATGGAGAATTCGTTATCTATCACTAGATAATTTCTTTGACCTTTGTGAATAAAAACACACCAGCCTCTCGTTTTTTTAGTCCAGATTTGTTGATTAGTTTCTAAAGCTGGAATTTATCTATATAATCTAGATAGATTATAGATAAGAACTTGTCGCGAAGAAAGTGAAGTCTGATTTATCTCTCGTCCAATGTAATTTGTAGAATTAAGCCTACTTTAGGATTGTACTGTTCGCTCAATGCAAGAACAATTTAATTTCTAGTCATCATCAAGATTATAAAAATCCCTTTTTTAAATTTTTCCTGGGTCGAATGATAATTTAGTTAAAGGAATAGTCTATGTCTTAAAAGTTAATTAGACTAAGGGCTATTATTACTTTTATCGCCCTCCACTTGTAAATATTCCTATCCTGAGCGGCCGTTAAAGTTCCATATTACAGCCCTGGGGCCGGTAATAATGCATGCTTTATCATTACAGGGCCGCTAATTAGTCCGAGAAGCAGCTTCCTGATCGGGCCGCGGCGTGCAGGAAGCGCTAGTAGTTCTCAGCGTCAGCTGTTCAATTTGTAAACAATCAATATTTTTATAACTCCGGTTTGTTTTGGTAATGATTTAACCTTAATATACATTTATTGTTTTTGAAGATTACGGCAAAATAGTTTTTTGTAGTTAGTTTACATGTGGTGGGCGATAAAATAGTGTACGCACCACGAGCAGTAAGCGCTATGACAGGCCTCGGGCGTTAAACGCACTCGTGCTTTCAAACTTCGCCCTCGGCCTGTAATAACGCTTTTACTGCTCTAGGTACGTAAATAGTAAATAGCTATTATATTCAAAAGTTAGGTATGCCTTTGTCCGAATGTACAATGAAATAAATATCCTTTTCTTTTCTCTTAATACTTACGGAAGGACGGATGGTACTCAAATAAACTAAAAGAATGTAAAAAAAACTGAATAAACTAAAAGAGTACCAAAAGCCCATTGTTTTAGTTTTTTTTAAGTCAAACTCGAATCTCTTAATTTAAAAAACAAACAACATTTGAAAAATCCTTCAACAAAAAACTTATGCATTTCTGGAGGAATGAGTGCATTGGAGGTACCCTCCAAGTTCAAGGTCATTGATTATTTAA
The DNA here is from genome assembly GCA_001010745.2 of Gerris buenoi. Taxonomy (NCBI): domain Eukaryota; kingdom Metazoa; phylum Arthropoda; class Insecta; order Hemiptera; family Gerridae; genus Gerris; species Gerris buenoi. The sequence continues at coordinate 728,427 of KZ651221.1, forward strand.
TCTGATTTATTTGGTCAAGGAAAATATCTCAGGCGGTCTCTGAATGAGGAACTGAATTTTATTAAGAAATTAAACATAATATATTTATTTATATCTTTCAATTTAAATTACGTCTTTCTATATTCAAAAAATGTTTTGCGAACCCTGACCTTTCGATTTTAATTTTTTTAAAGTAAGTATTAGTTGTGTTTATAAAAGAATGATAACATTGTTATCACTAATTGAGTTGGTTTTATCATTTATTCGTGCATAGTTAGATGATAAAAGATGTTTATTTAATGAGATTTAAATGTGATAAGAAGAAGGAAAAACTGGACTATAATGCAATCTTAATTCAGCTGTTTTGTTTCTTAAATAAAACTTAATCAGTAGATTTTTTAAACTATATTAACAGATTTAGAAATCGATCAACTATTAAATATAGTCTGAAAATTATTGGTCTTAAAGATGTTATGTCACTGGGAAATGAAAGTGTGATGGTTTGGACCTTTTTCGATTCCTAATAGGGTCACATTTATTTTTATTCAATAAGACGGTTGAAATTAAAATAGGAGCATCTGCTAATTTCAAAACACCATCTTAATTTGATTTTAAAGATAGTGCGTAACTTAAGATAGTGCGTTGAAAATCAAAGACATAGTTGTTAATATAAACAGGTTTGTAGTCATACGAAAGAGTGAGAGCAGAAAAATGAAAATGAGACCATAAATGGGCTAATTATGACCTATATCTGAACTTCTTAATGTAAAGGACCCCATACACGATCAAACATTTTGCGCAAACCTGATGTCGGGTAAATTTAGTTTAAAATCATGTTTGCGCAAACATTTAGACCGTGTGTAGGGGCTTCGATAGATATCAGGCAAATTTAGGCCATAATGTCAAACATCATGTTGGCGCAAACATCAAGCAGCCCCATACACGGTCAAACTTTTTGCGCAAAAAATTTGACCGTGTATGGTGGCTTAAGATTTGTTGGTTCGCAAAAATGTTAAACGACAAACTGACAAGATCAAACCACTTTCCTTGAAGTCTTGAGACGGATTTCAGTCTTGGAACTTTTAAATTTATCTATATTATTAAAAAAGTTTTGTAAACAAACGAGTTCAGTGAGAGTGCTATATAAAACCTGTGTGAAAGAGCGCGACAGGAGAAAAAAGGGGGAGAAAAGAGGGCGTTTGAGAGTGAAATACTAAATAGTGTGAGGCAAGAGTGAGGATGATTTGACGGGTAAGGAAGAACTTGAAAGGAGGTATATCATAATGTCGGAGAGACTATGAAAGTAGATAGTAGTCTGCCTTCCCCCACCAGCTCAGCCGCTCTACACTATACTCCACATCTTCACCTCACCCTTCTCATTCCATAACTATGCACTCACCTTGCGAAAAAGATCGCTAAATCAGTCTTTCTCAGGAATTTTCTCTACAGTCCTTTTCAGTACTTTCTATAGCTAACGTGACATTTTACAGCCTATATATATTTATCATTGAAACATTAACATTGAAACAGTTAACATTGAAAAGAAACATGAGATCAATTTTAATGCTTCACTTTAGAGTGCCTCAACGTATAACGTAAAGAAACATGAGATCAATTTTAATGCTTCACTTTAGAGTGCCTCAACGTGGCAGCGGCCGTTGACAATCATTATAGATTGTCACTCTCCTTATAAAAATAGACTGCCAATTAGTTTAGCACACAGCTTCCTCGCATCGTATCATGTACTTTATTGTCATATCAACATTATTGTTATATTACTTTATTGTTATATTGTGTAAAAACTATTAATAGTTTTAGCGATCTCGCTATCGCTCGGGTGCAAACTCCAGACTCGCATGCAAAATGCTACTTTCCGCACTCGACGCGTAATGAACATTGTCTCATTGAATAGATGAAGTTAGATTTTTTTCTGACCTAAATTACCAATTTTATATTTGAAGTTCACGTGTACGCGAGCGTTACGCGTGAATGCTCGTCCTGGGCATTGCTAAAATGAGCATTTCTATCAAATTTCATCAAAATCGGTCAACATTGATAAGTTATCGGTTATCGTGGTATGTTTCAAGGATTCGCGGACACACTGACCGCAAGACAGACACGAGACCAAAAATGTTCCCTTATGTTATAAAAAAAGAAGGGAGTAACAATGAAAAGAAGGTGTACGGAGTGTTTTTCTTTAGACTGACACTCCCCTTAAAATGTTTGATATTACTTTGACCTAAAGTACAATGGACTAAACATCCATCTGTCTTAATAGCGGTATAATCAAATTTATTTATATTCTAAAAAAAAACTAGGGGAGTAACAATCTAAAGTACCTAATATTCGTACTTCAGAATTATCACAATGCTTCCTTTACTTCCGGTAAGCTCGGAAGCAATAAAGCTGTAATAAGGTCTTTATGTAATGTAGCGTCAAATAAATCAGCTGCTAATTTAAACAACACGTCAATTCGGAAAACTATTACAAATCGTGTCAATATGCATTATACATACATGACTTTTTAAAATAATGTGTGTCGTGTCTGCTATCTGTCGACTAATATTATACTGGTTTTAACTCGTGTATTAAATTTATATTCTTTCCTTATGATCTGTTTGTTAATACACTAAAAAGAGATTATTCTGCTCGATTTTCTACGAAAGTCATAAAACCCTCGTGGACTGCAATTGATTTGCATTAACAGGGGATTTTATGGAAAACCATAAAGTGCCACGTGACAAGTACAGTAGACTTTTGACTCTTGATATTCAGTTTTAACCAACTAAAGTAGCCGTTTTTTATCAAAAACTTTGCTAGTCTGGTTTATTGCGGGTAATAAACTGATTAAGTTTGCGCTTATTGAGATCTATTAACTAAATAAGTAAGTTATAGATTTTATTTAAATTAATTTAAACTTTCCGTAGTATGAAAACTACCAAAAACTTAAAAAAAATTGAATTTCGAATTGATTGTACAAGGTACAGGTACTAATTGAGTACTTTATAATCATAAGCGTTAATTCTCGGTTTAGTTACTAATGTCATAAATTGACTTGCTAAATGTGTATGAATATTGAAAGCTTGGAGTTGGGGAATAGTTATCGGTTACGGCTGAGAAAAATCATTCTCCCTCGTAGCTTAGATGGAAAGAGCGTCTGCACCGGAAATGCGGAAGGCCCGTGGTTCAAATCCCGGCGCTGGAGTCTATTTTTCTGTGTCTGTCTCCCAGTGTTAATAATGATTATAATTTCAATAAGTAAGTTCAAAAATCTTGGTTTGAACAACTTAATCTATTTTACCCACCACATCCTAATCCTCTTGTACAACTTCTACCCTATTAATATACTTGTAACAGAGGTAAATTATTGTACGCCAAATATTATTCATTCGCAATTCGCAGGAGTTTGGGAACTGGAATTTACGAGTTTGATACCCGACTCTAGCAAGAGACCCACATGTTTTTTTTCCGAATTATTAAATCAAAATCGTCGGAACACGATAGCACCCCTAAATTTAGAGCAATTTACACAAGTGTTAAGTACATATTTTCGTAATCTCCACATTAATTGATTATTTTGGTACCCCCCTCAAACAAATAACGTGACATAAATAATCCACCATTTTGGATTAAAACTACTGATCGTTTTGAGTTCACTATATTTTTCCTGTGTGCGTGTCAAAACGATCTTTAATACTGCAAAATTTTTATGTTAGTATCTCCTATTGTTTCAAGAGTTATTGCAACCGTACAGAGTGATAGATAAGGAAACGGAACTAAAAGCGTTTCTTTTATTTGGTTTTACCAACGAAACCCTCAAACTAAATATGGTTGAATCGCGCAAGCACACATTATTATATACTCTAAATATTCTTATGTAGGGTCAGTGTCTTTACTTCTATGCAATGAAAGCCGAAGTTGAAATTCTCAAATTTTTTTAAACAATTATCATACCTAATAATAGGTAATATACCCTGAATATTGACCTTATTTTATGGTAATTTATACTGAAAATAATTTAATAATGTCAATGCACACATCAAAACCTTGAAGGCATACTGTCAATATATATACCAGTCTGTTTCCCTGAAAAATATATGTTTCTTAAAGATAAGCAAATTTCTTCGAAGAAAAGTATGTCTTATAGATTTGTTTTATTTGTTTTAGTAGTAAATCCATTTGAAAACAAGATATTTTGTGTTTATTTTAAATATGATAATATTGTAATCTTTTTGTTTCTCTATGTGATATGGAATGTCCGCTATATCAGATAAAAGGATTATGACCTTTGTATACACTGTCAGCTGATTTTGTAACATATATAGATTTAAAAACAATAATAAACTAGTTCGTACTATAAAACTATAAAATACGGCTTTCGCTCTCAAAAAAAACTATTTGTATAAATTAAAATTCCTTTTCAGATGGCATACTTACTGTTGTTTCGAGGTTAAAGTTTTAAAACTTACATGGATTTTTCTAAAACTGTACTATTTTGATTAAATAAATCTAGTGGCTGTACACCAAGTGCGCCGGGAAAGGTCGGGTTACGGTAGAAGTGCGCCAGCCCTTTTTTTGAATGGTACGGACGAAGTGCGCCGGGTTAATCCCATCTATTGAAACAGGTAGTCCGCCCTCTAACCACGTCTAACAACCTTCTGAAGGACTAATCATTGTCAATATCCCCTTATACTCAATATAAAGCAGTTGGAAGTTACTTTTAACAAACTATTCAGAGTGATATGGCGATCATTAGCAAATCTCAGTGCATAGGAGAATCTGTAGAGTATTCTCGTAAGAACAAAATCCAAATTGAGCCAGAAAATACACTTTAATTTGTGAATATTTAAAATGAAAAAAGCAAGAAAGGTCTAATCGTCGTCAATATTCTCCATACTCATTATTTAAGCGATTTGAAGTTACTTTGAACAAACTCCTCAGAATGATACGGCGATCATTAGCACATCTCATTGCATAGGAGAATCTGTAGAATGTTCTCGAAAGAACAAAATCTAAATTGAGTTAGAAGATTCACTTTAATTTGTCAATATTTAAAATGAAAATAAATACTTACAAAATCACAATAAGTTATCATTAAACATAGGAAATTAAAAAAAAAAATACGAAAAAAACAAAAACAATTTATATTGTTAATATTAAAAATTAAAGAAATGTTAATTACATAAATTACACTCACTTATAAGTGAATACTAATATTTATTAGAAGGGCTTAGATTAACTTAACATTAAACGTACTCATGAAAAATAAAATCTTTTACATATGTAATATACATAATATAATACGATTGAGTCTATATTCAATAAATATAATACAAAATACATATTGAAAGGTGTAATTTATTTATGTACGTACTTCTAAATAAATTAAAAATGACTATCACATTTCAAATCTAGATACCTTATTATTATAAACAACCAACGCTAGGCTGCTTTAATCCCACACTGGTATTGTGAATTTAGCCGTGGACAAATCAACATAGTTCTCGGTGATATATAGTCCCAAAATCGATCATTGCGATGGCTTATTTTTTGGCTTATAAAATCTTCAATATAACATTCTTCAACTTCTTCACGGTCTATATAGGATAAACTTAAGCCGAAACCGAAGATATACTTAATCAGTTGGCCATCTTTGGTAGAACATCGGTAGTCCTCAGTAAATCCAAAATCCTGAATTTGTCCAAAGTGCTTGGAGAAGACATTTCGAAGATTTGTTGGATTTCAATTTCAAAGTCCGCTGCAAGGTTCTTTGAGTTTAGACGGGTGCAAGAGGTATAACCCGGGTTACCTGACCTCACCCTTTAGACTAAGAGGCTGGCGCACTTCGACCGTAACCTTTTTCTAATCCGAAGAGGGGCTGGCGCACTTCGGTACCAGCCAAAAAATATATTATTATGCTTTTTCCCGCTGACGAACATTACCGACCATATAATCTTAAAGGACAGCAAAAAATTAACTCATACAAGCAAAATTCTAGCTTGTTGTTAGTTAGTCACTTTAATGCACGCTATCTCTTAGGACTAATTAATTATAAACCGGGGATTATTTTGCAGTGAAATTATCTTAGCAAACTTATTTCCTATATACCACTTATTTTCATGACGTAATATGACTTCATAGAATTTCCTCCTGGTAACATATTAAAAATAGCATGTTCTACAAATATGCATCTTGCAATTTAAATGACAGAAATTCACAAATGATTGCTAGCTGGAATTACCTTACGAATTAAATATAATTATTTATTAAACGTTTTAGATTAAGTAGTTTTATCTTGGAATCATGCAATTTTATAATAATTTGTTGATTTCACTGAACTCTCGCTATGTAAGTTACCGTGCAAATGTGTGAGCAAATTATATACGTTCAAAACTAATACAAATAAATCGTTCCGTTTTAGGCCTTCCTATTTAATAATAACGACGATTTAAATATCTTTTTCCTCCAGAAGGGAGGAAACATTAACTTTCCACCCTAGTTTATAGAGAGAAAAGGATCCCATTACAGCCTAGTTGTGAAAATCGTTTCGGAAAGTAGAAATCGTGGCGGAAAGTAAAAATCGTGGTGGAAAGTAACAGTAGAGCCAACTTATTATTTTTAAAAAAATCAGTGTTGCCTATTTCGTAACTAATAGCAGTTTTTTTTTAACTCAATGACTCGACAGGTTAAAAGCTTTTTTATTAAATATTACAGAGTTTAAATGACACGTACTTTTGATTGCCGTGATACTTTAATTTTTATCGTCATTTTAAAATGTCGTATGACTTCATAACTGAGTTTAAACAAAACTT
>KZ651221.1:786107-799037 GCA_001010745.2 Gerris buenoi
GGGGGGGGGGGGGGGGGGGGGGGGGGGGGGGGGGGGGGGGGGGGTGACAAAAGGCTGACCGCACCAGGTGACAGAAGTCCTGGCGACGCCACTGGCTACAATAGAGAGAGAAATTATTTATAAGAAAGACACTGCACGAGTTATATTAAAGAGAGTCTACAAGAGTTAAATTGAATTAATTAATCTATTTTTCCGGCTCTATGAATCTCTTTGTGTCGTGCAAATGTAAGAGAAAGCACACAACTATTTATAGAACCGCATAAGAATCTATAACTAGAGTAATTTTAACCTGCAATAAGTTTAATTATAAAGAGCTAATAGCCAACATACGAAGAAATCAAGTTATTTCTAAATTTGAATCAAATTATAATAATTACTATTTACAACGGGGGACAAACAGAGAAAAATAGACTTCAGCGCCAGGATTCGAACTACTGGCAGGGCCTATTTAATAAATGGGCCCGGTGGGCCCCGGCCCAGGGGCGCAGAGGTTTTGGGGCGCACGAAGTTACACCCAACAAAATCTATTTTCTCAGGAACTAGAATATTCCCGGGAAAACCGCTTATATCGTCAGATTTGTTTTGGCTACATTTTAACATTTTGAGGAAAAGTAAAAAGTTGGTTGCTCTTCGAACTTTACGTCACTTTTTCCAGTTTTGGTAGAAAAGACGCACAGTAAATTATTTTGCCAAACAAAGAACATTTTGCCCAGAGATACTGACTAGTAATGATAAATCATTTGGCCAAAATAGACAATACTAACACTTTTATAAATTATATTACTAACTGACAAAAGCTGGGTTCCCTGCTAGTAATAATTAAAACTATATAAACCATAATAGAATCAAACATAACAAGAAAAACAAGTTGACTAAAGTAGGATGAACCAACTAATTTAACCTTCTCTTCCTATAACCTTCTTAAAGATAACCTTCTTATAGATGTCAATGCCTTCTTAATTAATAATATATACTTTTTTTAAATAAATAAAAAGCAAAACATAAATTCAAAAAAATTTCACAGCTTATCATTCCATCCGATGTTCTATTAAGAATAACATTTATTTACATAAAATATTATTTAAGAATTCGTACAGAACTGAATAACAAAGGTAACATTTTCACGTAGAAAATTAAAAGTTTAGGAATTGTATGGTATAAATCGGGTCGACATAAAATTGGGTTGAAACCTATGTATTTATGCAAATTTACTTAATCTAATCACATGATTATCGATCGATAATTCAATAATAGTCCCGATCAAACAGAGATCATCGATCATCGATCATCTGCTGATCATTGATCATCTGCCCGATCAAACAGAGAATCAGAAAGTTTTTGAACACTTAGGATGAAAAATGAAAATGATATTTTAGGGCGATAGCGCTATAAATTCGTACTTAATTAAATTATTGTGTTAATTGATTCACTATATTAATAGCAGACAATTTTAATAAAATTGAATAGTTGTACCTGAAATCGGGAATAAAAATTTCTTTTATAATAGATTATTTTTAAAAAGATAAAATAATCTTATCGCATATTTTTATTGGATTTCCAGTATAATCCTTCGAGATTAAAAATTACGTCTGATATGGATGGACAAAATAAATAAGATAAGCCATTTGTTCCATCAAATCTATTTTAATCAATTCAAAATGTAATTAATATTGGTAAAGGGTTTGATTTGTTGTATAAATAACTACGATTTTAAGTTTATAGAAGTTAATAATAACCTTTGTATAACTAATCAAAATATGGTAAAAAAATTATCACAAGCATTAAAGATAAACGGTTTTCAACTCTAACGTTGACTTTTTATAAACTAATCGTTTATTTATCTTTATAAAAACAACATAATTAATTGATTCTGTATCCTAAACTATATATTATACATAATTATATAATTTAACAACAATTACAAAACTATTTAAGTTACTTAACATTATAAGACATTTATTGTTATTAATTTTCAATAGCTCGTATAATTCTTAAAAATACTATTCTCGTATAATACAAGATGATTCCTAATTAATGATGTAATGTAAACCTATTATTTTAATATATTAAAAAAATCCAAATAAATCTCACTAATTAGAGCTATATTATCATTATCATTATCAACTAGAGTAAACTAATTATTTTAATATATTAAATCAATCCAAATATGTCTCACTATTTAGAGCTATATTATCAAATTAAATAGAGTTAGCCTACTATTTTAATATATTAAACCTACATTTTATCATTTCATCAAAATTTACCATAAAAATAACTTCTCCTGGTGGAGGAATCGAACCCAGGCTCTCTCCGCCCACGTTTCAAGCTATTTTCTCAGGAACTAGATTTTTTCCGGGAAAACATCCTTTATCGTTAGATTCGTATTTAAATGGACTATATTTTAACATTTTTTAATCAAAATTGTGTGAACCGTTTTAAAGAAATATTTTTTACACGTTTTTTCAGAGTTGTTAGGGGGGCAGCACCCTCAAATTTGGAGCTAAAATTCATTTCTCGATTTTACCTCGGAGTATAATTTTTCTGAACATGTATGCCAAATTTGTCAACATCGGTCCAGTAGTTTAGGCACTGGGCGTCAAGACAGACGACAGACAGACATGTTTTAATAAACCAATTTTTTGGACTCGGGGGACGTCAAAACGTGTAAATCCATCAAGAGCTCAATATCGAATTTTCTTGCCATCACAATACTTTCTCTTTATATGAGAATGAGAAAGTAAAAATGTTAAGGAGAAAAACTGACTACAAATAAAAAAAAAAAAATTATGATTTTATATTTGCCATAAACTTCGCTCAAGAATAAAGATACATTATAATCACAAATACCGTATCAAATATTAGATATGACAAATCCGATGTTTAACTACTTTGTCAAAATGGGTTTATAATTTTATATACATATTATGCATAGCATTTTTCCTTTTTATGTGAATTTCCTACATAATAACACCCTTACATTGCGTAACTCACATTTACTCTCATGCCTCTGCAATTTTTTTGTATAAAAATAAATGTTTTCGTATTTATTCTATGACAGCCAGCTACCAGCTACGGCGTGACAAAAGATTAGGTAATAAAATGATTTTTTTTTTTCCACTTGATATTATCACTTTGAGTTTAGATACAGCATTAGTGGAATTCTACCAGTATTAAAAGTAGCTAATGATTTTTCTACAATTATTATTGTTAAGTGAATTTAATATAAAGTGTATTTGTAATGAATGATTATGTATTTGCAATATCTATATTAGACTTCTGTCAGACTCTTTGCAAGCTAATTGCTTTGACCTTTTTTTTCTTCTCTAATGATTTTAAATTTTAAAGTTCACAATTGTCCTTTTAATTACAATTTTAGTTTTCAATAAGTTCAATACAATTAGAATGAGAAAGCTTTCAAGAAGTTCAATACAATTAGAATGAGAAAGCTTTCAAGAAGTTCAATACAATTAGAATGAGAAAGCTTTCAATAAGTTCAATACAATAATTAGAATGAGAAAGTTTTCAAAGTTAGAAATAAATGTAAAGTTTAATTACGATTATATAAGATTGGCTTTCTTATCTATTTTAATGTAAGACAGCTTGCAAGTTATAATTTTAGTGACCGGGATGGTTGGATTTCCTGGTTTAAACTTTCGATTATAATTATTTATGAATTACTTTCAAGTAATGATAATATTATTGTTATATTTATCTTATTTTAAAGATTTAAAGAAGAAAGTGGTTGAGGAATGCTACGTATTTTTAACAAATTTATATAATTTTAATTTATTACTGAAATTTAAAATTTTCTAATTTTTCTTGCAACTCTTAAAAGTGTTTCCGGAATGAAGACGTAAGTATGAAATATATCTGAACTATATTTGTACTTCGTACTAATTATGTACTTCGTACTTATATAGGTGATTCTTACTTATAATTTATAAGTAATAACATTAGAATTAGAATATTCTTTATTAAGTAACCAATTTAAAATCTGAAAAAATACGTTATTATACATATACTACGTTCACACATCGTTTTGAAAGCGTTTTGGATCCAATTCGTTTTAAAAACGATCCGCGTTCATACAACAAAAAATACAGGTGATCGAAATATTTGTTTTCGATATTTCATAACGGTGACGTCACGAGTAAAACCTTCTTTCTTGTTACCTAATAAGTTTTTACAGGTTCTTTTTAGTTTTAACTTTTGTTTAATAACGTTTCTGCAGTTTAAAAAAAGAAATGGAAGCTCACGAAAGTAAAGAACTTGAAAAGTGGAAAAGAATAAAATAACCTGATATCTCGATCCCCTCCACGACCTGTTCACACGAGCGTTTTGAATTCCGATTCCCCGTTCCGATCACGTATTTTTGGTGGAGCGGATCTAAACCGATACCATCCGTCGATCTCCGTTCATACAGCGTTTTGAACTAGCGGATCGTTTTCAAAACCGTTTCCAAAACGATGTGTGAACGTAGTAATAGTATATCAAATTAGGCAATTAACAAATAACATAATAATTATAAAACACGGGGAATAAATTAACTGAAATTGAATAACAGTTCAAAAATTCTGATAAACGATAACAACATTTCGTAATTAAAAATTTTTTAAATTGAATAATTGGTAGTTCGTTTTTTTTTTTATTATTATTATTTTAGAGGGTAATTTGTTAAAGCATTGCAGGCCCACGTTTTGTTGTGTATAGATTGGTTCTCTTTCCATACAAAACTCTTGTATGGAAAGAAGGGTTACGCAAACATCAACCTTAACAGTAATAAGGATCGTTTTGATGCGTAGACACGAAAAGTAGAGCGAATTCAAAATTATCAGCTGTTCAAATTTCAAAATGCTGGATAATTCATGTCTTAAGATTTTTTTTTTTAATTTTGAGGTGCATGGTGTCATATGAATAAGGTATTAAAGAGTAGATTACACATTTTTGTAGCTCAACATTTTGCGTGCCCCCCCCCCCCCTTATACTAACTAATTTCATGTTTCCGATAACAACGAAATCCATTTATGAACACGCACATCTATTTTATTTGATACAGGGTGTCCCAGCTAATATGGAACAGCGAAATATCTCCGGAACCGTGATAGATAGAAAGATGCGGTTTTCAGGGTTCGATAAAGGCTAAAAAGGCGCTTCTAGAACATATGCTGAACATTTCCTGTGTGCAGCAAACAAAATTAACAAAAAGTGAATAGGAAGCCATATTTTTAAGACTGTATATGGATTCTATGGCTAAAAATAAGACTTATTTACTCTTGGAAATTTTTCGCTCCGATCATTAGTTTGCCGTCTAAAGAGCCCTAAACTTGCTAAAATTGAAACTTTAAGTCCATTTTACACCTAAACTACTCGGGAAGTTAGTTAAAAATCGATCGCAAGATTTGTACTGGACAAACAAACAAACAAACAAACAAGAAAGCTAGCTAATAAAAACGTAGTAAAAACGTGGTAATTTTATCCTTAAAATTGACTAATGTTCAATTTCAAATAAAATTCTATAATACACTTTGAAGAAGCCAATCTACATAGGTAAATAATCCATTAAATTTAGCACGTACATCACTTCCGGGTAAATTTGGTCGATATGGGTTCCATAACTGATCAAATTAGTAATTATTGGTTTAAAGGTAAACATCAAGGTAATATTAGTTAATTTTAAGTCTACGTTTACCTGCTATCAACATTTTGGCTTGTTATACAAAAAATGATAACGCATAAAAACAACGAAATATTTAATCTCTTAATTTATTAACCCTGATGCAATTTGTAATAGCTATATGACAAATCTAAATTAAAGCCCGACTCAGAAAATTTCTACAAAACTAAATCGATATGTTGAAATCAAAACCAAAATATTGTTAACGAAGGCTTAGTTACGTTCGTAATTTTATCAGAAATATAATTTTATAGTGAACTCTAAATGCGTTTATAAGTGACGCTATATATTAAACATAGTAGACAACGATAAAATCTAATGTAAATTTGATATTTCTAGACGGTAGTTTATGAAACTAATAAATTTTAAAAAATCAGTTCGACAAACCTATGCAAAACCTTCCCATTTACATTGTAAGATTGTAAGACATAATTTAAATTTAACAATACCAACCTAAATCAGATTTATTTTCAACAATACTAACTACTCATCAATTTTCATAAGTTACTAGATTTGTCCTATGAAAACGACTTATAATGTTAGATTCGTATTAAAATGGACTAGATTTTAGAATTATTCAATAAAAATCATTGTAACCATTTTCGAGAAATATATATTTTTTTTTTTTTCAATAGTTTTATGAGTGCCCCCAGTTACAGAGCTAAAATGCATTTCTGGCTTTACCTTAAAGTATGATTTTTCTGGCATTTCTTTAGACTGTAACTCCCCTTATAAAAAATAACAGAGGGGAGTAACAATCTAATAGAGGTGTATGAAATGTTCTTTTTATTAGACTGTTACTCACATTATAAAAACAAAAGTGCGATATTCTTTTGTCCCTAAGTACATTCCTTTGTATAAATAGATATTTAGTCAGTCATTTGTATTCTAAAAAAAACATAGGGGAGTAACAATCTAAAGAAGTGCCATTCTTCTGATGTGAGATGTATGCGCAATGTAATTTAAATTGGCCCAGTAGTTTAGGCTCTGTACAGATGACAGTAATTTTTTTAAACGAACAACTTTTTTAGACTTTTATTAGACCTTAAAACGTAAATATACACAAAATAACGTAAATATACATCAAAATAAAAAAATCTCATTTTTCGCACCTCCACAATATTTTCTATTTATATTAAAATACTGAACATATTAGAAAGTTAAAATGATTACAATAAATATCAGGAATGTCAGCTAATTAAGTTATATAATAATAATTGCAAGATAAAAATAACTTTTTATATACTACGTTTTTAAGTTTATGAATCATAAATTTGAAAACTTTCAAAATGACGATTGTAAATATGAGACATGTCAAAACAAATGAAATAACTTGCGGATTTTTTTCCGAAGTAACTTTCCATACAGCAAAATTTGCTGAAAACGAATTAAATTCTGCTGAAAGACGGCTAAAAGTATTAAAATAATGTATTGCCATCGTGTTCTGAGCTATTCTAAAAGTTTCAAATGTCTAACTACTCAGGAAGTTAGTTAAAAATCGATTGCAAGATTTGTACTGGACAAACAAACAAACAAGAAAGCAAGCTAATAAAAACGTAGTAAAATATTTTTTCGCACGTCCACAATATTTTATATTTATATTTAAATTCTAAATATTATTAGAAAGTTAAAATTATTAAAATAAACATCCCTTTGGGAAGGACGGAAATTCAGCTAATTATGTTATACAATAAAATATTAAGTGATGCTGCGTTTGAAGAGCACTTCAGTGTATAATTTATTAGTAAAAAAAGTGTTTTTTCTTTGAAATAAACAAACCATTTAACTGAAGTAATATGTTCAAGGGATAAACCAAAATTTCTCCCAAATTGGAAAAAAACATTTATCAGTTAGGAAAATTTCTTAAATTCCAAACCAATAAATAATCATCTTTAATTAGTTCTTACATAATTTAAAAAAAAAAATGAATTTCCCTGTAAATACGTACTGGAAAAATAAGTGTTAAAAAAAGCCTTTACTTATCTAAAACCAATTTTTATAATCATCTTTAGTCACAATTATTTCCTTAAAAAAAAACTCCCAATCTAATTTTTGTTGATAGCTATCATTAATAATATTTGTCAGTCAATACAATTTTTTTTTTTTTTAAATATCTTTTTTAACGTGTGTTAGATTTTTTTGAAAAGACAATTTTCTCTTTGTACATTTTTTATTTATTTTTTAATGATGACAGTAATTGATTTGAATTATTATTTTTATTAAAAGTCATACGTAATGTTCAGAGAATGACGTATTTTAATTCAATGTATGAACGAGTAGAACGATGCTCAAAAATTTCATTCGACTTTAAAGAACTCAAGGAGTGACTAGTTCTTGTTTTCGGAACTATAAGTTTTAGAAAATAAATTTTTATTTTTTTAAAAATATAAACTTTCAATTTGTGAAGAATTTCAAACAAATCTCAAAAACTCTAGCCTAAGTATTTTTGATTGTTTTTACAAATAATGTTTTATTTTTAAATGTTTATTGACTTTTTAAATTGATAATTCAATTTTTGTTTGATTTTTTTTTTCTATTTATTAAACTATAAATTTCGGACTCAATCAGTATGTTTTAATTTTGGATGTTAACTATAAAAAGGTTTATTTAATTTAAGAAAAAAAAATACTCTTTCATTGGTAATATTGCATCAATGCATTTGATGCAATTAATTTAATTGATTTTTATTGAATACTCTTAATGTTAAATCAAATAAATTCGATGCAGTTACTTTAATTTAATTGTTTATTGTTAATAATAAATCAATAAATTTGATACAATTACTTTAATTTAATTGTTTATTGTTAATAATAAATCAATAAATTTGATGCAATTACTTTAATTTAATTGATTTTTTTTTTATTGTAAGTTGTTAATATTAAATCAATAAAATTTGATGATTTTATGCACTTCAATGTTAACTATCACAATTTAATTAATTGATCAATTTTATTGTTTTTACTTTACGATTGATTGTTTATTCGCGATTAATTGCTTCAATTTTAATTAAATATATTTCTTTGATTGGTTAAAAAACTATTCTTTCAATATAAGACAAAACATTTTAATTGTGTTTAAAATCACTAGTTCAAATCATTTTTTGAACTACTCCAAAAAATTAAATTATTTTGTAAATTGTAAAATAGTTAATGATAATAATAATCTATACTAGAATATAAATTTTAATAACGTAGATACCATGTAAAATTAATAATAAATGATACATTTCATCGATTACATTTGATAAAACTTTTTTTGGAATAATACTAAACGTTAATTATATATTAAAGATGTATTTGATATTTTTAAAGAATTGATTAATTAATTTAATTTGTTATTTATTTTATGATCTAATTAATTAAAATGTATTATAGTAATGACAAAAATTGCTTCTAATGTTGACACAAATAAAAGTTGAATTGTCAATTTAAGTAAATTGAAGTAATATAAAAGTTATTCAGTGAATAAATTTAAAACTATTAGAAGATTTAGTTTAAATTTAAAATTAATTAAGTTACGAGGTAAAGAAAAATAAGAAGACATGGAGACAGTGACGAGTATCGGCCCTCACGGAGTTCATCTCACCTACAAACCAATATTGTCTTTTTGGGCGAGTCTAGAGGTTCGTTAATTTTAATGATTAATTAATTAATTTTATTAATTAATACTGATATTAATCATTAATGCATTTTCTTAACTTATAATTTTATATCCATAATTTTATTTATTTATTTTAATTTAAATCAAATTATAATTATTATCTACAATAGGAGACAGACAGAGAAAAATAGACTCCAGCAGTTGGTAGAGCATTACACTGAAAATGTAGAGGTCCGTGGTTCAAGTCCCGGCACTGGAGTCTATTTTTCTCTGTCTGTCTCCCATTGTTAATAATAATTTGATTTAATAAAAAATTAAAATGACCGTAATATGAATACTACCTAAAACTTAAAAATTAAATTTTATTTATTTTTTAAATAAAGAAAAAAAAAATCCAATACACCTCGTACTAAAATTTCGCATATGCATCATTTGTTCGTCCGGAGTTTTCCATTTTCCATTTGTTAAGTTTTAATAAAATATACAGGAAAAATAATTTTTCCCCTGGCGAGGATTCGAAACCGCAACCTCTCGCTCTTTACAATTAAATTTATTGCTTTCGATTAAGCAATAATGCTTTAACTTAATGAAGGGGTAAATTTGTGTTATATACATTTTTTATATCTCCGAAGTCCGAAGTCAAATATTCCAAGACTGAAATCAATTTTAGACATCAGGGACATTTTTAGTCCCTTATTCGTCTGCCAATATGTCGATCTACATTTTGACGAACCAACATATCTTTAAAACTTCTCGTCCTTTTTTAATAAAATTTGGATTATAGTTCTTTTTTAGCTCATTGTTAGGCCCACATAAGTTTCAACCCTCTACGTCTAAAAATACTCTCACTTGCGCGCAAAAAATCATTTTATGTTACATACATATTTGTTTAGAAGTACTCATTCGATATTAAGAAATTTGGATATTTAATCGAAAATAGCCTATTGATCGCCCCATTATTGATTTCAATCGTCTGATTTTTCTAAATTTATACTTTTATTTATGTAGAAAAAAATGTAGATTTGAGAATTACAAGATAAAAAGAACTTTTTATATACTACGTTTTTAAATATTCTGTCATAAATCATACATTTGAAACCTGTCAAAATTAATATCGTAAATATTCGACATGTCAAAATAAAATAACATGCGGATTTTTTCCGAACTAACTTTTCATACTGCGAAATTTCCTGAAAGCGAATTAAATTTGCTGAAGGATGGCTGAAAGTATTAAAATAATGCATTGTCATCGAGTTCTGAGCTATTCTAAAAGTTTCAAATGTCTAGCTACTCGGGAAGTTAGTTAAAAATCGATTGCCAGATTTGTGCTGGACAAACAAGAAACCAAGCTAATAAAAACGTAGTAATGATTGCAAGATAAAAAGAACTTTTTATATACTACGTTTTAAAATTTTCTTAAACCATGCCACCGATATATTTGAAATAATATAATCGATATATTTCCTGTTTTGCTGTCATTTAATGTTCATCTCTTATTTTTTATAAAAATCATAAATTTAAAACCTGTCAAAATGAAGATTGTAAATATTATGGGATATGACAATACAAATAAAATAACTTGCGGATTTTTTCCCAACTAACTTTTCATTCAACAAATTTGCTGAAAACGAATTAAATTCTGCTAAAAAATGTCATCGTGTTCTGAGCTGTTTTGAAAGTTTCAAATTTTTAGGTACTCGGGATGTTAGTTAAAATTCGATTGCAAGATTTGTACCGGACAAACAAACAAGAAACCAAGTTAATAAAAACGTAGTAAAAATAGTGGAAAATGAAGTAAATTAGTCAATAATGATCTATGAAAGCATAACATCAAAAGTTTGGGTTAGGAAGCTATGTGCCACACTAATTTGAACATTAATAAGCATACAAACAGTAACCCTCCTCCTGTTTTAAAGTTCAAGTGTGCAAGATATCATCAACCTAGAGGAATAAAATATGTAGATTTGTATAAAACAAACCTGCATCAACTTTCTGCTACATGCAGTGGCGTAGCTGTACATTGAGGGCCCCCCTCAATAATTTTTTGGGGCCCCCCGCCAAAATAAAATTGACGAGAAAAAAGGATTTGACTTCAGAAAACTTAATGGGGGCCCAAGGTTACAATGTTATAGATGTTATAGAATAGAAGTATAATATTATTTCAAGCTCCAAGCTAGTAAGATTTTATTATCCTCTAAGGGGGCCCCCTTCGACATTAGTTTGGGACGGGCCCATAGTTATCCCACTGGCTACATGTATTCTATAATTCTACTAATGTGGATATATTTAGAGAAGATAGATTATTCGAACGGACAACAAAATCCCATGTCACATCAATAGTATAAAAGACAACTAGCAGCTATTAAATATAAATAATAAATTATGTTTGATTAGTTAATGACAGAAATGAACAATGGCTTTAAGTAGAATATATAACTTTGTGGTTTTAAAACATTAATCATTAATAATAATTACAAACAGAACTTGAACTTGAACACAAAATTCATTGTAAATAATTAAAATATTAAAAAATAAAATAAAATAAAATCACTGACTTTTCAGAAAAAGGGCAAGCAAATAAAATAGAATAGCAAGTAGACCATAATGGCTCATGAAATCAAAACATCATTTAAGTATATACGTGACAAGCTAAGAATCGCAAGGAAGCTGTATGATGTATTAATAATTGGTAAAATATTTTTCACTAGTGTGTGTTTATTTATTTGTAAAATTGTTTTCATTTGTCTCTTGGCTAGTTATTTTGGCATTATTATACTATTAGAGTTCTATTTTTGTTTATTTATTTTGTAGCTTTATTTTTTAAAAATCATAATGTCATTTTATGATTTTTATAGCTAATGTTACATCAGGATAATCCTTTATTAGGTTGTAGTTTAAAGGTAGTGTTCTGTGTTTTTACATACATTTAATAGCTCAATGGGTCGTCTTTTTCCAGGGTCATACTATTGTTTAACTTCTTTTTTTCTGAAAGCCGTGTATCTCTTTGTTTAAAATAATTTGGCTAAAATGGTAGGCTAAGTTGAACTTAAATTGAGACTAAAGTAGTGTGTATTAATGATTTTTCGCATTTTTTATACATGCATTCAGGCCCAAATCAATATTACTATGTTAATAAACATAATAAAAATATTAATATATATGATAAAAGATAGGGGTTCGATGCTCACCAGGATTATCTGAAATGTATGTTTCAATAAAATGTCAAATAATAATTAACTTCTAGTAGAAAACACGGACAAAAATATATTATTTTTTTATTTGAGAACTAGGGGGCGCTGGCGCTACCCCCTACTCGCTTTGCTCGTCAAATATTTGACTCATTTCTTTGTTTGCAAAAAAAGAAAAAAATAAATAAAAATAAAGATAGATATTAATACGAATAGTATCGAACAGAGTTTTCCATATAAATTCACTTTATCTCTGAAAACTAACATATTTTTTTTATTTACATATTATTAAAATGTAAAATTTAGTAAAATTAGGTCCAATTTATCCATAAATTAAACTACGTCCTTGAGAATTTATTTTTAAACTAAGCAAACTAATATATATGTTTTGTTGTTGTAAATATGAACTTTTGTTCTTCTAAATGTATTCCACGATTTGCATTTTAATAATATATTAATTATTATTAT
>KZ651221.1:819847-830449 GCA_001010745.2 Gerris buenoi
TCTACTCATATGGATGATTATACGTTAGTTGTCAATACACAACTCAGCTACCAACTGATCTCCCATTTATCCTAGCATAGAAATTCAAATAATTACTATCTATAATTTAATTTTAACAAGATTAAACTTATCTGGTGAATTATTAGTATATATCAATTTGTTTAAATATAAAAATGTTTACTTTTTTAACATAAAATACTTTAAAATTAACATCTTATTCAATTATTTTTTTCTCCCTTCTGGAGGTAAAATCTTGTACGTACCTCGGGAGTAAAATTCACTTGCACCCTCGCGATAATTAACTCTCTCGGCTTCGCCTCGAGAGTGAACGTTATGGTTCCCTCGGCTTCGCCTCAGGAACCAACTTCATCGCTCAGGGTGCAATCACTTACTTTCCTCCCTTGGTGCGTAAATAGGTAAGTATTCCTTTTAATTTTAATGATGACCTGCACTTACTCTCCATATCCAAAAGCTACTTGTTCAATTTTGGTGAAATTGCGGTTATAGATCTTAATTAGCCCATAGCTGATACCATATAGATTTCAACCATATACATAAATTTAATATTGGGTAAAAGTGAGTGTTTGGAACAAAGACATAGAAACCGATTACATTCTCATTATCCATTCGTCCAATATTAGAACACGAGGAAGCTGTATTCCTATTTCTCTTAGATCATTAGATCTGTTGTACGTGGAGCCAGCGTGGTCGTGGGTCTTAAGGTGCTCGCTCAGCTATCAATAAGTCGAGGCAACTCGAGGTCGTGGGTTCGATCCCGTGCCATGATACTCTGAATTACATCAATGAATCGCGGACGGTGCAGAGCGAGGGACACCCCCACTCTTCCCCCACGTTTTGAAGCATGCTTATATAGCTTACTAATGATCACACCATACTCGCTTCGGCGGTACAATGTACAAATGTGTGATGTGTAAAGTGGCTGGAACTCTCCACCACGGGGCGTAAAATGAGCCTAAAATATGGCTTAATTGCAAGGTTCGAACAACTGGTTCGTCCTACCCGTTCTAGTAGTATGTTCTAGACTACTTCCCATTCGTCCAATATTATGACAGGAGGAAGCTGAATTCCACAGAAATTGTCAGACTATTTCTTTTAGATCTTTACGTTGTCAATGCTCCCCTCATATGTAGCCAACCGAATTATCCACAATGACCTAAAAGTCCCCTTTGTCCAAATCCTCGCATTCCTCCGATATAAATGCTTTCATTCCAAACACCCAATCCTCTTGTCAAGAACCTATCCTCCAATCATATTCCTGGCAATCCTGGACGTCGTCTCAAGAGGAAATGACCCGAGACTTTCTTAATATGTAATAATATATAACAATGTAAATCACATGATAGGAGTACCTTCAGTGGATGGCTCCTTATCAGCGAATCTGTGTATATTAATAGTTATTTTCATTATGACAATAGTCACTTATTATAATTAATATTTGTAGTTGCTGCTAAATAAAAAATTTAAAAAAAAAAATAAAAAGATCTTTACGTGTTAGTTGATTACATAAACTAGTTGATCAAATGTTATTATTTCTAACATTTAAAATTGTTCAGTTCAATGACAAATAAGATGATCCAGATTTTGTTAAATATAGAATAGACCTTGATCCTTTTCTTAGTATATTTCCCGAGTGAAAACACAATTATGTTATATTTTTGACTCCAATTAAATATAGTTGTAATCACTCCCGTGATTATCCACTTTGTTTCCATTTAAAATATGGGTCAATCCATATGGACCGGTCCAGAGGTGTTTGCTCGACCATTTTGGAAAAAAATTATATTTTCCCTGTTATTTCCCTCATATTGAAGGAGTTCAAAACGATGCTTAAATTTATCTTAAACCGTTTAGGTATGGCGGCCATTTTTGCTTTCCTTCGCACGCTAATTTGTGTGTTTGTGGGCATTTACGTCAACGCTCATATCTCCTAAACTATTTGTCCTAGAAGGCTGAAACAAAAACCAAATTAAAGGTAATTGACCAGTGTTTAAATTAGGTTATGTCCATATTTCACCTAGTAATTTTCCTTCCAAGAGAAAACTTCACCTGAAGTTAGATATAAAAATCAAGAAAATTTCGCTTTTCGGAAATTTTTTTCTGAAGGAAGGAGTTATATATACAGCTTGATATTTTTTATGTGAATAGGCATATATCAGTAGCATTACCCNTCACATAAAAAATATCAAGCTGTATATATAACTCCTTCCTTCAGAAAAAAATTTCCGAAAAGCGAAATTTTCTTGATTTTTATATCTAACTTCAGGTGAAGTTTTCTCTTGGAAGGAAAATTACTAGGTGAAATATGGACATAACCTAATTTAAACACTGGGAAATTACCTTTAATTTGGTTTTTGTTTCAGCCTTCTAGGACAAATAGTTTAGGAGATATGAGCGTTGACGTAAATGCCCACAAACACACAAATTAGCGTGCGAAGGAAAGCAAAAATGGCCGCCATACCTAAACGGTTTAAGATAAATTTTTTTTAAGCATCGTTTTGAACTCCTTAAATATGAGGGAAAAAACAGGGAAAATATAAATTTTTTCCAAAATGGTCGAGCAACCAACTATTTTATTTTTGGACCACTTCGTATGGATTGACCCATATTTTCATTTATTAATTCATAGTGTGTAACATTTCTGGCCTATATAGGAACTATATACTCGAAGTATCATTGTTCATTGTTTTATCTCCAGTAGGGAGAAAAAGTTATGATTTTGGATTAGTGTAGAGGGACTAAAGTAAGTATTTTCTTCCCTGGACTCAAAAAGTAGGGAGAAAAAGTAAAAGGAGTAAGGATTGCCAACTTAATTATTTAATAAATAGTAGAGAATGAATGGCTAATGTAATAAAGCTTTTGATATTAGGTTGGCGACACTGCTTTTTAGAGTTGTTTATCTGCATAGTTTTTGTTGTTTATAACCTGCATCTAAGTAACCTTCTATTTGAGTTTAATTCAAATTCCTATTTGTTTTTAATATTGAATCTCTTATATCTGCTATAGCGCTAATAATTATTGTTGTTTATTTAAATAATAAATAAAAACTGTGCAATGGACAAAAATGTGTATTTTCTCCCTACTATAGATAAGTTATTATATTGTATGTACCTCGTGAGTAAAGTGCCATTATTCCCCTCGCAATAATTATCTCCCGAGGCGCAGCAGAGGAAGCTTATTAGCGTTATTTCCTCGGCTGCACCTCGGGAATTAAAACCTCTTATTCCTTCGGCTTCGCCACGGGATTTAGGGACCATGGTTCCTTGACTTTTGCCTCAAGAACCATCTTTTTTGCTGAGGGAATAATGGCTTACTTTACTCCCTAGATTCATAAATAACTATTTTTCACCCATCCAAATTCTAAACCAAAATTTTTCTATATTATCATAAGCACCATAATACCCAGATTTATTTGAGAATTCGGTTATTAAATCATGGGGCATGACTGGACTTTTTTCTTTTGTGTTTAAATAAGAGAAAAACAGATTATAACATTGGAATTGTGATAAATAACGCTCGTCGGCTAAATATAAACCATTCAGGCTAATATAATCAAACCCCGGTCTACATGATCCATGTTAACGAAAGAATTTGTATGACAAATAAATCAGTCATGCATATCCGTACTTGCGCATTTCCCTCGTCGTTTTCGTTTTAAAATGACGACTTGGGTCAACCTTCGTACTTCTTATGGTATTGTTCATTGTTGTCGTAATTCCACCTCTGTACTCTGTACTGCATTGAGTATAATGTGGTAAATGTCGACTTTAGTTCCGTACAGTCATTTATAAATTAACTTCCTTTTGACTTTCTCATATAAAGAGAAAGTATTGTGATGGCACGAAATGCGATTTAGAGATTTTGATGGATTTACACGTTTTGAGGTCCCCTGAGTCCAAAAAAGTGGTTTTTAAAAAATGTTTGTCTGTCGTCTGTGCAGACGCCTGGAGCCTAAACTACTGGGCCGATTTTGACGAAATTTGGCATATACGTTCAGAAAAATCATACTCCGAGGCGAAATCAAGAAATGAATTTTAACTCCAAATTTGAGGGCGCTACCCCCCCAAAAATTCTGAAAAAACACGAAAAAAAATTATTTCTCGAAAACGGATTTTGATTAAAAAATTCTAAAATGTAGTCAATTTAATTACGAATCTAATGATATAAGCCGTTTTCCCGGGAAAAATCAAGTTCCTGAGAAAATAGCTTAAAACGCGGATGGAGAGAGCCCGGGTTCGATTCCCTGCCCGGGAGAAGTTATTTTTATGATATTTTTAATGAAATTTCCAATAGTAATTAAATATACCTCTATGAGAAAGTTTGTCCGAGTTGTTTCGGACCGATTTTTTTAAATTTATGTTTCATGATAAATATAAAGGCATGAAATGAAATGGATATATTATCAGTTGCATGATATATCGAAATTAAAATTCCACTTTAATTTAAATTAAATTATAATAACTATTTACAAGGAGAGACAGACAGAGAAAAATAGACTTCAGCGCCAGGATTCGAACTACGGACCTCTCTATATTTTCAGTACAGATACTCTAGCCAATTAAGCTACACTGAAGGATAATTTCCTCTGTCAATAACGATACCTAGTCCTGAATTAAGCTTTCAAATTTTTCCACAAGTCTAGAAGTCAACATTAACGACATTATAACTAGACCGAAAAATAACGCTTGTAATTATAAAGTACCCAATTAGTACCGACCTGTACCTAGTACAATCAATTAGAAATTCAATTTTTAAGTTTTGGGTAGTATTCATGCTACGGAACGTTTAAATTTTAATTACGGTAAATTTGATTTAAATTAAAATTTAAACATTCCGTAGTATGAATACTAACAACAACTTAAAAATTGAATTTCACTTTAGTAAAATGTGAATGAAGTTCATAAAGTATCGAATAATTTAAACTACCATTATCATTAATTGAAATTATTTAAATTGAATTTATATAATACAATATTACATATTTGCAATTATTAAATATAATTATGCATTGTAAGTTTATAGGGGACTTACGCTCAAACATAAATTACCTACGTAATAATACTGAATATAAATCCCATAATATTTAATTTCATATTATTTTTTTATTAAACATGTATAAAATTCTCCACATAAAACATTTATAAAGTGTTTAACGTGTGGTTCATTACATTTCGGTTTTGATTTTAAAGTAGACAAATTTATTTTTTTATCAATACAATGGAAACTATATTTTTCCCAGGAAAACGATTTATGGTTAAATCCGCATTAAAAAAGAAATCTCACAAATTTTGCGACGTGTCAAAAATTTCATAAAAAAATCATGTCTTTTTGTTTTTGACAAAGAATTACTGACTTTTTTTGTAGAATTGTATTTAACAAAATAAAGAGGGACTACACTAAATAACATTTTATGTATTATTTTATTATAATTGAATTTTAATAAAACGTGTTGCGTCATTGCAATAAATTGGAAATATATGAATCAAAGAATAGTATATTATCATTCATATAATCGAGTAGCGTCCCGACGGTGGAGTAGTATTTGGTACCAATAAAAAAAAAGTTTGTTTTGATTAGTTGGTCTTCAAATAGATATAATAATTTATCTAAACGAAGTTTTAGTTTTCTTCTAAATATCAAATTAAGGCCGATATCAATTAATATTATTACTATAGTCATCCTTTTATGAGCCTTCATATGACGCTGATAACTTTACTGGCTTCTTCACAAAGCCATATAAGAACTAAATATTATCGTTAGAAAATATACGATGGCAAATTGATAAATACGTTGTTTTAAATAAATAGCGCAAGTCGAGCTCGCTTCGATATAGAGTGTAATCTAACCAAGTTTTTTTTCTCATAATTTTACCTCGTACCTTATATCTTATACTTTTTAAGACGAATAGTTATGTTAAAAGTATGTCAGGGAGTCAGAATGTCCCAGAGGTTTTGACGTTTTACTAACAAATCACAATTTTCGCTTCCTAGCTTACATAAGGGATGCATTGAGAATATTCTAAAGAACGATATTTTTTTATTCTCCATTCAAACATTCCTATACAAAAGACTCGTTCCAGGCATCAAGAAACATTTTAGGTCTCTTGTCTGCCATTTTTCTGTCAACATTATTGTTACCGTCATCTCTGAACAACTTTTTTTTTCAAATTCGAATGGTAACTCATATTTTGCCCACTATTGGACTTATTTTAATTATAACCTGCTTTGATTTATCTTCTCTTTAAGCGTAAAATTGTTTTTGCGCTTAAGCAGTATCTTTACGCCTATATCTTTACATTTCTCCATCATGTATTCGCCAAAAAGTAGCTACTCGCGAGTAGCTCCTTGCTACTCGCTCTAGCTATATTAGACGGAGCGAGTTTATTCGCAGACAGCAAACTCGCCAGCGAGAAGCGAGTAAACTTGCCCTGTGTAATCGAGGCTATAATGCATCGTGTAGTGAAATTATTACTATTTATTGTTGACAGTTTTTGTCTACACTGTACTTTGTTTTCATTTTTTTTTTTGACAATTTCTTTTATGGCAGTGCTTGACAATAAATATAATTTTGTGTATAAGTTAATTTTAGAATAATACTATATATAGAAGGAGTGTCACTGATAACATTGAAAACAACTTTGGTTGTGATCCTTATCCGCGTTCTAAAAATTCATTTTTGTAATTTGTGACGTCATAACTCTAAAATTATTTGCCTTCGGTATTATAATTTAATTTTTTATTTAATTATAATTATTGATAGTCGGTTTAGTTTATTGTAATATTTTTTTTTTGTGTTTTATCTTATTTTAGTTTGAAATATGCTAAAAATAATGTTTATTATATCATGACGGGCGAGTTGAAAAAAATGACAGAGTGAAACGTAAACAATAACCAATGGCAGGGCTTGTTTTGTTGACGTTTGTGAGCGGGCTTTGAATAGTTACTAAAGCGTGGCCAACCTTCTCCAGCTTAAATGAAAAAAAAGAGTGTTGTTTTGATGGTCCCCTGGTCTAAGGGACACAACCCCTCGGCGAAAATTGGCTTCAGTCCCTTATCAGTAATTGCTTGTTGTTTTGATTCTATGCTCCTTCTATATGTAGTATTATTTTAAGAAGTAAAAAATGTTTTGGTGCCTTTTAAGAATATGTGGTCGGCTAAGTTCGTCTTTGGCAATAGGCATTTAAAAAAATAAACCGGTGGAGAGCGGCCATGGTCCCGTACTTTTTGGTGGACAATGTGATTTTCATGATCCTGAGTTACTAAGTTAGTCAGTAGACCAAAAATCAAGTTGATGGTATTCCGTTACTTAGTAGGAGGCCACACTGGTTTAGAGTAATACTTGACTTAACCTATTATGTGACGAACTATCATCAACTGATTTTTGGTTTGCTGATTAAGTTTGTACTCAGGATCATGAAAATCAAATTTTCCACTGAAAAAGGCGGGACATGGCTGCTCTCCACCGGTTTGTTTTTTTCAAATGCCTATTGCCAAGCTATGTCACGCAAACGAACTTAGCCGACCACATATTCTTAAAATGCACCAAAACATTTACCTATACACAAAATTCTAGCTTTTCTAGCTTGATGTTAGTCAGACACTTTTTTCACGCTATCTCCTCGACTATAAGACTCATTCTTTTTCAAATAAAATATTACTCTTATTAAATTATTTTTTAATATTTTAAGTATTTCTTCCATGTGCACATATTGGTGACCCCCAACGTGATCACTAAAATCTTAAAATAAATTGGTAAGGCGTGAATTCTCACGTAAAAAGGGTTTCGTTGGTATTGTGAAACAAAATTAGTAAGGTGTGGAGGGGGGGGGAACGACAAATTTCGATGTTTTTTAACAAAATTGCGCCGAAAATGAATCACTAACCCTAAGTGGTATATATATTTGTAATCTACTCTTCAATACCTTTCATTTGATACCCCACTTCAAAATTAGTAAGTCGGAGGAGGGGGGGGGGGAGTATTAATTTTTCGACAAAATGTTGGGGAAAATGAAATATTACCCTCAAGTGTTATATATTTTTGTCATCTACTCTTCAATACCTTTCATTTGATACCCCACTCAAAATTTTAAAAAAATATTTTTTTTCGAGTGACATGAATTAGCCGCCATCTTGGATTTCCAGTAAATCAGATCGAGTTGCTAATCTTATTTTTTCATTGGCCCAGCAGACCGCACATTTTGCATATTTTTCTATATTTTTAGTAACAGCGGAAGTACGATTTTAGGGGGGGGGGACACGAAAAATTTCGATGTTTTTTGACAAAATGGCGCCGAAAATTAAACACTAACCCTAAGTGGTATATATATTTGTAATCTACTCTTCAATACCTTTCATTTGATACCCCACTCAAAATTTTAAAAAAATATTTTTTTTCGAGTGACATGAATTAGCCGCCATCTTGGATTTCCAGTAAATCAGATCGAGTTGCTAATCTTATTTTTTCATTGGCCCAGCAGACCGCACATTTTGCATATTTTTCTATATTTTTAGTAACAGCGGAAGTACGATTTTAGGGGGGGGGGACACGAAAAATTTCGATGTTTTTTGACAAAATGGCGCCGAAAATTAAACACTAACCCTAAGTGGTATATATATTTGTAATCTACTCTTCAATACCTTTCATTTGATACCCCACTCAAAATTTTAAAAAAATATTTTTTTCTCGCGATGTGAATTATCCGCCATTTTGAATTTGAACAGCTGATTATTTTGTGTTCTCTATATTTTTCCTGTGTGCGCGTCAAAACGAATCTTTAATACTGGTAAGTTTCACGCTTTTATCTCTTTTGGTTCAAAAGTTATTGGAACCGTACAGAGTGACAGACAGACAGACACATGAACGAAACTATAAGGGTTTCTTTTTTTTTGGTTTTACCAACGAAACCCTAAAAAAGAGTAGATATTTATTCCTAACAATTTTAGATCTATAAAAGAAAATATTTTAGATAATAAAAGTAGAAGCATATAGCATGTAATTGTAATGACTCTTATACAGTGGAGTAACTCGAAGTTGTAAGTATGTCAATATTCTGTAAGTGAAAAAATGAAATCTAATCTCTAGGGGGTTTGAGAGCTTGTTCCACGAACTACCCTTAACATAAAAATCAATACATTTACCACCTTCACGAACTAACAATCATTGAGTTTGTGTTAAACAGAAAACTAGTCCGAAAAATTCCTATATCAAATTTCCCTCATTTTCCATGACCTAGAAAGATCTACAGTCTATAAGATTAGAGTTGGCACAATCGAAGGCGGGAAACAACAAATGTGGAGGTAGTTTTGGGGTTATAAAAAGGGAAAATTAGTGTTGCCATATTATATTTTTTTTTGTGGAACAGGGGTAGAGTAGAGCATTTTTTTCTGAAGTTGCATTCAACATGGGGTACCAATAAAATCGTTTCCCTCAAAATTTTCCCGCCTTTTGATTGTGCCAACTCTAATCTTATAGACTGTAGGTTACGAATAAAGCACTAAAAACGATCGTAACACTTGGGGTGCTCTAATACATGTGACATTGCAAAATGAATTTTAGTCTAAGACACTAAAGGTGGTTAAACTAGTCCGGAAAATTCCTATAACAAATTTTCCACATTTTCCATGACCTAGAAAAATCTAGGTTAGGAATAAGACACTAAAAACGATCATAACACTTGGGGTTCTCTAATATATGAGACATTGCAACATGAATTCTAGTGCAAGACACGGGAGGTGGTTAGAGGTGGTTAAACTAGTCCGGAAAATTCCTATAACAAATTTTCCACATTTTCCATGACCTAGAAAAATCTAGGTTAGGAATAAGACACTAAAAACGATCATAACACTTGGGGTTCTCTAATATATGAGACATTGCAACATGAATTCTAGTGCAAGACACGGGAGGTGGTTAGAGGTGGTTAAACTAGTCCGGAAAATTCCTATAACAAATTTTCCTCATTTTTCATGCCCTACGATGAAATGAACGAATTCTAGTGCAAGACATTAGCTTTATCAAACTTTTCATAAGTTTCAAACAAACTAATTGTATTCATTTATTAAAAAGATTGTAAATAAAAACTTATACGATTATTTTAGTTGAGGATAACTGATGTTTTTGGAACGAAGTTCCTTATGTCACGTTCTGGAGCCCGGGAGTGAATCCGAAAAAAACGACCAAAATCACCGTCAAGCAAAATCCGTCACGAAATCTACAGATGACGATAACTTGAGTAAAAGATCACCGAGTTAGATGAAATTTGGTACACATGTTCATTTTACCAGTGCCCAGGCTGAGTTCGTCGGAAAAAGTTATCCGCCTAAGCGTTCACGCGCAACGCTCGCGTAAACGTAAGCTTCAAAAGACGGGAAAAAGTGTTATTAAGGAAGCCTGTTACTTGACTTGTTTTGATTACTTTTGTTATAAATGTCAAAAATGAAACTTTATTTTTTAAATAAATAAAATATAATCATGTAAAATTTCACCCTGATACAAGCAGAAGCTGTAGAGTAGGAAAGAGATATATTTTATAATATTTTAAATTAATTGGCCGGGTAGGTAGAAAACAGTCCTATTTCAATCTAAACT
>KZ651221.1:901871-916681 GCA_001010745.2 Gerris buenoi
CACCTTGCAAAAAAAATCGCTAAATCAGTCTTTCTCAGGAATTTTTTCAACAGTCCTTTTCAGTACTTTCTATAGCTAACGTGATATTTTACAGCATGTATGTATTTGTCAACATTGAAAAGAAACATGAGATCAATTTTAATGCTTCACTTTAGAGTGCCTCGACGTGGCAGCGGCCGCTTTTCGGGAGTTGACGAGCGAAGCGAGTAGGGGGCGGAGCCCCTAGTAATAATTATAAAACTTTTCTACGGTTGATAATAAAAGATATTTTTAAAATGGGATAAAAAACGCATTTATTATTATTTTAAATAACTGCTGGCTGCAAATATTCCTATTTCATAACGGTTATTGAAAGATTATAGTTTTCTTCTTCAGCCTAAGAGTCGGGATTAAAAATTTCCTACATAAAAGTCACGTGTTTGATTGAACACTTCTTTTTGTTTACAGTGTTTACGAAGGTGGACCAATTATCGTGTTATTCAGTAGAATCGCAGCAAGTGCAGTTCCTGCGTCTTCCGTCTCCAGCGCCACCGTTGGAGCAAACCCCGACGTGTTGAGAAGTAGAATTTTTGTCCAATGGCGTCGTCGTCCAACTTTTACTAGTTTCCAGTCCTTTCTTTATCGCGTCGACGCTAGATTCGGCGAAACAATTCATTATCTGTCTTTCAAAATCTGATGTAATTGATAAAACTGGAATCAAGTACTTGTGAAGCTGATCGTTCAAACTTTCCATTTTCTTTTGTATAGAACCGTTTATTGGTATGATTATTTCGACTACGTGGTGTTCGTACTGCTCATCCTCGCTAGTTTCTCGGTGGCTTTCTATGGAAGATTCAGCGGACCCAAGGAGAAAACTAAAGCTGATTATGCATTCTCGACAGCCAGACAAGTATCTACGACGGCCATGATGCTTTCCATAGCCAGGGGCTTCCTCGGAGTCAGAGTATTCTTGGGTGAGTCTGTACATAGAGTCAAAAACGTATTTTAGGGTAGATTGAACATTACGACAAATGCTGTCAATGGTAAAACTGAGGAATACTGTGCTGTGAGAGGAAGAGGTTAGAAAAGTGTGCAGGCCTTACTGAAATGTATTATTTTGACAAAGGGATATCAACTCTCCTATGTACAAATCATGCATATTATCACTCAAATATATAAATCAAACAACTGTAAAGTGTATAAAATAAAAATTCAAGAGATTCGCCAGAAAATTTTTTGACCAGATAAAATTTTGATTTCCAAAAAACGCACTTGTTGCAACTGCTATTCATCCACTTAATGCGTAGGCTTCAGTGGTTTGACTCGCAATAAATAACTTGGATTTCCGGTGCAATCCGGTGGTCACGAAAGGGTTGAAGGAGTGTGGTAAACCCCTGAAGATGCTACCAGTAGTGTAAGCGAAACGTCGGACTTCAACTCCTTCGGATTTCACTCGAAAACCAAGTTATTTATTATTCGTCAACTTTGTTTTCAAAAATAATAATTAAATGTACGAAAGGACTTAAATTTACTCTCTTCGGTCACTTACGACACACTCTACTATTCCTAATTGCACAGGGGAAGTAGTTTATTTTATAATCTATCGATCTATATTATTATAAAAAAGTTTTGTAAGCAAACGAGTTCAGTGAGAGTGCTATACAAAACCTGTGTGAAAGAGCGCGATAGGAGAAAAAGGGGGTAGTCCGGGAGAAAAGAGGGCGCTTGAGAGTGACATACTAAACTGTGTGTAGAAAGAGTGAGGGTGATTAGAGGGGTAAGGGAGAACTTGAAAGGAGGTAAATCAGAATGTCAGGGAGACAAAGAAAGTAGATAGTAGCGTGCCTTCCCCCACTATTCAGCCACTCTCCTACACTATACTCACGCATCTTCACCTCACCCTTTTCATTCCATAACTATGCACACACCTTGTAAAAATCGCTAAATCAGTCTTTCTCAGGAATTTTTTCAACAGTCCTTTTCAGTACTTTCTATAGCTAACGTGATATTTTACAGCATGTATGTATTTGTCAACATTGAAAAGAAACATGAGATCAATTTTAATGCTTCACTTTAGAGTGCCTCGACGTGGCAGCGGCCGCTTTTCGGGAGTTGACGAGCGAAGCGAGTAGGGGGCGGAGCCCCTAGTAATAATTATAAAACTTTTCTACGGTTGATAATAAAAGATATTTTTAAAATGGGATAAAAAACGCATTTATTATTATTTTAAATAACTGCTGGCTGCAAATATTCCTATTTCATAACGGTTATTGAAAGATTATAGTTTTCTTCTTCAGCCTAAGAGTCGGGATTAAAAATTTCCTACATAAAAGTCACGTGTTTGATTGAACACTTCTTTTTGTTTACAGTGTTTACGAAGGTGGACCAATTATCGTGTTATTCAGTAGAATCGCAGCAAGTGCAGTTCCTGCGTCTTCCGTCTCCAGCGCCACCGTTGGAGCAAACCCCGACGTGTTGAGAAGTAGAATTTTTTTCCAATGGCGTCGTCGTCCAACTTTTACTAGTTTCCAGTCCTTTCTTTATCGCGTCGACGCTAGATTCGGCGAAACAATTCATTATCTGTCTTTCGAAATCCGATGTAATTGATAAAACTGGAATTAAGTACTTGTGGAGTTGATCGTTCAAACTTTCCATTTTCTTTTGTATCGAACCGTTTATTTTTAAAAGAGCTTTGGATTTAGCGTCTACGTACTGACTTCGAATGTCGTCGTATTGTTTTTCCAATTTCGACAACTGTTTGTTTGTCGGAAGGGAGCTTCTACGTAAGATATCGGCGAAATTTGTCGACGCTTTTGTCAGATTTGATTTCTTAGATAAAAAATCAACAGCTTCGTCCGAGGGTTTGTTATCGATGTCTCGTGTGGTTTCAAGAGCGTAGTTGATCTTATCGCAGATCTCTTCGCATCGCTCATCGAATCCGTTATTGTGTTCGGACAGCAGATTAGCTAAGCGTGAAAGACAAGTCGACGTTACGTGAATACTGTTAAACAAAGTGTTCAATATAAACGATGCGTCGTTCAAACGAAAAAGTTGGTTCTCTAAATGTCTCCACTGCCCTGAAGACACTTGGTGACTCACTTGTTCGTTTAAAACTTTCATCTCCAACTGTTCTTTGTAACTGGTTCTCGACAGGTGAGAATCGACACTGGAAAACTGTTTTTCACGGCTTTTCGGTTTGTAAACACGAGGGTTGTTACACGTACAACAGTTCCTGCAGAAGTCGGTGGAACTGGACGGCAGAAGAAGTTCTTTCTCGTATTCCGTCGAGCTTTCATCGCTGTCCGCCAGGGCTCGTCTTCTGCCGACTACTTTCTTTGACAAGACTGTCTTTTTATCTGTCATTTAAACACCCTCTCCTACACTTTCACTACGGTGGAAGTCACAAACCTATCCTACATCGCTTAACATTTTATCTGAAAAATAAATGGAGAATGTCAAGTCAAAACCTTTTGTCAAAACATTGTTTCTAAATGTTGTAGATTACTATTACGATATACGTATCGATTTCAAATTTAACACCATCCATACCAGTAAATAAGAGATTTTTTTTTCTCTCTAAATAAGCTTTTATCAAGTTTGAAGATTTTTATATACTTATATAAGATTACGCGACTTTGACATATTATGAGTATTTCACAAATAACTTATTATTAAATATTAATGCAATCTAGATGGCCTTCTTACTAATGCAATTGTTAATTCTTTCAGGGGTTTATCCGTGTTAAACTCTTACACTTCACTTTTTCAACTAAAAAAAATGTTTAAAAAGAAGCGCGTTCGCGAAACTACGCGTGAAACCTAGGTTTACATACCGACACATCTGGCATCTGATGAGTTCGATACCTGATCCCTGAGAGGTGAACAGTGGAAGTAAACTGGTCGGATCTCCCGTTATGTAATAACCTAACCTAATAAATGTCGGACTAAGACCTAATCATTAATCGGGACGAGAAAGAAACAAAAAAACAATCTTAATACAAGCATAAAGGGGCCCACACACTTACAGTTTACTGCAGGCCGTTATCTTATACGATTATCGTAAGTCCAAAATCTCAGATCACCACAAATTAACAGTCCACAGCCTGCAGGCAATCGTAAAGAACTACAGATCTGTGCCTGTATGCGCCACACACTGTACGATGAGCGCCTGCAGGCCGAGATCTGACGATTTTTTACTGCAGTCGGACGGAGGGAAATAAACAAAATAAAGACGTTTTTGTTTTGACAGTCCACGGACTGTCGTCTCTCGTTCCATCCGATCCTCGCCTCAACCCTCCACACACCTACAGTTCACCTCCGACTGCGGTCCGTCATCTTAAGGAAAACTGACAAGTGTGTGGCCAAGCTCCGTGGACTGTCAGATCATTATCTTCAGTTAAACTGTTAAGTGTGTGGGCCCCTTAAGGTATGTCTGTCAATTAGGAAGGCGCGATATCTTAATCTTAACTACAGATATTCATGAATCAAAATGTCTATAGAACAAACAAAATGGTGGTAAAATTGGCAAAGAGTAATTAAATTTCCGCAAAAATTGCTTATTCGAAAAGCTTACTTTAAATCGAGATCGAGATGAGTTTTAACTTTTGAAAGCGAGGGAAAGTCTAGGGAGCGCCAATGAGATCACAAGATTTTGACATCTGACCCTCTAGACGTCAGAATCTCCATTCTTATAGGCCCCTCACCCCATTTTTTAGATTTACCCTTATTCCAGACTGTAGGCTCAAACGCTTCAATCTGGTTAGATTTCAATTCCAAATCGCAAGAGAATTAATTATTTGGTTATCATGCTAATATTCATTCAAAAGTAGTCTACAAGCTGCGTATTTTTACGCAAGAATTGTTGATATGATCAACTGGACGGACACAATTTCCCAATGATTTTTTTTTTTTTAAAAAAAACAACAATAAAATGCCAATAATCTCCCAAACCACAAGTCCGATTGTCCTCAAAAAGTATATAGGAACAATCTACCACATATGACACATATACCCCAAAGAAATTGAACTAAAATAAGGCCTACTGAAGTTATCGTCGACAGACCGATTTCGTGTCTAAGTGACTGTAGCTTTGAAACGCCATGAGCTACGATGTTCGGGTTTGCGCCATCAGTTTTTCCAACCAAAGTTCTAAAAACTCATATCTCAATACGCGATGTGTTGAAGCGATGTTATAAAGGTTTAAAGTTCCGAACGAACGTACATACGTACAAAAGCAGCACAGACATGTATGTGCATGAAACGGATTTTAATGATATTCCCGGGTTCGTAAGACCCCTCCTTCACAGAGATCTCGGAATCACGTTTTGAAGGGTATCACCATACTTCCATTTTCATGGAAGTAAAACTCTATACAACATGTAGTAAGTAAATGTATCTTTAGTATAATAAACTGTGTTATTTGTTGTTCAGGTTACCCTAGCGAGTTATTCTACAGAGGCAGTGCCATGTGGGAGACTCTATATGGAATGATTATTGCGTTTCCTCTAGTCTGCTTCTTCTTCGTTCCTGTCTACTACTCATTAGGAGTCACCTCAGTTTATCAGGTAACAACCAAATACACTCTTTAAACAAGTCAGGCGCGCTTCACGTAAGTACGTGAGGTGATAATCGCCGGTTTCTGTATGATTTAGTCAACTTTATCAGGTATAATAGTTGCATATTCTTTTTCTACACTTCAAGACCTTTAAATTGATATAGAACATGCCATGGTAACTAAACAATTTTTTCTAGTCACCCGTCATATTGGCCAGGACGGCATCTTGGAAATATTAAGTGTAAAAACTCCAAAATGTGTCCAGTTGTCTCAAATGCCGAGATGCACCTGTGTGTCAAATTTCATGTTTCTAGCTATAGTAGTTTATGAATTGAAACAAGCCAACTGACAGGTAGACAGACAGAACCGTTATATAAGGTTTTTTTGTACTTAGTACAGAAACCTAAAACTACGGTCTTTCAAAACCCAGGATTCACGCAATGACTAATATTATCAATGATTGAATGAGGAACTAGGAACTCAATTGAGTAGTGAGTAGGTACAGAGTGGCGCAGCGCGGATGACCACATTTTAAATTGTTACCATATGCTTAATACTAGAGCCATGAAATTGAAATAAAGCAAATTTTCAAGCAAAAATGTGGAAGTTTATTGGATATAAGTCAGATTTTCAAGTGTGGAAGATAATATCCGCGATAAATGACGTACTTGACAATTTCCACATTATTCACACGACCAAACAAAATTTGACGCACGTGATCCATGAACACTTGTGTGTGCAGTGGCTCCATCTTAATGGAACCATATTGTGGACAGTATCCATTTCGTTATCCTTTGAATAGGAAATGAAAAATCAGATTCCCTGAAGAGATGTTAGAGAGTGTGATGCGCAACTTCGCCAAGCGCCTCTAATAATGTGCAAATCGACAAGGCGTCATTTGTCATTTATCTTCCACACTTAAAAATTTGACTTATGTAAAGACTCCAGTAAACTTGCACATTTTTGCTTGAAAATTTGCTTTATATCAATCTCCTACCTCTAGTATGAAGCACGTGGTGACCATTTAAAATGTGGTCATTCGCGCTGCGCCACCCTGTATACGAAGAAGAGAGTTTGATTAAGAATTTATTCGGCTGGTCTTTAAGGCCAGACATATTATAAGCTTCTGATTTAGGTAAAGAGAGAAAAGATACAACCTTTGTCATAAGTAAACAATCCCTTGATCTTTATCTAGAAATAATAAAGAAGTCTGATCAAGAAGAGCTTTAACTTTTGACAGCGTGGAAAAATTGAGGGAAAGCCAATAACAGCACGAGATTATGACATCAATCTACTAGACGTTAAAATCTCTAAATCCGATTGGTTCCCAATCCCAGTTCATCGATTTTCATACACTCTCGAAAATTAAATCTCATTTTAATCACACTGAATTTAACTTCTATAAACTTTCTTTAGTTCAGAGAAAACTAACTTCTGTGAGAAGAATTTTCCTTTATCAACCAAGTTAAATTGCTTTTAACAACTCAATGTTCATAAGATTGTTGAATATAATTGAATTTTATTTGCTAATATAATTTAAATTTAAATTTTAAACCCTAACCAAACTTTACACTAATGGCTTGTATGACAAATCTTCCTGTGTCTCAGGCGAATTTAGCGGCAGAAAGACACATATTTTAACAAAATCCAATTTTTCTTTATTTTGAACCTTTCCATTTCTACCTAACTCAAGTTAGTTTAATATAGCTGGTTAGTTTTAAAGCTCTAAAGAAAATATACACACACATGAGGAAACGTTGATCAAGAGAAAATTATAATATTTTAAGCTCAGTAATTTCTGAACAATTTTCAAGGAAACCGCTCAGCTTATGATATGAGAAAAGCCAAAAGATTTAATGATTTACATCAGAAACAATTAATTTAAGAATATTCCTTTTCATAATGGTTTATAAAACTATTCTTACATATAATTGTTAATCAGAAAACCTAGAATTATATAACTTATGCCATAGATGCATGATTTCTATACTTTATAATAGTAAACATTTGATTATTTACTTACATTTATCATTTTCACAATGTCCTAATTGTCGCTTATTTATTTTTTTCAGTATTTAGACTTGCGATTCAAGTCGAGATTGGTTCGGTGTCTAGCTTCAGGTACATACGTTCTGAGAAGCATACTGAATTTAGGAGTAACAGTATTTACACCATGTGTAGCGCTTAAAACTATCATCGGAATGCCTTACTGGGTCAGCATAGTCTCTATAGGAACCATCTCCATCTTCTTCACAATACTAGTAAGTATTCAATTCATTTTAATCGATTATATTAATGTTCTATTACACAGGGTGTGGCAAAAGTTCGGCATCGGCTAATTATCTCCGTTAATATTTGACATCAAACTGCGGTTTGTTGCAATCTTCATCATGCATAAAAATCTACTTTTTTTGGTGGGTACCCATTTTCCCGACATTTTGGTTGCCACCATATTGGATAAAATGACTATGTACGTTGCTATAGAAACTTTTATTTTTTCCCCCTAAAATAAGACAATTTTATTCTCGATTTTTTTTTATCCTTAAACCTATACTTTGGCCGTAATTATACATTAAAAATTTCAATCTTGTCATTTCAACTGCCCGCCATTTTGAAATAATGAAAGATAAAAAGCTGTAGTTTGCGGCAAATGTTTTCTTTTCTCAAGGCCTTTCCAAATATGTATCACAGAAGTCGAATCCAATATGGCGGCAACCAAAATGGCGGGAAAATGGGTACCTACCAAAAAAAGTAGTTTTTTTATGGATAATGATGATTGCAACAAACCGCAGCTTGATAACTCAAATATTAACGGAAAAAATTATTATACCAAAAACACTACAATATTTGCATGTTTTCTTTTGGGTCTCTTCAGGGTTTTTTTTAAATTTAGGTAATAATAATTAAACCATCATTCTTTTTGTCTTGCTATATTTCGCCCTACACCTTGGGCTTCTTCAGGCTCTACAATTTAAAACATTTTTTATGTACATTAGTACCTTTGCGTATCTTGTTTAATCATCATAAAACTTGTTTTATGTAGTAATTTTTCTTGAGTAGTTTTTTGAACCCTTTTTTCCAATTTATTATACCAAAAACACTACAATATTTGCATGTTTTCTTTTGGGTCTCTTCAGGGTTTTTTTAAATTTAGGTAATAATAATTAAACCATCATTCTTTTTGTCTTGCTATATTTCGCCCTACACCTTGGGCTTCTTCAGGCTCTTCTTTTTAGTTCCATTATTTTATTAACATAAAATTTGTCATTAATTGGGTCAGTATATATAAAATTACACATAAATATAAAACTTATAACATAAACACAAATTAACATATGTCTAACACTTTTTTAAAATTAAAATTGACTTGAATCTCCTCTGTTTAACATTCAGAATGTTAAAATGAATAATGATGATTGCAACAAACCGCAGCTTGATAACTCAAATATTAACGGAAAAAATTAGCCGTTGCTGAACTTTTACCACACCCTGATACCTGATCTTGATATTATTAGTTGTTTTAGTATATTTACCTATATAAGTAAACAAATATTGGTGATTTGGTGGTGAAAAAGTAAAGGTATATTGATTTAGTTGTATAATACTCTTATCTTATCGCAATCTTCGTTATTGTAGAAAAATAATATCTAGTAAATTACTAGATATTATTTATACATTACTAGTAGTAATGTATGCACAATCTCTCGCTTGGTTTCTTTATCTTTGTCCAAGTCAGTGTTTCTTTAGTAAAACTGCTATTGAAAGGTTGGGAAGATGTGATTTTTAGGTGAGATCAGTGGCGTAAGTATGGGCCCGCATTGCGGGCGGGCTCCTGGTACTAGGGGCCCCCAAATCCAATGTACCAATTTCGATGGGGCCCCATTTAACTCTGAACGAAAATCCTTTTCTTTTTTTTTTTTGCTCACCTATTTTCTTTGGCGAGGGGCCCCCAAAAGAGTTCTTGTGGAGGGATCCCCAATGCCCTAGCTACGCTCGGTTAGATGTAGCATAACAATTTATTTCAACAAAACTCAGATTATAGATGGTTGAAGCAATTCAAGAAACAAACTAGGAATGTGGGAAGGGTTTTTACCTGGATGGCAGATGGAGGGAATGTTATCTTAACGGTTAACGTTTTTTTGTTGATAAATATTTTTTGATGGTTTATCACAATACTTTTTGACTTGATTTGAATAAATTGATTAAATGTCCAGATCAACTTGATTTATATCACAGAGAAAACGAGTGTTTCCATATTATAGGAATAGTAATGATTAATGATATACAAAATCTTTAATAATAAGTATGAAGGTGTTGTGTCAAAAAATCGATCCGAGACAACTCAGACAACCTTTCTCGTATACGATCGAGGATCGAGTTCATAATTATTTAGCCCAGTGTTTTTCTTTTAACGATTTTCGTAGATACATTTAATTATTAGTGAATATTTCATCAAAATGCATCATAAAAATAACTTCACTTCGGCAGGGAATCGAACCCGGCCTCTCTCCGTCCGCGTTTTAAGCTATTTTCTCAGGAAATAGATTTTTACCGGGAAAACGAATTACATCTTTAGATTCGTATTTAAATGGACTACATTTTAGATTTTTTTAAATTGAAATCCTTGCAAATCGTTGAAATAATTTTGTTTCACGTTTTTTCAGCGTTTTTGAGGGGCTAGCGCCCCCAAATTTGAAGCTAAAATTAATATTTTGATTTCGCTTTGGGGTATGATTTTTCTAAACATTTATACTAAATTTCGTCCATATTGGCTTAAGTATAGTTTAGATTCCAGGCGTCTGTACAGACTGACAACAGAGTGACATGTTTTGAAAACCATTTTTTCGACTCAGGGGACTTCAAAACATTTAAATCCATCAAAACCAAATTTTCCCGCTATTACAATACTTTCCCTCTAACGAGAAAGTAAAAATGTACATTTAAACCTGACTGACAGACAGACAAATTCTGCAAATTATAGGACCTCGGAATTTAGGGTAATTATAGGACCTCGG
Source organism: Gerris buenoi (assembly GCA_001010745.2). Taxonomy (NCBI): domain Eukaryota; kingdom Metazoa; phylum Arthropoda; class Insecta; order Hemiptera; family Gerridae; genus Gerris; species Gerris buenoi. The sequence goes on from KZ651221.1 coordinate 912,420, forward strand.
AATTTAGGATAATTATAGGACCTCGGTTTTGCTGAAGGGCCCTAAAAAATTAAAATGTCCAACTAACTCAGGTAAAAATTTCTCATATTACATATCGATACTGCAATTAAATCTTTAATATGTTACATAGGTAGTTGTTTCCATGGGTCTGCTATGATTTCCAGCAATCTATGTTGTGCAAAGATAAATAAATAAAGTCACACAAGGGTATCCAAAAAACAGTTAAATGGATAAATCCTAATTGATTTATGGTTTATTGAATAGCTTAGTTGGTCAGAGCACTGTAACAGAAATATTGAGGCCCGTGGTTCGAGTCCCGGTGCTAGTCTATTTTTCTCTGACTATTTCCCATTGTTAATAATAATTATAATTTGATTAAATTTAAAATTTAAACTTTCCGTAGTACTAAATGAATACTACCAAAAACTTAAAAAATAATTTTCTAATTGATTGTACAAGGTACAGGTACTAATCGGGTACTTCATAATTATAAGCGTTAATTCTCGGTCTAGTTCAATGTCGTAAAATTTGACTTCTAGAGTTGTAGAAAATTGAAAGCTTAATTCGGGATTAGATATCGTTATAGACAGAGGAAAATTGTTCTCCAGTGCAGCTTAGTTAATCAGAGCACAGTAACAGAAATATAGAGGCCCGTGGTTCAAGTCCCGGTGCTGGAGTCTATTTTTCTCTGTCTATTTCCCATTTTGTAATGAACGAGTTCAGAGTGAGAGTGACATACTTCACTGAGTGTGGAGTGCGTTAGGCGATACCCCCCCCCCCCCCCCCAGGAGGGGGGGGGGCGGGGGGGGGGGGGGGGGGGGGGGGTAAGGAGGGAGCTAGAAAATGACATAATACTTACTGTGTAGACTGAGTGAGGGTGATGTTATATTCGTCCGAGAAGAGAAAAGCCTGTAAGGCGAGACAAAGAGTAGGTATATTGAAATGTCAGCGAGAAAAGGAAAGTAGATAGTAGTTGAGCTCCCCCACTACACCTCAGCCACTAACTACTTCCCATTACATATTCCATAACTAAACTATTTCCCTTCTTATACCACTTCTTTTCGGGGGTTGGCGAGCGAAGCGAGTAGGGGGCAAAGCCCCCTAGTAATTATAATTTGATTTAATTTAATGGATAAATTCTAATAAATCTTGGTTGACTGTTGCAGGGTGGTTTGAGAACAGCTATTATTACGGACGTAGCTCAACTTCTTGTCATGATGTTCTGCAGTATAGCTATCATAATCCAGGGCACTATTAGTGCTGGTGGAGTTAGTACAGTCGTCAATGCTTCGTACTACAACGAGAGGCTTGATTTCTTCAAGTAAGTTTCAATATACTTAGTTTAAGAGAGTGGATCTCAAATATTTCTAACATTTTATTCCAGTGTTTCATAGTAAAATGACAGCAGATCGAAAAGGGTACTTTACTGAAGGCATGAACCATACCATGTGAATTGTCAATCATTGTGCACATTATGCTTTAGATTATTATAAGATTATTCTATCCAAAAAATTGGTTGTGTATGAGTTGATACCAGTTGTTACTTTCTATCCACACTATAATAATTTGTAATCAATACTTTAATTCGGTAAAAGAGGGAGCCAGTGTGACCGAGGGTGTTAATGCGTTAGCTCAGCTATCAATAAGTCGAGGCAACTCAAGGTCGTGGGTTCGATCCCGTGCCATGATACTCTGAACACCAATGAATCGACGGTGCAGGGCGAGGGACACCCCCTATGAGGCACTCTTCCCCCACTCTTTTATGTGGGTCGGTAGTATCGCACTTTCAACCTTAATTAATTATTATTACAGTCTGTGCCAAACGAGAGTTAGTGCGTTGTCAGCACGGGAAATCGAGTGACATACAGATTGGCCAACCTATGAGGTATAAAATAAAGCCACTACATTCTCCTTCTTATATGGATATCCAGAGGGCAAATCTTGAGCTCTCATTGGCTCCCCACCCCATTTGCTAGTTTCTCCCCGCGCTGTCAACGCATTAACTCTTGTTTGGGACAGACTGTAGTTGTCAAAGTCCTAAGATAACTCGTCACAACCATCATCCTAATCCGAAAACTCGTGGGAAACGGAAAAATATTGATTGGAAGACATAATTTCTCTACTTCTACTGTGTATGGTGGCACAGGTGGAGAATACGTTGCATCAAGACAAATAAACATGGTGAAACACTGCAGAACAAAGCAATAATCAAAGCAGACTGCTTCATCTGTTTTAGGGGTCTCTAGTGATAGGGTAGAGGTTGGGTTTATTTTTCTAGCATCGTGAATCTGTGATTTACAGAAACTTTTTTACCCTTGGCGCACTCATTGCACCAGCCCGCTAATGCCTTCAAAATTTTTTGTTTAGCATTTTTTGTTGATCTCTAATTCATTTTGTAGAGTTTCCATTGTAATTTATTTCTTCCAAACTATACATTAAGTAATTAATTATTATTTTTTTTTTTTTAGTTTTGATATGGATCCAACGATTCGTGTAACAACCATTTCTGCTATTGTTGGTCAGCTATTTATGTCTTTGTCAATATTTGGATGTCAACAGAATTTCGTTCAGAGATACTGCAGTATGGAGTCGCAATCAAAAGTAACCAAGTGAGTATCGCTTTTTGAAATTGTATAACATATAACTATTAATAAGTTGTTGTTTTTACTTTCTCATATAAAGAGAAAGTATTGTGGTGGCGTGAAAATTCGATTTTAATATTTTGATGGATTTACACATTTTGGCGGTCCCCTGAGTCCCCAAAAAAGTGGTTTTTAAAAAATATCTGTCTGTCGTCTGTGCAGACGCCTGGAGCCTAAACTACTGGGCCGATGTTCAGAAAAATCATACCCCAAGGTGAAATCGAGGAATGAATTTTAGCTCCAAATTTGAGGGCGCTACCCCCCCCCCCCCCCAAAAAAAAAACAGGAAAACGTGGATAAAATTATTTATCGAAAAGGGTTCCGACGATTTTGATTAAAAAATTCTAAATTGTAGTCAATTTAAATATGAGTCTAACGGTATAAGCCGATTTCCTGGGAAAAATCTAGTTCCTGAGAAAATAGCTTAAAACGCGGATGGAGAGAGCCTGGGTACGATTCCCCGCCCGGGAGAAGTTATTTTTATGATAATTTTTGATGAAATTTTTAATAATAATTAAATGTACATACGAAAACTATATGAGAAAGTTTGTCTGAGTTGTCTCGGACCAATTATTTTTTTTTTTAAATAGCAGAGTTAGAAGTTAATAATGTACTTTATGAATGAAAATTATTCAATTTAAAAAATACGTTTAACAAAATCATATACAGTAATACCCAAACTTACGTAAATCCATAACTAATCGTAATCGTGAATTTATATCTAATTTGTTGTGAAATAACAAAAAAAGTTGATTATGGTGAGTAATGTATTAGAACTAAATTCATTCCTCGACTTACATTATACTTCGAGGTCCCACTTATTATTTAAGTCTGGGGTATTGCTGTACTCTTGTCAGCTATTGGGAGAAATTCTACTACTTAGTAGACAAAAAAAAACTAGGCATCGTGTGGCTCTATCGTTGAAGCGAGCGAATAGTAATAAATATGTGTGTTTTAACGATATTTGTTAATGTATAGCGGTGTCGCTGTTGGTTTTACTACAAAATGTTATTAGAAAGAAATGTTCGTCTCATCGAATAAATAAAGTTAGACTTTTTTCCCGTTCTAAAATTCTAATTTTAATTTTGATGCGCACGTTTACACGAGCGTTGCGCGCGAACGTTTGGACAGACAACGTTGTCCAACAAACTCGTCCTGAGCATTGGTAAAATGAACATGTGTGCCAAATTTCATCAAAATTGGTCAACTTTAGCTTAAGTTATCGTCGTACGTTTCAGACACACAGACAGACAGACACAGAGCATATTTCGTTGAATGTAATGTTACTAAAATAATAATTTTTAAGATCTAATTTAAAGTTTGGTTTGTTTGGCTCTAGAACGCTGATGATGAATGTGCCCATAATGACAGTTTTATTTTCACTGAACTGGATCGTTGGAATGGTCATATGGGCGAACTACGTTGAATGTGACCCCCGGGCTCTTGGCTACATCTCAGACATGGATGAAATCCTTCCGTTCTACGTCAAGGATAAATTTTACTTCATTCCTGGAGTTCTCGGCTTAGTAATGGCAAGCTTGTTCAACGGAGCACTTAGGTAACTAAATAAGTTATAGTATTTTTTTACATTTGTTTATTTTTTATCTTAGGGTGTTAATT
>KZ651221.1:939934-953829 GCA_001010745.2 Gerris buenoi
ACCCTCAATAACACGACAACCTCAATTACAAGTGCAATTTTCAAATCCCCTTGAGATTGCCATAACATATAATGTTAAATTAACCTCTACAACACGACTATTATTATTCAAACAACCTCAATAACACGGATTTTTTCCAATTCACAGCATAACTCAGAACCTCTATAACAAGTCGTTTTGAGAAGTCAACCTCTATAACGTGACTCTATACAGGAATGAGTCGACCTTGAACAAGTCTAGGCTTGAGAACCCCACCAATTAACCTCTGTAACACGACTGATAGCCCCAAATAACCTTGATAACACGACCCTCAACAAAAAGCACCTTGATAACAAGACTGTTTCTCTTATCCCCTTGAGACACTTCTAATCCAGGCTCTACTGTACAACAAAATATTCAAAACAGATAACATTTACTCTTGAAGTTTATATATTATTTTATAAATACATTTTAGTTGATTTTGCTCAACAGCTTATTGTATCTTGAGATACCTAGCTGAAGAATCCAACTTTTTCTTCAAACAATAACTCTAATTTTTCTTGTACATATTTGCGCCAAGGCTTCTATGCTCTTACTTTTACGAGGCTTTTTCGAGAATTTCAGAGATACATCCAGGAAGTTATATTAACTAGCGATTTGTCCGTTGTAAAGTTGTTCTGGATTTTCAGGCGCTCTACACATTTCTCTCGGTTCCTCGGCCACTATTCCTCCTCGTCTGCTTTTCTCGTCGCCGTAGTAAACTCCTTAGATAGTAGTTTTTATTGTATTTATACTTGAATCTAATTATTAAGAATACAACAACAAATATGAATGACATTTTATAATTGACTAGACATATAAAACAAATAAATGGTATCTAATGATTTAAGAGACGAATGTAATAGTCCAGGAGATAGCGTGCAAAAAAGTGTCTGACTAACATCAAGCTAGAATTTTGTATACAAGTCAATCTTTTAGCGCCTTTTAAGAATATGTGGTCGGCTAAGTTCATCTGCGGGACATAGCATGGCAGTAGGCATTTGAAAAAAACAAAATGGTGGAGAGCGTCCATATCCCACCAATTATGGTGGACAGTATGATTTTCATGATCCTGATTACAGAATTAGTTAGTAGACCAAAAATCAAGTTGATGATATTTTCATAACTTGATAGTTTAGATATTAAAATATTACTAAAAATCAACGTGGTTACCTGTCAAAGGACAAATTAACATCAACTTGATTTTTGGTCTACAAACTAATTCTGTACGAAGAACACAAATCTAATGTTTACTTTTTAAGAGAATTAGAAAAAAAAAAAAAATAAAAAAATCCCTTATAACGAGGCATTGTAATTCTATGACTTTTTCAAATATATATCAAAAGTTATGTGATTTTTTCTGACGTTATTCCAGAGAAGGACAAGTGTCACCAAATATGGTGGACAATGTGATTTTTATGATCTTGAGTACAGAATTAGTTAGCAGACCGAAAATCAAGTAAGTTTCTGTTAGTTTGTCCTTTGACAGGGGACCACGTTATTTTTTAGTAATACATATTTGAATAACTAGCCTATTGCCTATCAAGTGTCAAAATAACATCCACTTGATTTTTGGTCTAATAACTAATTCTGTACTCAGGATCATGAAAATCACATGGTCAACCATAATTGGAGGTACATGGCTTCACTCCACCGGTTGGTTTTTTTCAAACGCCTACTGCCAAGCTATGTCCCGCAGACGAACTTAGCCGACCACATATTCTTAAAAGGCGCTAAAAGATTGAGTTGAATACAAAATTGTAGCTTGATGTTAGTCAGACACTTTTTTGCACGCTATCTCCTGGACTATAAAACGAATAGTAATAATAAGGAGAATATACTCACAGAATATTTGGAGAGAGAGACGAGAGGGAAGGAGAGGAGGAGGTTGGCTAATGGTTATTTAGTGATGCCTACGAGAGCTTCGTCCATCAGCTCATCATCATCTATACACGAGGGGGAGGCGGAGTGAGGTGAAGTGATAACTAGGGGGGAGGTGGGGGCGGGAGACTTGACTATGTGCACCGAGACGGAGGGGGACCCGGGGAACAGGGGCGGGGTCGCCTTCCTCCCTGGCTTCACTCCGGTCAGGTCTAGCAGCAGCTCTGACACTTCCTTCTTAGTAACCTCCTGATCCTTGTCCTGGTTCAGAGGAGTCAGAGATATAGAAGACAACGGCAGGTCTAATTTGATAGAGTTGAATATATCATCGACCCCCCCACCCTTGTCCCTGTCGTCCCTAGGCTGCACAGGTATGATTGAAATCGTCGGACTGTCTGACAGATCCATGGGGAGTTTGGAAACCGTCTTCCCGCCCTCCGACGAATAGTAAGATTTGGATTTCTGTTCCCCCACCCCCCTCCCATCCTCGTTTTTTGAACTCGTGTACTTTGATGAATCCCTCTCCGTTTTAGGACTTTCCGTCCTCTCCCGTTTCTTGTCGCCGTCTCTGGAAGACAGTTTAGGAATCTGGTAATTCCTGTCCAACTGTTTCCCCGTTTCACCCAGTTGAGGTGATATCGTGATACCGCTGCCAAACGACTTGTAATCCGATTCGTCCCGCACTCCGGAGGGGCTGGACTTCCTCGAATCGGATTTAGAAGAGCTGAAAATAGATTTTTCTTTGTTGATCCTGTTTTTATCCTTGTTCCGGGAATCGCCCGTTTTGGGCGAGCCCGAGGATTTGACGGATTTCTGAGAACTCGATGAACCAGATGAACTTTTCACGCCGGACTTACTCGAACTTGAACTACCGCTTTTGACGGACACGCCGGATTTCTGACTGGAATGCGGTAGTTTTTTCGAAGCCGGCCCGCTGGACGAACCGGAGACTTTGACGCCGGAATGAGATTTCGGGGAGTCGGAAGAAGAAGACGAAGAACCGGACTTGCTCTTAGAAGACTCTTTGCTCTTGGTCTTGTTTATAGTGAGTTTTATACCGTCTGAACTTTGCTTCACCGAATATTCCCCGGACTTGGTTTCACCGGGTTTCAGAACTTTGGAATCCACTTTGTTGGAAGACGAAGAAGAGCCCGAAGAAGAAGAGGAAGAGGACGAAGCCCTCTCTTTAGAATCCCTCTTGTCTTTGGGCACCTCGTCGGGGACGTGATGGGCAGACTTGAGTTTGTCTATGACGGCCGAGAGGGAACTCTTGCGGTTTTTAATCTGGGCCGGAGTCGTCGAATTCTTGCCGTCATCCCCACCCGACGGAGACACAGAACCCCGACTCTGTCCCGACCCAGAACTACCCTCGTTTCCCGACCCGGTCATGTCTAGTTGTTTCACCTTGACGCTCGAACCGGACGATGAATTCGTCGTAGAGGAATTCGAACTCTTAGACTTGGGGCTGGCGTACCCCGAACTCGAGCTCTTTTTATCCCTGTCTTTGCCGTCTTTACTTTTCCCTTTACTCTCGGATTTACTGGGGGACGTGACGGCGGATTTTAAAGCCGACATACTCGGTTTGCCGGAGGTGGACTGGTGTTTAGGGGAAGAAGTCCCGTGCTTGGGACTGCAAGTCAAACTGTTTTTTGGACTGCTAGTAGAATAAGCGGGAGAATGTTTCGGACTGGCTTTGACAGACTTACTGCTAGGAGTAGGGCTAGACTTGCCCTGAGGCACGCTGAGGGCTAAAGGGCTGGTATGGGTGGGCGAACTCGAATATTTCCTCGACACGGCCGGAGAGCCCGGGCGAGGAGACAGGCTCTCAGCGGGTTTGATACTGACCGACACCGGTTTGTTTAAAGGGTCCGAGGACGAAGATTTGGAAGGGATTTTCTCAGGGGGCCCCATACTCGGACTGTCTTCCCGTTTTCTCTTCTTCTTCTTCTCCAATTTCAATTTGTCCGATTTACTTTTACTACTTTTCTTGTCTGACTTGCGATCGTCGCTTTTACTAGAAGAGCCCGAACTGGGGATGGGGGTGATGGTAATGGAACTGGGTAAAGGGGTCGCGGCGGTAGTAGAAGATAAAGGGATGATTTCGATGCCCGGGCGCCTCTCTAAACCCATCTCGGAGAGGACGGAATAACTGGGAGAAGTGAGCTGGGAGGATGAGATCGGAGTGATGCTCACGCTAGGAGGCACTAAGTTTTTGTTTTCCAAATCCAATAATATGTCGGCAGCCGTTTTCTTCTCTTCTTTCCTCTTTTTCTTGATTTTGACTTCCTCCTCTGTTTCCGGCTCCATTTCGACTGGTTTTTCGACTAAGTCGGTCAGCTCGGAAGCCGACACGAAGTCTAAAGTGTTAGTATTTGAGGATGCGGGCGTCCCTTGCGAGGTAGAATCGCAACTAGAACTGTCTGCACCGTCAAGTGAGTCATCGTACCGATTAGACTTGGGGCTGTTCCAACTACTGTCGCGGTCTCTCCTCTTCCTCTTCCTCGACCTTCTCTCCTCCTCTTCAACACCAGTGTCTTTCTCACTGAGGTCATCATCGCAGTCGAAAGCTCCTCCTGAACCTCCACCCTTGCCTCCAAAACCCCCCGTCCCGAGTCCGACCCCAGGTTCAAGCTTGATCTTGATATCCGGGTCGAATTCCACATCACCAAGGCTACCTCCACCCCCACCTCCTCCTGTCCCATCACCACTACCTCCTCCTAGAGCACCATTATAAAACCCCGATAACCTCTGAGCCTGCAGGTTCCACAGCCTAATAAGTGATCTCAATGTCACTGGTATAGATAAACTCCTAAAAAAAAAAAAAAGAATATTTTATTAAGGTCAATTTTATTTTATCAGGTGTTATCAATGATTTTTAATACAGAGGGACCTCCATACAACGAACTCGATGGTCTAAAAAAAAAAAAAAAAATTGTTGAATAGAAATTTTCGCTTTACAGAAGTTCGTTATAAGGAGGTCTGACTGTACATAGAGAACTAAATTAATGTACATTAAGAATTATGTCACAACCAAACTATTAAATACATAGGGACATGGCCGCTCTTCAATGGTCTGTTTTTTTGATACAGTAAATAACTATATGGTGGAGGGTGGAGGGAAGGGGGTTCTTTGTAGGTAAGTTGGAGGAGTCCCTCATTGTTAAAACAGACATTGAAGATGTGTTAAGCACAATATTGCCTGAAATTAAAGATCAAATGCTAAATTAAAAGTTTATGCAAGATGTTACCCTGTCCCATTACTCCTTGCAAACCAATTTAATACTTGCAAGAGAAATTGCCCAGACTTCATTCCTTAACTAAATCCAATACTCTATGAGAGGTCGCTAAAAACAATGAGTGCACGAAAGAGGCAGAATAAAGGATGTTGATGAACTTCAAAAGAGGATTGTTTGTTTGCCTGGTATGATGTGCGTCAATCAACTAAAGCTGGGACTCGGACAACAAATTTTTTTATGACCCTATTTCAAACTATCATTGCATGGCTTTCACCCAATCGTTTTTAAAGTTATAGATATGAAATTTAAAGTAGAAAAATGTAGTTTTCAGATCCCGCAAACCCCATATTTCTATCTATTACAAAAGCTATATCACTTGCATTTTTAGAGACTCCTTATAACCTACACAGATTATCTGAAGAATGCTGCATTAGAACAGCCGAAACCGGTCAATTGCAGCAAATACAATTATTTTGTGTGAAGACGTTGTTTGGTTATTGAACTACGCCTCTTCTATGATGAGTCGCTATCACACACTAGAGAAAAACATAGTCAATGATCTTAACAAAAGCTGAGCTATAACTGTTCAAAAAAGTGCGGGTTTTTTTGCCCACCCTGTATATTTGAACACGTAAAATTATTGGAGACTACACTATTCTGTTTACAAGCCCATGAGATTATAACAGACATTTTAATACAACTCAAAATGAAATTGAATTGGACAAACCTTGATCTAAACAATAATACTAACTGATGCTGTGATGATATACATAAACTCAAACTTACTTCTGAAAGACTTTAGTGGCGTAATCAGAATTGCCCGAACTGTTTTCACCGCTGCTAGTAAAGACTTTGCACGTGAGATTGGACACGTCTCTTAGATCCAGTTCAACGGTGGCCATACATTCCTCCAGAGGATGTTCCAAACAGACGGACAGATGCTGCCAAGTTAGTGGGGTTACCTCCAGCATAATCATCTTCTCAATATCTGAACATAGAAACATCCGTAAATACATAGAAATACTAATGATGACAGCTAGCTACTGATTATCTGTGCCTCAGAGGAATTATTATTTAACCCTTTGACTGCGGGACCATTCCCTTAGGGTCTTATCCAGGAGCGGAAGTGTTGCGGGTCTGCAAACCAGCACAGCAGGAGTAAACGAGTGAAATGATGTTGGGTCTACCTCTGAGGCGGCCAACTAAAGAACCCGTTTGATGAAGTTCAATTATCCCCTCTCTCGAACAACGCACGCCTTTCCAATCCATGCGGTATCAACGAGTGATACCTTCCGCCACTCAGTTGAAAATGTTAGATATCACCTGGTGATACTTCCGCATTCAAAGGGTTAAGTCAAATTTTAGGAATTACAAGAGAGATATATATCTTACACATGAAAAGACAGAAAATTAAGCAGTCTCTTTTTTTTTCTTTTTTAAAAAATATACATTTTTACTACGTTTTTATTAGCTTGCTTTCTTGTTTGTGGGTCCAGTACAAATCTTGCAATCAATTTTTAACTAACTTTTTTTATATTGCTGTTTTATGTTGTGTTTTTGATTTCTTATATTTTCTTAGACCCATTTTTAGGTTTTTCTTGAACTAGCACTCTAATAGTTTTGTGTATTCTACCTCCATTAGTTTAAGTGGAATCGGAATAATTTTATTAATTTATTTATTTAAGAAAGAGGCAGAATAAAGGATGTTGATGAACTTCAAAAGAGGATTGTTTGTTTGCCTGGTATGATGTGCGTCAATCAACTAAAGCTGGGACTCGGACAACAAATTTTTTTATGACCCTATTTCAAACTATCATTGCATGGCTTTCACCCAATCGTTTTTAAAGTTATAGATATGAAATTTAAAGTAGAAAAATGTAGTTTTCAGATCCCGCAAACCCCATATTTCTATCTATTACAAAAGCTATATCACTTGCATTTTTAGAGACTCCTTATAACCTACACAGATTATCTGAAGAATGCTGCATTAGAACAGCCGAAACCGGTCAATTGCAGCAAATACAATTATTTTGTGTGAAGACGTTGTTTGGTTATTGAACTACGCCTCTTCTATGATGAGTCGCTATCACACACTAGAGAAAAACATAGTCAATGATCTTAACAAAAGCTGAGCTATAACTGTTCAAAAAAGTGCGGGTTTTTTTGCCCACCCTGTATATTTGAACACGTAAAATTATTGGAGACTACACTATTCTGTTTACAAGCCCATGAGATTATAACAGACATTTTAATACAACTCAAAATGAAATTGAATTGGACAAACCTTGATCTAAACAATAATACTAACTGATGCTGTGATGATATACATAAACTCAAACTTACTTCTGAAAGACTTTAGTGGCGTAATCAGAATTGCCCGAACTGTTTTCACCGCTGCTAGTAAAGACTTTGCACGTGAGATTGGACACGTCTCTTAGATCCAGTTCAACGGTGGCCATACATTCCTCCAGAGGATGTTCCAAACAGACGGACAGATGCTGCCAAGTTAGTGGGGTTACCTCCAGCATAATCATCTTCTCAATATCTGAACATAGAAACATCCGNTTAATTTTAACTTGAATTTTAATTAATACCTGAGTACTTTTAAAAAATATTTTTGTATTATAAAAATTATGATTGATTCATGGTGAAATCAGTTTTTTGCCCCTCCTGAAAAATGTTTATTTCTTGCAGATGGCTGGTTTTGAAACTAGACGACTCATATATTTGTAAAATTTTAAAAAATGTATTAATAAAAAATATTATGCTTACCCTGTTTAGCATTAGGCCTGACGCAACTGGCGATGATGGTGTTGAAGAGGGCTTGTTGTCTCAAATAACCGATAATCTTAGGGATATGTGAAGGATGCGTCAGAGAAACACTACTCACCATAACTCCTTTCAGTTCTCTATTCTCAGTCATCAGGTAACAATGAGTTTGGTCACCAATATTCTAGAAAATTACATAAAAACATAAGTAAAATGCCACCATCATAATTTTTTTCAAAGTTATCTTGAATTAAGCATTAATTACTTTGAAACAGTTTTCTTTTTATTTAATTTGTTTTTTAATAACAGTATTAAAATTGATATACAAAAGTAGAGCCTTGATAAGAAGTGTCTCAAGGAGATAAGGGAAACAGTCTTGTTATTGAGGTGCTCTTTTTGTTGAGGGTCGTGTTATCAAAGTTATTTTGGCTATCAGTCGTATTATCGAGGTTAATGGGCGGGGTTTTCAAGTCTAGACATGTTCAAGGTACTTCATTCCTGTATAGAGTCACGTTATAGAGGTTGACTTCTCAAAACGACTTGTTATAGAGGTTCTGAGTTATGTTGTGGATTGGAAAAAATCCGTGTTATTGAGGTTGTTTGGATAATAATAGTCACATTATAGAGGTTAATTTAACATTATGTGTTATGGCAATCTCAAGGGGATTTGAAAATTGCACTTGTAATTGAGGTTGTCATGTTATTGAGGGTCGTGTAAGCGAGGTTCTACTGTATTTCAAGTTTAAAACAGCTCAAGCTAACTATTAAATTTGGGGGATTTAATACTTAGATAAATTAGTAGGATTTAGTTTAATTTAATACTATTTAACGACATTTTTATGTGTAAAACAATTTGAAAGTTTACTTACAACAAAAAGTCCTTTGGTTGGGTCACTATGAGGATCACTAGAAGAATTCTGAGTAACTAGAGAGAGAAGTGGTTGAGAAGTTGTTAGATCGGCTATTTGACATCTCGTAATCTGCAATAATATCAAATCAATTAGTTAATAATTAAAATAATAAATAATAATCTAAATAGCAAAGGTAAAACTTAACTAACAAATTAAGTAACCGAAGGACTGAAATTTATTAAAAAGAAAAAAAAAAACCTAAGTTTTATAAATTTAAATTGAAGGTCACACTGCTTTAGGTCCCAGGACATACAGGGATTCCTGGGAACGAGAAGGCAGATGGAGTAGCCAAGATAGGAGCTTCCATGCCATTCTATGGACTGGGCCATTGATTGGTCTAGAGGCAGACGAAGTCTGCCATCAAGGTATGGATCTGGGAAGAAGCAAGGATGGCATGGATAGCAACAGAAGGGCTGCAGGCAGTCAAAAATGCTCCTGCCTGACCTTGACAAGAGGAAAACCAGATGGCTTATGAGACTGAGTAGACCCAAGCTCAGGATTATGGTTGGAGTCAGCAATGCTATTTGAAAAGTGGCTCATTATGCTACACACATATACTAAACCTCTCAAGTGAGCTCAACCCGAACTAAAGTGACAACAGCACGATCACATGGTCACTGGTCCTTGTCTTATTGGTCTATTCCTTGTCCTTACGTGCCCACGGACTTTTTCAACAAAACCTTTAAACATCATCTTGTGCTTTGTTTGATTGTTTTATTATCAAAATGTCAAACATCAAAATATCAAATAGAAAAATCTGATGTGATTGCTTTAGACACTTTTGTTTTATATAAGATTACTTTTGGTTATCTAGGAACTATTACATGTTGTTAACTAGCTGCCTTTGGATAATTAATACGGTTAATAAAAAACATTAAATTACATATGAATTTATAAATAAAAATGTATTAAAATATTAAATGCCGTAAGAAAATATCACATTATTATTATCCTTATCAGCTGGTATCAGATAAATTTTGAGTTTTTATCGAGATATCGATACTGTTTCACCAAACTGCCGCTTGGGAGGTTTAGTATAGGGGTGTAGCATAATGAACCACTTTTTGAGACCCAGATTCTAAAGTATTGTTCCCTCTACCCCTTCCTTACTCTGAAGGTACAACTGAGGTAGTTTGATTGTTGCGAGTTCAGGGGTTGGCAACAAAAAGAACCCGAATGCTCTATACTGCCGTGCTAAGCCAAAAAAACGTATCTGTCATTTTGGTCGAAAATAAGGTTTTGACATATTCAGGGTTTTGGGGGGTCGTTTCTGCCGTTTTTGATGGTCCCGAAGCCGTATCGGTATCCTAAATACAAAAAAAGAGATTTTTAGTTAAGGTTTTTGTATTAAAGGACAATATACTAAGCGAAATTGCCTTAAGTGACAAATCAGAAGGAAAAAGACCGTATCTGACGGTAGATTCGGTAATTTCGCTTCTGAAATCACAGTCAACTTACACCACAGTTACGTTAAACCTGTTATATTCAGATAGAAAAACACCTTATCTACAGGTGTTTTCATAAATTTGATCCCCCCAAAAATGTATTTATCTAACTTAGGTAAAACAAATGTGGCATTAAAGAGAATAAAATTCTTAATTCATTCATATAAATTAATAAAAAATTTGACGAATAATAAGGGAGTTATATGCCTTTAAACTTTGAAAACTTTAAAGTCGATTATCTCAAAACTTTTTTGTCCAAAAAAAACGGTAGATACGGCTTTTTGGCTTAGCACGGCAGTATAGTTGTTAGGCTTGGCCTCCTCCTGACTACTATTAAATCCAAATTGTAGAATAATTAAACTTATTAAAATAATTAAGTTTGATATGATTACATGCTAAAATTGTATCTTAAATAAATTGGAATTAAACATATAGAAGTTAATTAAGAAAAACACTTTTAAAAAAAGACAGTGATAAATCATGAAATGTTACCTCCTGCACAGCTTCGACTATATTGACACAAACTGGCATTGGTTTGTTTAGTGTCAGAACAAAGCATCCAGCTACTGTCATGCTGTTAGAACTGGTTAAACTAGCATATATCTCAGTGCTGAAATAAATAAATATATTAGATAAAACAAAGAATTAACATTTCACTTGATAAAATCAAGCAATATTATCAAGTACATTATTTGAAAAACAACACAAGACAGGAGAAGTTAGTTATTCAGGAGGTAGAAATGTTGCCACCGTTAATCACTAATTAAACACATAAGTTTATATTCCACACACTTTATCTCATATTGTTCTATTTATTTTTAACAGTTTATTGAATCAGGCTTTATTTAATTATTATTTGTCAAATTTAGTTAATTTTTCTAACTTTCTTCACATTATTTTTATTTTTTCTAATTTAGTTATTCTTTCTAAAATACAAAAACCCTATAAGAACTTTTACAATTTCCTAATTTGGGAAAGGTAGCCACTTGCTTAACCCTGGAATACTAAACATACTCTGTTGACATTTAACCCTAAACTTTGTAATTTTTACGAGGATTGTATTAGAACGTTTTGTTATTACTTTTTAAATGTCGATTGAAGATTTAAACTAAAAGTTTAAGAACACCTTATTGGTTATGATAAGTTGAGATAATGATGGATTATAATCGGTGTAAATAAATTAACAAAGATTAATTCATGTTCTGAGACGTTTCAACCCTAAAGGGTCATCTTCAGTCATTATATTCACTAAAAAAATATATATTCACTGTAAAATTGGAAAAATCTTTTGTTTGTTTTAGTGAATATAATGACTGAAGATGACCCTTTAGGGTTGAAACGTCTCAGAACATGAATTAATCTTTGTTAATTTATTTACACCGATTATAATCCATCATTATCTCAACTTATTATTATCANCGAAAATCTCTATGTAACACATTTTTTTATGTCTCGTGGATTCTCTATACTAAGTGGTTCTATAGTAAAAAAAAAAAAAAAATCTATATAACGAAATTTTTATACAACAAATTTTTTTTCCAGAACCATCGAGTTTGTTGTATGGAGGTCCGACTGTATTATTATTATTTATTTATTAATAATAGCAGAGCGTTATGCCATAAAAATTGTATCACATAATATGAACAATACAAAATCAACTAGTATAGTTTGAGTGTCAACTAAATGTAAGAATTTTAAAACAGCATTGGAGTTTTGTTAAATTTATTAATTTAAGTAATACAGTAGAACCTCGCTTACACGACCCTCAATAACACAATGACCTCAATTACAAGTGTAATTTTCAAATCCCCTTGAGATTGCCATAACACATAATGTTAAATTAACCTCTATAATACGACAATTATTATCTAAACAACCTCAATAACACGGATTTTTTTCCAATTCACAACATAACTCAGAACGTAATAATCGGTCATTTTGCGAAGTCAACCTCTATAACGCTGAATAAGTCTAGACTCAAAAACCCCACCCCACCCCACTCCTAACATTCTATTAACTTCTATAACACGACTGATAGCCAAAATAACCTTGATAACACGTCCCTCAACAAAAAGAGCACCTCAATAACAAGACTGTTTCCCTATTCCCCTTAAGACACTTCTTATCGAGGTTCTACTGTATATTTAAAATTGGTATTATTATTTTTATACAATATACTATTGAAAGAAATTTTAGTTAGTAATTTTAACAATTTTTTAAGAATGCTCTTCACAAATGGGGACGTCGCAAACAGAGCAATAGGTTGTAGCTCAAAGTAAAAACAGTGTAAAGATAATACTAAGAATTTTTGGGAGCAACTAAAGAAAGTTTGTGGGCACGAAAAGAATATAGATAAAGCACTGGCGAAAAGTGGGGAGTCTGTGTTTTACAGAACCAATATAGATCTTTATTTTAATTGATGATCGTCGCCATTTTTACGATTGGTTCGTATTCTAGGGTTAAGGTGATGACATTTGGTTGACCTCTTCAGTGGTCACTTTTATGGAGGTTTTACTGTAAATTTGAAAATGAGGTGTTTAAGGCGAAGATACACACGCCTGTAGCTTGAACAATAACATGTCAGCTACTTGAACGAGGATATTTTAAATGGCATGCCTGTAGCTGACAACCAAGCAGATAAAAACTTAATAAAAATCCTTGGTATGCCAGTTACTGGCAAATACCCTCTTTTGGCATTTAAGCTACTTCCCCAATTGGACAGCATGTGTATCTCCCCCTTTAAGGTTGAAAAGGTTTATGAATTCTATTCTATTGTTTTTATACACGTAATTAAATAATAGATGGCCGAAATATTTGAAATAGGAAACTTAAACTCACTTTCCGTTAGGAGTTCTTGATATGGTGGCTAAAGGTGCAGTCTGGAGTTTGTGAGCAGATGAACTTTCCACACAGACAGACACTGAAAACCCCAAGTTAAACCCTGGTTCCAGAATCAGTGGCTTCATGCATCTCTGTTTTGAATCAAGCAGTTCGTAAGGAGGTATGAAATATGTCAGTTTCAACGGATGACCTGAAATAATAATAATTAAAATAACAATAATAATATGGATAGACACTTGTAATTAAAAAAAGAATAAAATAATTTAAAGAACTTGGCCTCGATTTTAAAAATGATTCATAACAAAACTTATATTTCTAGTAGGGATGGGAGGAACGGAACGTAACTATAAAAATAACTAGTTCCTGTGTTGGAACGGTTCCAATCGTTCCAAGATTTCATGGAACTACGTTATTTTTGGAACGACTTTGAAATTTTTATTTTACACGAATGCCTATTTTTATTTATTTAACAATATTTTTGTCTTAATTCAATTCAAATTAAAAATTATATTTTTGTAAAAAAATATGTATTTAAGTGATTATGGAAAAAAATAATACGAAACGTAACTGATTAAAGAAGAAACGGTAACGAGAGCGAGCAAAAGCAAGCATCAATGAAACTAAACAACCAACTTGAAGGGAACTTAAAAAACTCGTTTCGCATGGAACGAAAACTAACTTGGAGGAACGAGTTTTCGTTCCTCCAAGTGCCAGGCAAAACTAAAACGGAACGTAACTAATCAAAGAGGAAACGGGAACGAGAAATCATAAAGAAACTGTAACTGTAACTGGCA
>KZ651221.1:954485-974383 GCA_001010745.2 Gerris buenoi
GTAGTAGATCAGCGGCTAGTAGTAAGGGAAGGGAACCACCCCGCATTCTTACTATTCCTCTAAAAACTCTAACCGCACCTCTCCTTTTCAATTATTATAAAATGTATAACTTCATAACTCAAATACTACTGCTTGTATCAAGTTAAAATTTTACATACTTGTTTCAATCGTACTTTAGGCGATGTATATGAAGTTTTATTAAAGTCGTTACGTTGGAACGCAAGATATCGGTAAAAATGTGGTTTTCTCTGTTTTAAACGTTTAGGTCCGCTTTAATAGTTTTAGCGATCTTTATTAATTCATAGCGGTGTCGTTGTTGGTTTTACTATGTTATATGAAAAAAATGTTCGTCTCATCGAATAGGTGATGATAGAATTTTTTCCCGTCCTGAAATTCCAATTTTAAATTTCAAGCTCACGTTTACGCGAGCATTGCGCGCGAACTCTTGGACGGATCACACTGTCCAACGAACTTAGCCTGAGTATTAATAAGAGGAACATGTATACTAAATTTCAACTAAATCGGTCAACTTTTATTCAAGTTATCGTCGGATACGTAAACGTTACGGACAGACAGACAGACAGACATCCAAGATGCATATTTCGTTGAATGTAAGAAGCTCTCTTACGCTCACTTCAATAACATTTTTGAGTCAAGTTTTGCCAGAAGCTTGGGAGTACCGCTACAGAGACTTATGAAATGCTTTCTTTGTGGTGATGATAACATGTCTCGTGCCACAGTGTTTGATTGGTTTAAACAGTTTAAAGAAGGCACGGCAAGTGTTGAGTGTGATGAGCGTGGAGGAAGTCCTTCGACAAGTCGTAATCAGGGGATGAGTTTTTTTCGACAGTGACGGAAATGTTCATAATGAGTATTTGTCCCAGGAGAAAAAACATTACAAAGGAGTATTTCATTGATGTCCTCCGCCGTTTTCGCGAAGCCATTCAACTCAAAAGACCCGAATTTTGTGACCCAGGAGGTTGGAAGCTGCATCGCAACAATGCGCCTGCACATTCATTACGAGTTGTTTAGCAGTTTTTGGCCTAACATTCAATTCCAGAAGTGCCACAACCCTCCTTCCTCACCTGACCTGCTCAGTCTTCTATTACCTAAGTAAAAAATGGCACTCAAAGGACAACGTTTCCAGAATATGTGGAAACCATAAAACAAAAATGCGATGGACCAACTAAAGTAAATACCGAAGGAATCTGTCCAGAGATGTTTCTCCAAGAAGCAGGACCTCTGTATCCACACAGTTAAATTAGTAGTAGTAGTAGTCTAGTACTTCCTACTAGAACGGGTAGGGCGAACCACTTGTTCGAACCTTGCAATTAGGCCTTCACTCGGGCCCTTTTTACACCCCGCGGTGGAGAGTTGCAGCCACTTCACACATCATACATATGTACATTGTACCGCCGAAGCGAGTATGATGTGATCAATAGTGAGCCATATAAATCAGAGTGTCACGCCGAGGAATCGAACCCCATCTCGTTCCACTCATGATTCAGTGATGGCCGAGCAGAGGTGGTTTTACCGCCACGGCTACGCTACCTCCCTCCAGTTAAATTAAGTTCTGCGAATGAATATTGCATCAGAACCTACCCTCAGTGTCAACGGTTATTACCAGACCACATCAAGGGGGTTCTTTACTATTTATTTACTAACAATGTACTGTAATATATTTGAAAAGTGTAAATACAATATGCTATTCATAAATTAGTTTTTCTAGGGCAATAAATCCTTAAAATTTAGAACTCTGATGTAAGTAAATTAAAAATATAACAATCTTAATAATAAAATATATTGCGATATAATTAGTTACCTCCTCTTCTTTTCTCCAAGTATCCGAGAGGAGTTTGATGTACGATAGCCTGCGGATCTTTCACAAACGAATGTATTGAAGCAATGGTGGCTAGATCTGTTTCAAGAGATGTCAGAGCCGTGTAAGCCTTAGATTTGATTTTCTTCTCTGCATTCAACTGATATATAGAAGACAGGCCTTCCAACTGCTGAGTAAAGTCATTAAAGTCTCTCCTCGATAGACAATTCACAAGTTCTTCACAACTCTAGAACCCAACAAATATTTAGTTAACAATCAAATGTTTAATACATACTTCTTAAAAAGGTGATTAGGGTGTTCTACAGTTTTTACTCACTCTAGGGCCATAGTCAGAAAAAATAATTGTTAGATCAGTCACCCAGAAACCACAAGGTATCGATAGACTAACGTTAAGTTAATTAAACCATAAGTTAAAGTTTAGTAGGTGTAAGAGATATATTTACTATTTGCTTTTGTTCTAGTCAGTTAAGTCAAAAAAGGGGAGGAATAAAACGAAGCATCTCATTGACCTTTGATACTATATGATAACTATCAAGATAGTTCATGATAGTAATGGAAAAGGAAGAGAAGAATGGCTTAATGAAAAGAATCAGAATTAATGACTTCAAGAAACATCCATTCTAAATTTTAAGAAAAAAATTAAATTTAGGTAATTTTTACTTTATTATATGAGTAGTACATACAAAGAAAGTATGGTAACGGATTTGGAAGGATTTATAAGTTTTGAGGTCCCCTGAACCAAAAAAAAAAAGTTTTTTTTTTTAAAAAAATGTCTATCTGTTGTCTGCAGTATGGGCTGGCGTTTGGAGTCTCAACTACTGGATCTATTTTAATTAAATTTTGCATACAGGTTCAGAAAAATACTGCTCCAAAGCGATATTAAACAATGATTTTTAGCTCTAAAATTCATTTGGGGGTGCAACCCCCAAAAAACTTGATTCTTTTGAGAAAGTTAGTGCGACTAGTCTGAGACCAATTTTTTTTTTTTTAATTTTTGTTAATAAACCATACTAATTTGATAGTTTTGCTAGGTGTAGCCTGTAGTAATATTTTGATGTCGTAGCCAAAATGTTGCCAGAATTGACATGAATTAGAGTATATTTCTTCTAACACATTACACTTAAAGGATCCGCCAACAACATCAATATACTAATTTGATTTAAATTACAAAAAAAAAAATAATCATTTAAAAAATTAAATTAAATACATTTAAAAAAACAACAACATTATATCAATTTTAAAGACTTCAAGAAACATTCATGCCATGTTACAAGATTTTTTTTTTTTTTTTAATAAAATTAAATAAATAACATTAAAATATCCAGTCCATGTAAGTTGATTTTTAATGACTTTCAAGGAACATCCATGCCAAATATGAAAAAAATGAATGTGTATGTCTGTGTGGTTGTGGGAACGATCAATGTGTTTGGCCATGTGGATGTTGTAATTGAGTAACAATCATCGAAGATGAAATGCCCAACGGTCTAGGTTTGGAGGAGAAAATAGTTTAACGTGTTAAATTACCTGAGGCTGTTGATCAGATCTTCCTTCATGATGGATTTTAACGTCCTTAACTCCACCTGATGGTTCCAGCTGAACTTCCAGATAGAACATGTCCGATGAAATGAACAGTTCAGATCCTGATGAAGCCGACACACATTTCAAACTAAAACACATCAATGTATCATAGTTATAGATATAAAATAATTAATTACTATGATTTTAAAAGATATCAGAGATTGTGTGATTAAGACGCTCTAAGTTCGTTGTGGATTCAATTTTCAAAAAGACAAGGTGGCTAACGATAGATTGATTTGATATTTTTCTAATTATGCTTCTTTTGAAGACTCTGAGGCGTGTTATTTCTTTACTAAGTAAAACCCATGTTTCAGATCCATAGCATACTACTGGTCTTACGAGAGACTTGTAGAGCATTAGTTTTGATGTTCTGGATAACACTTTGGATCTGAAAAGCTTTATATTAGCATAGTATGCTCTACTTCCTGCCAGTATTCTTTGGCTAATTTCCTCTTGGGTTTTATTTAGGCTATATTAATTTTGGACCTTAAATGGATAAAACTGTCGACCTCTTCAAAATTATAATTACTAATTGAGATATTTCTAAGTTGTCTGCATCTTGCTGGGTCAGCTGCATGTATTTTGTTTTTTTATTGGTTGATACTAAGCCCCATTTAATGATAGATTGGGGATGGTATAGAAATGATTGATTCCACCATCATATGAGCAGATAGCTAACAGCTGTACATAAAGCCTTATAGGTTCAATGTCTTAAGTAATAGGTTCAATGTCTATAAGTGGTTTCAGAATGGTCTCTAAACATCTTTAGAAACAATGTATATAGACGAGTGGCTTGGTCATAAGTCCAAGCCTAAATGATTGCCTTAACTCAATTCTTTGAGTCAGGTAAATAGTACAAGTTTCTGTGATCACTGCTAACATGTTTTCTAATGTTAATAATGAAACTAAAAAAGAAGATTGAGTAGAGGCTTCCCTGATTCAATGTCCCACGTCTAATAAGAAACAGCCCTCCAACAATGATTCATGTGTTCACTACAAGGGACAGTTTGGCTTGAAATGTTTCAGGAGTTAGCCCTCACAGGTCATACTGTTTTACTTTTAATTCCTAATGAAATATCAAAATAAGCAGAAATGCAAAAGATGGTGGGTACAGAAGAATTAAGTGCTACCAACAAACCACGCAACGATCTATCTCTGTGATTCATTAAAACTGGTAAATGGTATAGCATTTGTTCATTTTTAAGGATGACACCCAATGATTTTTGATCTTCTATAACATGTATATAGAACTAGTAGGGGGCAAGATCAGTAAAATAAAAAAATACACATTTTTTACAAAGACCGATTTTTAACCCCCCCCTCCCCACACACACCAGATGATGAGGATAATCTAAAACCTACGATATGACTGAGCCAATGTAACGCAAAATTGATTTAGAGAATCTGTTTAGAAAATCTTACATCACAAAGACCCTTGATGCGCTCCGGGGACATGCTGTGGCTCTAAATCCCAGCATATCCAATTTAGCCTAGCAAAATTGAGTCCTAAGAGGACTAAGCTTCAGAGAAAAAACAGTAAAAAAAAAACTTGAAAACATTTACGAGATCACAAGAAGTGTTTGCCTGTGAACACAGAGAAGTTTATGTCCACACTATGAAATATTGTTCAACATTCGATAGAGATCTGCACTTCAAGTCTCCTATCTCATATTAAGAGACTAAATTTCTGTGATTTTGGTCTCCAAACAGTCTGACCCTAGTTGTCTCTTATGTCTTATGATAGAATGACTAGAGACTACAGTCTATAAGATTAGAGTCGGCACAAGCGAAGGCGGGAAACAACAAATGTGGAGGCAGTTTTGGGGTTATAAAAAGGGAAAATCGGTGTTGCCATGTTATATTTTTTTTTTTGTGGAACAGGGGTAGAGTAGAGCATTTTATTTCTGAAGTTGCATTCAACATGGGGGACCAATAAAATCGTTTCCCTCAAAATTTTACCGCCTTTTGATTATGCCAACTCTAATCTTATAGACTGTAGATATTATCTTTGAAACTAAAAACGGAAAACTTTGTGATGACAAGGCCTTAGGAACCCCGAATCAGTTTAACTCTTATTCGCAATAAGACAACTTCCTTGAATTGCTCAATAAACAATATAGTTATTCAACCACTAAAATGATAACATGAAATAAATAGATAATACAATGTTTGTTACCCAAGTTGCCTTGAAACACTCTCAAGTCTCTCAACCATAGCCTGATGAGAAGTAACCTTCATATTCTGTTGAAGTGTATCCAGACATTTCTGCAACTGAGCCCTCTCAACATTGTCTATGCTGTAGCGCTTCTCCTAAAATAAAAATAAATAAATAAAATTAATAATAACTTATAATTTACAATATGAAGAGAGTAGTACATCTGTTAATGGAAAAAATGTAATTAAAAATGTTGAAATGAACACCTTTTTAAATGATTCTTATTTATTAAAGCTGATAAATGGTTAAGGTGTGGTAATGATATAAACAATAAGTATTTCAATATGAGACGTTTTGACCCTTTTTTAAGGTCATGTTCAATTCTGTTTAATGTAATTGTTCTTAAATAAAATAACATTTTATTTTATTTTTGAAGTGTTTATATCATGACCACACCTTAACCATGGATCAACCTTAATAAAAAAGAATTAGAAAAATGTATTAAGTATAGTTTTCTATAAAAACTAGATAACTTCTATGCAATTCAGTCTAGGGTTTTACTAATTAAGAAAGCATTGGAACCCTCCAATACCCAGTGGTAGAAATGCTATCATAGCTACTATATTTAAATATTAAAAATACTTAATTTATAATTGTGTTTAATACATTCTAAATAAATTATAAAAAAATATATTTTTCTTTTTTAAACTAGTTATGTATGGTTAGGTGGGGTAATTATGAACAAGGGGTAATTCAGAACAGGTTTCTCTAGCGCTCGTGTGAGAGTGGGAGGGACTAAAGGGAAGTTGATACCAAAGGTTTACCTTCCTGTTGACAAAATAAAAGAGTTTCCGCCATTTTCGTTTTACAGTTGTTAGCCTTGCTTTGACCTATCAAATGCCTTATCAGTTCAAAGTTTCAGACTTATTCAAGTGCCTGAGAACATCCTCCATTTCTACCAGATATAATCTAAATATATACTTATTCTTAATCACTAATAGTTAAGTTATAACTGCTTTATTACAATATCAATGGCTTTTTGTTCTAACATACTTTCACCGACAACAAATCCGTGTTCATAATTACCCCACACTTTTTGTAATATGGGGTAATTATGAACAGTTTTTTTTCTAAGTGTTTTTTTTATATTTGGTTATATTAACGCCTTTTATCAAGACATAATTGCTGATACACTTGAAAGTTTGGTTTGAGTTCATATTTTATATCATTCACAGGGTTATATCAAGGTGTTGATAATTATAATAAATAAGGAAAAAAAAAAATAGCTAACAATAATCAGCTATACAATAATTATTTACCGGGAGCAGAGTGCAGCAGAGTGTCAGATGGTTCCTTTGGACTTGAGTTTCAGAAGAACAGACACGGTGACTGGTAAAGGTAAGTCAGGACCAGGACCCATGACTCAAAACAAAGTTACTGACATAGTAGATATCTTCTCGCAAAGCATTAGCAGAAATATCCAAGTCCTGTGAAGAAGATATCTACTACTCGCATGAAGCACCACACCCATGGTGAGGTCATCACTAATCATGATGTTTTGAAACGTCTCAAGAAACAGAAGAAAAAAAAAAAGTCCCAAAAGAGGCAAAGAGAAGGTAGAAAAAAAGAGTAAAAATTAGAGCGCAAACAACATCAAGAAAGTGATAGTGAAGAAAACACTTTGCCTGACGAACTTATAAGTGATTAAAACGATGACCTAGACCTAGAAGACTAAATTCAAGAAATAGAGATTGGAGAAGTGGATGAAATATCTTACTTAGATCCATCAGTTAATGACATTTCTCAATCCAAATTCGTCCTTGTTGACCTTGTGGGAGGAGCAAGAAATAAAACACACTTTGCTCATGTTTGTCAAGTGGATGTGGTCTTGGATCATGAACTCGAAGTTACTGGGATGAAGAGTGTTAATACAACCAAAAAAGAATTTGTTTTGGGTAAAAATGACAAATTCACTATCAGTAGAAGCCAAGTAACAGCTATTCTGCCCTCTCCAACAAGTAAAATAGCAGGAAGAAAATGACTTACTACAGCCAAATGTTGTGTGTAAACATGATCAATTTTGTAGTGTACCACCCCAACAAAAAAAATATGTTCATAATTACCCCATAGTCTCCGGGGTAAATCTGAACAAATGGGGTAATTATGAACACGCAATTTGAGGGATTAAATTGCACCCCAAAACTCTAAACCCTAATTGTAATTAAAGTATAAGAGTGAAACGCTAGCTTCGTAACAATTTTACTAGATTTTACTTAAATTGCGTTTTCCAAAAAGGTTGTGGTAGTTAAAATGTGTCAAATTTGTTCATAATTACCCCATCTGACCCTACAGAATATTTTTTAGCATTAAAGAATTGCAGAAACAAAACAAAAAACTAACAAAGTGATGGTAGTAAATATAAATTAACTGTTAAGACAATTAACTTAGCATAAGAAGGTTGCCCATTTTTGACATATACCTGATAACCACCTTTTTAACCTTATGTTTTGCAAAGAATATCTATAGAGATATCAAGAAGATAATATAGCCCAAAACATATTCAACCTGCAGTTCCCTAGTGGAAGATAAAAGGTTTGTTCCAACCACACTTCAAACTAGTTTGAAACTGTCCGACGTGTGCGCATCGGACTAAAATTGAACTCCTGTTGCTAATGCGCAAGTGTCGTACAGTTTCAAACTAGTAGTAGTCTAGTACTTCCTACTAGAACGGGTAGGACGAACCACTTGTTCAAACCTTGTAATTAGGCCTTCACTCGGGCCCTTTTTACACCCCGCGGTGGAGAGTTGCAGCCACTTCACACCTCATACATATGTACATTGTACCGCCGAAGCGAGTATGATGTGATCAATAGTGAGCCATATAAATCAGTGTGTCACGCCGAGGAATCGAACCCCATTTCGTTCCACTCATGATTCAGTGATAGCCGAGCAGAGGTGGTTTTACCACCACGGCTACGCTACCTCCCTACAGTTTCAAACTAGTTTGAAGTGTTGTTAGAAGCGTGGAAATATTTTTATTAATGTGTAAAAGTATTTGTAGTTAGTATGTTTTGCAATTTCCAAAGGGGAAAATACCATAACTCTAGTAATTTTAATTGTTTTGGTAGCAGGATCCAAGGTTGTCACTGAAATTTTAAGACTAAGTTTTAAGAAGGATCAATGTATGCAATAAATTTACTTCAACTAAACTAAGATTAAATTTTGGTGGTGTAATTATTCAAGGGCCACCACCATCTTAAAATTTAACTGTTATTAAAAGATGTAGTGGGTCCTCTTCTTACACCACTATATTATGGTAGTTGTTTAAACAAGCTTTATTTTTTTTTTTTTAAAAAATCAGCAATTATAAATATATTTATATGTACCAGCATAGTCATCCTAAGGGCTTTGGCAGACTCAAAGAATGTCCTGTACTGGCCAGCCTTGGACCTGAGTTTCTCCATCAACATCTCCATCTGCCATTCCTTGGTCTTATCCATGGCTCCGTTCCTTTGAGACTGATCTGGAAACAAATCAAATATACTTTGCATAATAACTAAATAAACAAGTCACGATTAGATCAATTCATTTCTCATCTTATTGAAAGAAATTAACCCGTTGAATCCAATTCATGAAACTACCTTGGAGACCGAATAAAATTTACACGATTTAAAAAGTTAATTTAAAAATAAAAAAAATGTTTGGATCCACTGTGGATACAAACGTGAGAGGGCCTGACGGAGCCTTGCAAGACGGTTCTACTCGAGGCACGGAGGCTAGAGCTACTGAGGGCTAAAAGGGAGGGCTTGGATCCACTGTGGATTCATCCGTCACCAGCCTTAGCCCGGCATGAATCTACAGTGGATTCATCCCCGCTGAATGGATTAATTTGAAGTTAAGGTTGTTGGGAGATAGTAACATGAAGGTTGGACGTGATAGTTTACCTATGTAACAAGACATCGGGCCGGTGGTTAGAGATGTGAAGATGTTATAGAGTATGAGGGACTCGTGTCCCACGTAAAGCTACTCCCCACATCAACTCCGCTACTTCTGCACACCACAAAAAATAGACTTTTAGCTACTAAGTATGCTAATACCTTATGTTAAATTTGAATACAGTAAGGCTTTTTTCTTGGGAGCCTGGATACTTCATATGGGAGAGAAGTTACTCTCCAATCATTAAAGTAAAGCAGTAACCAGACTAGAAGTATCTATTGTAACCAGACCTGACATAGGTAAAGTCTCAGAGATATCAGTCATTAAAAATCTTTCAGTGCAATCTGACATAGAAATCTCAGCTGTTAAAATACAAAGTAAGGCTGTTATTAATATTTATCGACCTCCGGATGGTGATTTTGTAAAATTTATGGAAGTATTAAATGAAGTCATGAGCAAAACTTTCTCTCACCATAAACATATTACAGTAGGAGGAGATTTCAATGTTGATTTCATAGATCTAAAAGATAAGAAAGCTCGTGAAATTTTAAACCTAATGAAATCTTTTGGTCTTAAACCATGCTGTAACGAAATTACTCGACCAGTCAGCGGGAAATGTTTGGACAACATTTTTACCAATTTCAAAGTAAAAAGTAAACTTTTTGAATACCAATTCTCTGACCACAAAGGTATCTCAATAATGCTACCTCTTAACTCTTCGAAGAATAGCCCTGGATTTTTTCGAAATAGAGTGCTTAGTGAAGAAAAATTAAAAATGTTTTACTATGAAAGTTTACCTCTTAACAAAACCTATTCTACAATTGAGGAGTGTGAAGCTGGCTGGTCTAAACTACTCAATATTGTTGATTATTGTTTTCCTATTAAAACTAATTCCATAAGCTCTCAAAAGAAAAAAAAAGATGTCAATTGGTACACTGACGAATTGCGTGATATCCAGCAAAAACTTACTACTCTTTATTCTCTTAAAAAAGACTTTGATTCGGACATCATCAATAGTAGAATAAGGCTCTTAAGATCGTCGTACAGGAAAAAATTAAAAACAACTAAAAAAGAGACGACCTCCAAGTATGTTGAAGAGAATATTAGAGATTCCAAGAAAATATGGTCAGTAATAAAGACTGAATCAAATGCTGAGAGTAATAAACAGACTCAAAACTCATTTTTAGATCCAAATGAAATGAATAAATTTTTCACTAATATTGCATCTGAGCTAAAGAAAAAAATTCCTTACTGTGGAACAAGCTATCGCAAGTACATGAAGAAAATGAAAAAAATGGCTTCAAGTCTGTTTATGGCTCCGTCAACACCCAAGGAAGTTTATGATACTATTAGAGAACTAAAATCTTCCTCTGCCAAAGACTATTATTTCATGAGCAATAATTTTGTGAAAGATATAGCTACTGAAGTTTCTTTTCCGTTTTGCAACCTTTACAATACATGTATACAACTAGGATATTTTCCATCATGTCTAAAAATAAATCGGCGAAGAGCGGCCATGTCTTACACATTATGGTGAACAATGTGATTTTCCTCAGTACAGAATTAGTTAGTCGACCAAAAATCACGTCGATGTTATTTTCACACTTGATAGGTTCGTTATTCAAATATTACTAAAAATAAACGTAGTCACCTGTCAAGGGACAAACTAACATAAATTTGATTTTCGGTCTACTAACTAATTCTGTACCAAGGATCATGAAAATCAAATTGTCCACCATAATTGGTGAGACATGGCCGATCTCTGCCGGTTTGTTTTTTTCAAATGTCTATTGCCAAGCTATGTCCCGCAGACGAACTTAGCCGACCACATGTTCTTAAAAGGCACTAAAAGATTGACTTGTGTACAAAATTCTAGCTTGATGTTATTCAGACACCTTAGATTGATGTTATTCCTTAGATTGATGTTATTCCTTAGATTGATGTTATTCCTTAGATTGATGTTATTCCTTAGATTGATGTTATTCCTTAGATTGATGTTATTCAGACACCTTAGATTGATGTTATTCCTTAGATTGATGTTATTCAGACACCTAGATTCTTGCATTCTATAAACTTTCTATTTTAAAGCTCAAATAACGGCAATAGACAATATTATGATGTTACAAAAAAAAAATAGGGTTGATGGTAAATATGGAGAATGAGAGCCAGTTTAGGGAATCTCTTAAATGTATAAACCAGGCCAAGCGATTCTCAACCGTAACGTCTCCTCCAGATAAGCTAGTAGAACAATACATTTCATAACTGTATGTGAAAGGGAACCTATGATTCTGCTAACCCAGATAAAACTTGGGCAGAAGACCCTAAAGTCAGATTATCTAAAGTTTTGATTTTTGACACTCAATTGGCCAACCTAAAAGATGAAAAAAATAAAGCCACTAGGCCTGTAGGAGGGGTGGGGCCGGTGAAATTTCTGTTTGCCTAGTTGGCCCGACCTTCAAGAATTCAAAATCCTGAATTCTCATTGGCTACCCACGGATTTTCCCACGCTGTCAAAAGTCAAAACTTAACAGGAGGTTCTAGATTAAAAATGTATGATACTTAGCAGTATTTTAAATCTGAGAGAAAAATACTCCTTAAGTCAAATACATACACTTAGGAGTGAAGAGATATATGTTACAATTATTGCAAGTCAAAGATTACTAAGAGAAAAAACGTTCTCTATTAAGAGCGAGCTAATAGGCCATCTAGGTACTAAAGATTACCTCTAAACATATTTCTAGTAATCCCCCCTTCTTTTATAGACGTAGTAGGTGAGTATCAAATATAACATCTGGATGTGTGAGGCTTGAATTTCTTAAAGGAATTTGAATATGTAGAAGGAAAAAGTGTAGCTTTTAACATAAATATGATGAATATCGATAGACTGCACGTATGTAGGGCAACAATTGTAAGCATTTGAGATAAAGAATGTCACATTACATTAATTTTAACCAAAAAAATCGGACAATTAGAAGTTAGTGGTCCAAATAGTGCAGATTTACCCAAATAAGTATTGAGATAAGACTAAACCCCGAGGAATCTTTCAATAAATTTCAAATTTTCTTAAAATTAAATCGAGAAGTAAAGGAATGTGCCATGTCTTTCATAACACATTCATGTACAACGTAGAAAGTTATCGCACAACATGTTCTTCAAAATTTAAAATTCACATACGTTATAACCTGTACAGCTATACCTGTACATTCGGCTTTAATATCAACTTATTTTTTACAACATAATCTTAATTATTATCGCAGAAAATTCAATGGTAATAATAAAATATCATGAGAATGCACAATGTGTGATAAAAACATTTGAAAGGTTATCATATCATTATCAACTTACAGTTAGGTGGGCAGTAGACCATGTTTATTATCCGATGATGTGAAAAAGTCTAAAACAAAAATATTGAACAGCATGGAAGATAATTTAAACAAATATAAACTTAAGAATGTGAAAATAATTTTCATCCTTTAGAGTAACAAATACTAAAATCGTCGAAACGGATGTGTGACACCGAATCGTCGTCCTCAAAAGAAAACATATTTGTACGAAATTTTTTTTTAAACTTTAAATAGGTATTAAAATAACTCAAATAACCTAAGCTTCAAACGTAATGTTTAATAATCGTTAAAATAATAATTTAAACAAAGGTAAAATAACTAAATAAAACAATAATTAAAAAAGCAGTCTGAGAAACAGCTGAGAAGCGTACACACAAACGAAAACTAGGAATAAAAGCGAAGCAAAAAGCCAGACATGAAGCAACCTCAGGGTTGCCAATCAAAAAATATAAAAATGCACTAGTGCTTCTAGCAAATATTTCAACTGTACAATTTATGTGATTGTAATGAAATATGCAGATTACGAGTGAATTGATTTTTAAATTTACTTTTATTGCCGTAGTTTTTTCACCCGTTATTATATAATGTAAAGAAAAATTACGAAGGGAATGAAACATATAATTTTTTATGGACCCCCCCCCCCTTGTTTAGAGATTAGGTATTTATTTTCTAAACTTGATTTAATGTAAAGTCCACCTGAAACTTTTAGTCTCGAGACTGAAGTGGATTTGGAGCTGAGAATAGTCCGGGAAAGTTGCTAATTGCAATTCAAGTGTCAAAAGCTGGCCGAATCTGAAGTCGACAAGCTTGCCCCCTTTTCCTTGAGACTCAGTATCAGAGTTAGAAACTGTTTTAAGTGATTTAAGTCCAGTGACGAATCAAGCGGATAGGTTTGGGAGGGGGGCACATTCTTAGTCAGTTTAGATGGGGGGGTATTAGTTGTGGTAACAAGAGAGAGCTACTAGTTCAGTCTGGTCTCCAAGAGAATCTTCACATCCACATTCTTTAACTAATATATTTCAATTCAAAATAAGAGAGATTTGCCACATTAAACCAATTTCTAAGTTGTTCTACTTGAAGTTTTAACTCACTAACTATATATAGTGTCAACAAGCCCTAACTTAACTTCTCTTGGCCACCCAGTGCCCTGCCCCTTTTATTGTTAAAGAAAAGATTCTAGGGAATCATCAATGCCCTGATGAGGATCCTCCATTGGGCAAGTCTCGGAAGTAACTAAAGGGATCTCAGGTGGACTTCTGAGACTTAGTCCAAGGTTGAGTGGCTGCAGCGCCGGTGCTACACTTTAGGCTGCCACAGGCAAGCCGGTTTTTGGCCGCCCCATTGAAGCAGGAATATATTGAACGTGAGACCTTCAAATGCCTTTTTGCCATGGCACCATACTAAAATTCCACATTTTGCCTATTATTCGGTAAAAAGCCACACTTTACCTTATTTGGGCGTTGCCTTATTTGGGAAGTTCTGAGAAAAAAAAAAAAATAAATAATAATAATAATAAAATAGAAATATTCTAAGGGTTTCTGCTACAACCCATAAAACCAGGTAAGATACGCCCTTGCAAGGCAGGATTCCAAGGTGCTGATTCCCCAAGTGACGTGAAGGATTCTAATCTTAGTTTAGTCCAAATCAACTGCCAGGGTTATTACGGGGGTTATCCAGCCACTTAACTTTTTTTTTTCTTCTTATTTCACAAACTCAATGATATGCATGCACAGCTATCTCTGGGTCCATTTCTCAACTGCCTGAAATAGCTATTTACGCAACTAGAGTAGTAAGGGCGTTATTACAGGCCGAGGGCTAAGTTTGAAAGCACGAGTGCGTTTAACAACCAAGGCCTGTCACAGCACTTACTGCTCGTGGTGCGTACACTATTTTATCGCCCACCACATGTACACTAACTACAAACAACTATTTTGCCGTAATCTTCAAAAACAATAAATGCATTTTAAGGTTAAATCATTACCAAAACAAACCACAGTTATTAAATATTGATTGTTTACAAATTGAATAGCTGACGCTGAGTACTACTAGCGCTTCCTCATGCCGCGGCCCGGCCAGGAAGTGGCCGCTTCTCGAACTAAATTAGCGGCACTGTAATGGATAAACCATACATTATTACCAGCCCCAGGGCTGTAATATGGAACATTACCTCCCGCTCAGAACAGCTATGTTTACAAGTGGAGGGCGATAAAAAGTAAAAACTCAGGTGGCGCAAGACAGGTGTCAGAAGAAAATGGGATCAACAAGGTGGCGAATTGTGTCACTACACTAAGGATTAAGAGTCATTAGCTCACGCTCATCACTGGTCAATATGGGTCATTAAAGTAGTTAATATGACTCCAATTGCACAAATTAATATCCCTTTTACAATTGAAAGTGGGGTGGGCCCCTGATGAGTCGGTAGCGACGAAACGATGCAGGACATGGCGTTTTGCCGAGCCAACATCTTTGTGACGTTTGTCTGGTGTTGGAACAGTTCCTATGTGTCACGCTTGCGTGGCACATCCCTTGGTGTCTCTCACATATGGTTTAGCCTATTGCAGTGTGCAAACACGGTATTACATTGCTAATGTGTTTTGCTAGCCAAGCAAGAATGGCGGTATGAGAGCACGCTCGTCTCTGATAAGTCCTATATATGATTTTCTTGATATGGTATAGGTCCAGAGTTGGGTGGGCATCGTCGGGCCCCTGATGAGTCGGTAGCGACGAAACGATGCAGGACATGGCGTTTTGCCGAGCCAACATCTTAGTGACGTTTGTCTGGTGTTGGGACAGTTCCTATGTGTCACACTTGCGTGGCACATCCCTTGGTGTCTCTCACATGTGGTTTAAATTGTAAACACTTATAATTTCTTGCTGTTACTTTTCCTTGGTTTGGGTTCTCCTAAGGACTCTACAAATGGATATTAAAATAGGTAATAAAAAAATAGGGCTAAACCATAACTGGGACAGGGCCATGTAACTGATTTTTGGGGGTGCCTATATTGATGTCATAATATAAAAATATAATCATACAAATTATAATTAACTACGGAAAACAGTCAGAGAAAAATAGACTCCAGCACCAGGATTTGAACCACAGGCCTCTATATTTCCAGTATAGCACTCTAACCAACTAAGCTACGCAGGAGAATGATTTTCTCTGACGTTAATGATACCTTGCCCGAAATATAAAGCTTTCAATTTTTCCACAAGTCTGAGAAGTCAATATTAATGACATAGAACTAGACCAAGAAATAACGCTTATAATTATAAAGTACCTAAAAGTACCTGTACCTAGTACACTGTTGACTTCTCAGACTTGTGGAAAAATTGAAAGCTTTAAATTTGGGACAAGGTATCATTAACGTCAGAGAAAATCATTCTCCTGCGTAGCTTGGTTAGAGTGCTATACTGGAAATATAGAGGCCCGTGGTTCAAATCCTGGCGCTGGAGTCTAATTTTCTCTGACTGTTTCCCGTAGTTAATAATAATTATAATTTGATTTAAATTAAAATTTAATCTTCCCATAGTATGAATACTACCAAAATCGTAAAATATACAAATTAATTTATTTTTGGGGCCCTAAAATTTTCTTTGACCATAATTTTAATATTATCCTTAGAGGACATTACTTAGTGAATTATTATGAAACCCACCCCCTCTGATATTTATTTATAATTTTGTTTAAGGTCAAAACACACGGGATAGAAAACTAGCATATAGTTTTTACTCTAGCTATAATAAACTAAAGCATTTATGTCCACATGAGCTCTAGTTCCAGTCAGCTATAAGTATAATTTACTTTTTATAAGTTTTTGGTAGTATTCATACTACGGAACGTTTAAATTTTAATTTAAATCAAATTACTATTTACAAAGGGAGACAGACAAAAGTCTACTTTTCTCTCTGTGTCTCCTTTTTCAAATAGTAAGTATAATTAACTATCCAATAGTCGAATTATAGGGTCTTTTCTGTTAGTCCCCCCCCCCACGCTTTCCGAGCGCTTTTTCGCGTATGCAAGGTTGCACCCTTTAACTTTTATGGGTCATTTCGATATTCCACAACTGTCTAGTGTACAATAGGCGGAAAAACTACTCACTAGGTTGAGAACTTTATTATTTATCGGTATACATATATGACTACTTTTTCCAACCTCTGTCCAATACAATACAGTACTGATAGAATATCCTTATGTTGCACCCTTTAACTTTTATGGGTCATTTCGATATTCCACAACTGTCTAGTGTACAATAGGCTGAAAAACTACTCACTAGGTTGAAAACTTTATTATTTATCGATATACATATATAACTACTTTTTCCGACCTCTGTCCAATACAATACAA
The DNA here is from genome assembly GCA_001010745.2 of Gerris buenoi. NCBI lineage: Eukaryota > Metazoa > Arthropoda > Insecta > Hemiptera > Gerridae > Gerris > Gerris buenoi. The sequence continues at coordinate 971,684 of KZ651221.1, forward strand.
TACTGATGAAATGTCCTTATTATTTATTGAAGTAACCATATGAAACACATTTTTAGACCTTTGTCACCAAAACAATGAAGTGCAGACATTGTTGTTATCTCATTATAGTTTTGAGAGAAAACCTAATAATCTAATTCTTATTAGTGTAGTTGACGCTTCTTTGCGTCGAGAGTTGGTAGTCCAGTGTTTACAAATTATTACACGTCTTTGTTCATCTTGCCATAACATGTCATTTTCACTGTCTGATAACTTTATGCACTGTCATTCCAATAAAAAATATGAGTTTCAAGCCGTAAGTTGTGTTTTTTTAAACCTTATACTTTCTTGAAATTGTGTTTATTTATGTATGTATGCCAATAAGAAATTAGGTGATCTACCTAGCATGTTGTTTTTTAGCTTTCTGTACACTAGACAGTAGTGGAATATTGGAATGACCCAAAAAATTAAAGAGTGCAACCTTGTATACGCGAAAAAGCGCCCGAAAGGCCTGGGGGGGGGGGACTAACAGAAAAGACCCAAATTATACACTATACATACAGAAATTTTACTATACAGAGGGGCCCAGGGCCGGACCGTGAATCATGCGAACTACGCGGCTGCAGGTGGCGCCAAACAACTGATGAGGGCGCCAAAACTGACGAGGGTGCCAAACAGGGGGAAAGGTATTAGGGATAGAAAATGAATTAGATATTACAGTAATAAACATCAACAAATTTTTTAGAAGAAACAAACAAACAAAAAGAAAAAAAAAAATTGAATAAGTGTACATATTATATAATGGTATTCACTTATCACTGTTACTACTTTATTTATTATTCTCAGGGATGCCCAGCAGTAGGGTTAAAAGCGTAAGTTGGGCAACGAGAAAAATTTGGGGGTTATGAAACAATGTTTCAATTTTGCTGTTTACTGAGTATTCTCTATATTTAACTTTCAATACTGTAATGGTTTTAGTTGTTCAAATGTGGTGTAAAGGTTAATTATATTAGGTCGCTAAATAAATAACTGTAAATACATTTTTGAAGGGGTTTTAATTTTGAAGGATGTTGTACAGTTCTTTTTCGCAATAAAACCCTACACATTCTTTGAAGTTCAAATTAAAATGTATGTGCGGTTACAGAAGGTTACTATCATTCACTCAGTAGTAAAGTGTAACACATTGAAACTTTACAAAACTGCATGATTTTTAGTTTATGCATCAAACGCTGTTTAAACTGCAATATCATTTTTAGGGTTTTGTAGATACTTCTCAAAACCCTTATGCCGAGGGTGATGTGTCTGTCTGTCCGTCGCTCTTTGGCTCATAGCGCCCGAACCATTTAAGCTAAAATGCTGAAATTAATAACACTGGCGTAACTTCCGGGCCCAAACACAGGACATATACACAAAAGTTAAAAATTTAATATGCGCATGCGCAATTCGAAAAAATGCGGTAAAGTCAAAAATTTAGATTTTTTTTAATTTTCGAGTGGGGTATCAAATGAAAGCTGCTGAATAGCAGATTACGAATATATGAATAAATTTTTAAATTTCGCTTTCCTTATTGGTCAAATAAATCAAAATACACCCAAAATTGCCCCCCCTCAACTACCATATAACGGCTGGATGTAAAATTTCAAAATAATTCATACTAATACCCTATTGTGGGGTGATGTAAATTCCGGGAGTGCATCGAAAAATTTTAAAAATTGCCAATTTTAGGCGCGAAAATTTAAAATTTGCCCAAAATTTTATTTTTTTAAAATTTTGAGTTGGGTATCAAATGAAAGCTGCTGAAGAGTAGGACACAAATATATATTTTCTTTTTTAAATTTTGCGTTCCTTATTGGTTTATTACTGATAAAAAACATTGTGACCCCCCGGGGGATCGAACCCGGGACTTTTAGATTGAAGACAAGAAATCATAATTTACATAATGGGTATGCTTACTCATCTACAAAACCCTAAAAAGTACTTGGACTAAGTACTTCCCTGTGATTTTTGATTGTCTAATTTGCGTAGGACTTTGATGCAATTTGGGTTGTAAAAGAAATCTGTATTTCACCTTGATTCTGATTTTGTATCATCCTGCTAATCAACTGGTTGGTAAAGTTGAGGACGTTACATTTTTAAAAACCCTCTGGTTCCGGGGTGGGAGATGCAGAAGGATGAAAATTTGATGCCCTGGCCGTGGATATGTATTAAAGAATCTAAATAAAGTACGCAATTAGACTTGTCGACACACTCATCTAATTTTGTCTACTAAATATTATAAGACATTACATTTAACCCTTTGACTGCGGGACTAAATCCTTAGGGGTCAACTCTGGTGGGGAAATTTTTTCTTCTTTTTTTTTACTCATTTATGGCATAAAAACGACTACTAGTTATAATAAATGGGAAAATTTAAGATATCACCAGGTGATACCTCACGCCATACAGTTGACTTAACCTTACTGTTGGGCGGAAGATATCACCTAGTGATACCAGGGTTATTGGTATTTTTTGCTCTAAAGACAGTCTTAAATGAACAGTGTCCAAAGGAAGAAGTACTGCAAACATTCTTGGTTGAAGCAGAACACAGTGTTAATGGCTGTATCACGTAAAGTTTTATTTTTCGTAAGTTCTCCTGGCTGCTCAAGCGTGGTTGAAGGCTGTGAGTTATCTGGACATGATCGCTTTTCATGTTGCATTTGAGGATTAACTTGTTTTGGCTCATCG
>KZ651221.1:987721-1009883 GCA_001010745.2 Gerris buenoi
ATAAGGGTAAGTGTCCATCTGAGACTAAATCTCGAGAGCTAGTCTCGAGATTAGTCTCAGAACCTTGTCCACTTGAGAGCAACATCAGCCTCTCTCGAGTCTCGGAGAGTCGGCGAGTCTCCGAGACTAGTCTCAGCCCCATGTCCACTAGCGATTTCAATCTCGAGAGCCAGTCTCGATACTAAAAAGTCTCAGATGGACACTTACCCTAAGTAGTATACAATTTTAACCACCAAACAGCACGACTAGCACTAGTGGTTTAACTCTAACACCTCTAGAATACTGGAGTTAGATACTCTTGGTATCAACTGTAGACTGTACTTCATTTTAACAAGTGCCGTACCTGCCTCTTGCAGATTATTAATTAGTCTCTTGGTCAAAATTAATTTTTATTAGGTGCATTACCACACATTACACCTATTAATCCTATAATTTTACTGAAGCTCTACCTCTCCACTTGTCCTATGGTGTACAACTAAAATCAATTTTGAGCCAAATTATTTCTTAATTTTGCCTCAGAGTATAATTTTTCAGGAGAAGTGTATTAAAGTTTACTGATATTGGTTCAGAAGGTTTTTTTTTCCAAGGGGGCTTTTACACCCAAAGACACAGGCCACTTAGGTGGGCCCATTGAAAAAATCCGGATTAGGGACCGAAATCATCAAACTGGTGTGAAGATGTGGTCGTTAACCATGACTCCCCTCTTAGTTGTATTACAACCAGGAGTGTCATCATCATGGTTTCCAGGCCAAAACCTGGTGGGGCCACTCTTTCGAGGAGCTTCCCATTTATTTAAACAATGCTGGGTGGACATTGAGCAGGGGGCCCGGTACGGGAATCGAACCCAGAGCCGTGGTCAGAAGCGGACACCCATCCAACTTCTGACCCTGCTCGAGTCTGCTTAACTTGTGTTATTGTACAGCAAGCACTCTAGCCTCTGAGTCACCCAGGCCCCCCTTCAGAATTTTAGGACTTAATGGACCATAAAACATGACAATCAATCAAAATCTTAACAATACTCTTTCCATGATTGTTTGATGTAAGTTAATGTTAGATGTTACCTTATGCAAGACAGCGTTTGCAGGTTTGTTGCCAGCAAGACTCTCCTTACTGAGGTGCTGATGAGATTCTGCCAAGCATTCGACCTCAGCAAACCTCGAGTTGAGAGACATAGCAGGGTGGTTAGGATCCTGTGTCAGGTTCAGGTAGGCAGCGCGGCGCAACTGCTCTTCTATAACTAGTGCCTGCTCCAATAACTAGAACAAATAAACAAACTTCATTAACTTAAAGTTCTTTAACTAGTTGCACAAGTTAAGTATAATATGTAAAATTAATACGACAAATATTATTGTTATAACATAAGATTTATTAAAATTGAATGTGAAGAATAATTAATGTGAAGGAATAAATCTCCTCAAAGGGATACACCTCTACTGGCTAAGTAAAATACTTTTATCTTCGATTGATAAAAAATATAAACATTGTATCTCTGTTTAGATGCGTAGAAAGTGATTCTTTACATACTTGTATTCATTGCGCATGCGCGTTTCATAATTCCTCTTTTTGTCGTCCTAGTTTGGTAAAAAAGAAGAATTCTTCACCTTAACTCATAATTAGCGAGTTTTTTAAATTTAACAAAACTAATTTCCTACTAAGTTTAATTAAAGTAACTGTTTATATAAAATTTTTTAGTAAAAACAATTATTGATTTATGTCATTATGACAAAAATGAGGAGAATAATACACCTTCCAAAATAATTAATTTGGCACAAAATACAACTTTATCTTATCAAAAGAGTCATCTGAACTTACATACATAATTTTTATTCAATTTTTTTTTCTGTATTTATTATTAAAATCCAACAACCTTAGATAAAGTACTGTACGCAACTCGAGCGAAAAAGGCATTTTGCATTGCTCGTGTGGTTTTACTATGATATGATATTGACCATGAAAGTTACTGAACAAATTAAGCAGTAGATTAAAAAAAAAATAAAAAAACACAAACAATCTGGAGATAAAACAATCAAAAATACGTTTATTTTTATTTTTTTAAATTTTTATCTAAAATCTTTTGTGCAGTGATAAAATTCCTATTTCTTTGTACCTCCTCATTTAAGAAATAAAAAAGAACAAATTAGAAGAGATAGGACATACCTTAAACCTTCTAGCTAGGAATTTATTCTTAATTTCAAGGAAGTTTCCTTTGCCAGCGTCCATCTTGAATGGTTCGTTGATAATAGCAAATCTAATGTCATTCTGGATGTCTTGCCACCTTCCATAACCATGTGTTACAATACCACCAAGTAACCAGTAGTCGTGCCTGAAAACAAACAAAGTTTATCCAATCATCCAAAGCATGATTCCAAAGCTGTTTAGTATGAATACTTCCGAATTTAAAGGTTTAATTTTTTTTAAGCTTTCAAACATACCTCAACTACAACCAATAAACAATATGATTATTACTTTAGCACAAATTAAAATTGAAATATAACTGATCATTTTGCCAAGGTCTCCTGATCAAAAGCTCATATGTGATAAATATTTCATCTCTGAATCTCAGATTTTTATTTGAAACCTGATTACCTGAATATTAGTAGAGTGACATTTATTATAACTAACTCTGAGGCAGAACTGACTCTCTCTAAATTAGCCAAAGGGCTTATACAACAACAAATATAATGTAATGAATAGATACAACGTTGGTGTGTCTGTCTTGTTACCCTTCTATTTAACTTACTCTCTTCACGCCACAGAACTACATGTTCTCTAGTGGAGAGATAATCTGAAATGTGCTAATGTGTAAAATCATTGTAAAATATGTTATTATGTGTTGTATTATTGTATATTAAATTTCAATAAAGGTATTATTAATAAAAAAAACTGCTTTCAATAATTCTAATCAATATTATAAAAATAACTAGAGCAATTGGTTCAGGAGATATTGTCTTGTAGAATTTTGTGTATAAATGGTCGCCAACTTGAATCAAGACAATAAAACAAAAAAAAAAAAAAAAATGCATTTGATTGACCTACTCTGTACAATCGCACATTGAAAAATTCTCAAGACAAATAAATTAGAAACTCTTAGATTTGAGCAGTTATAGCTTGTATGATCTGAATTTTAGAATTCCTATTATAATTTTTAACTAAAATCATATCAACATAAGGATATAATGTTATATTACATATATAAATTATATTACATATATAAAGAGAAGTTTTTTAGTGTCTTGAAAATTCAAGTTTACTAAAATTTAAGGTCTAAAAAAACCAAAGCTATGGTGCCCAATACAAATTCAAAGGTACTGCAAAATACCAATAATCAACAATACTTTAGTGATAAGGCACATAAATACCAGCCATATTTGTTTCCAATATGACTACCAGGAATGTCTTTTTATTAACCCAACCTTATGAACAAAGGTAAGGCTGACATTCCATCTTTTTATTTCTTCAAGCCCTTGGGGGCATTTGATTATAAATAATAAGTTTCTTTGTGATATATATTAGCCTTTAAGTTAATAAAAATGATTTATTAACTTAGATTTTGTGAAACATATTGACAGTGAATTAAAAATTCAAACAACTTTGTAACATTTTTCTTTGATAAGATTACTGGTAAACAAACAAAGAGATAGTTACCTCCTATGCCATATCTCATATTCCCTGGACGGAACGGCAGCCTTTTCCTCATTCTGCCATAGAGTGTGAAGTTCTGTGAACCCACCATCAGCTATATTGAACATGAATCTTCTCTTAGACCTGTCCTCTTCTTCATCCAGACCAGGAACAGTTGCCTTCTCTTCCTTCTAGAATAAAGAAAAAAAGCAAAAAAAAAAACACATTTATAACCAGCAATATATTAAAAGAAAAGAGATAAAATTTGGAGTAGTTATGGATAAAGTGTGAGGTTGAGTAGGGTGCTATATTTCAAGAACCAAGAAGTCATGAACACGGTAGAAACTGAAAGCTTAGCTTCGTTTAAAGTCGGGATATCCGAGTATTGCTGAAGTCAGTATAGTCGGGTGCTATTCTAGTTTGATGGCATGCGCTGTTATGTCAAATCTCACAAGTAACAACAGGAAGGTTTCCAATCTGTTAGGTTTCCTGATTTGTTTGTTTTTATACAGTTCGACTTCGAGTTATAGTCACAACTGTCCTAAACGATTTTCGTAAGATCCACAACTCTATGGGATGATGCAAATACAAAGGACGCTAGAAATAACGGGGTAGGAAATCAAAAGTAACAAATCAAACTCAGAAATAAAGAGGAATAATCAATAAATAATAATATAAAGATATCGTTAGTAGAAGTGATTTCTTATCAGGTACAGTGTTACCTGTAGCAAAAAATATAGAAGTTAAACAAATATAATGATTAATAACTAAAGAACAACACTGTGTTTTTTGACAGTGGTCTATTTTATTAAAAACTGACTGTACATGACGACACTAGCGCACTCCTCAGATTTCCATGACTTCTTGGTCGACCTCTAATAGTTTTAGGTTTCTATACGAAATCTGTCTGTTGGTGTCTGTCCGTTGGTTTGTTTAATTTCTTAAACTACTATAGCTAGGAACAGGAAATTTGGCACACAGGTGCATCTCGGTATTTGTGACAACTGTATATTTTTTGGAGTTTACACACTTAATATTTTCAAGATGGCAGCTAATATGGCGGGGGACTAAAAAAAAAAGTTTTAGTTGCCATGACATGTTATACATCAATTTAAAGGACTTAAAAGTGTAGAAAAAGAATATGGAACTATTAAAATTTTACACTTAATAATTTTCAGTTAATCGTACAGAAACCGGCGATTATCGCCTCACGTACTTACGTGAAGCGCACCTTGTTTATAGATGAATTTAGAAACATAACTATACAAGAGTTAGTATGATTCAACTCTAATTTTTGCTTGGAGGATTATCTGACTGATTCTTGTCAGATTTAAAATAGTCTTAAATTTATTCATCTTTTAATGAAATAGTTAACTTTTTCCCCGTCAAAATATTACTTCTAACCCACTATTAAAAGAAATAGACAAATACAATCTGCATAGCTACCCAATATAAAAAGAACACACATAAAAAATGAAAACAAATTTTGCTTGAATGTACTTCAAATATCTCCCTCATTAACTTTTTTTAAAAAAATGTCATAGAGTCTATAAAGATATTTTAAATTTATCTAGTCAGTTGTCAAATTATTGAATAGTTTAAAGTTATAATACATTATTTTTTAATTTACTTTGTAATACTATACCAGCACTTCTTTAAACAAATTAGGCCAACCACCAAAACCCTTTATCCCTGGAGGGAGGCTTTTGCTTCGAAAGAAGTGTCTATGAAGCTATTATTATTGTTACTTCTTTAAACAATAATTTAATGTTTTTTTGTTGACAAATCTTTTCCTTAATATAAAATATATCACTGTCCTATACAACAATTACCTCCAACAATAGTATGCCATTCATAAAGGAAGGAGTTTATCATAGAAGTTTGAAACATTTTTTTTTTTTACAACAATGTAAAAATAACTATTGTAAAGGTAGTTGATTTTTTTCCGTGCTATAATAATCAGTAAAGATTTATTTATAATTTTTCAATAAGATAAATAACAAACAACAGACCCTATTTACAAGTCAGCGGTAAAGTAGCATTTACAAGTCTGAGGAAAAACGCTGAATACAATAAGAGCAACATTCCAATATTTCCAATTTGGTTATTGAACTAAACCTCTTCTAAAATGAAGGGTGTTATAAACCTAAAAGCTGTGGGAAGTATAGGGGAATAATATACAGGGTGACTGGCGATAAAGTTTGGAAAAGATATAGGGCGATAGTACACCTCATACGGAACAAAAATGACCATATATACCATAGGTCAATTCTTAACTGTTCTCCCACTAGGTCAAAATTAACGAATTTTCGAGGGGTGTCGTCCTTGCCTCATAAATCGAATTGTTGCTTCTAAAATATGAATGCTAGAATAATGATATTATTATCGTTGGAAAGCTTAGAAAAATTCCTAAAAGAAAAGTAATCTTAATTCCTTTAATTCAGATTAGCATTTGCTGAGTATTAATTTTTATCAAAATTATTAAGAATTTTTTTATTATTTTATTTTTTTGGTGGTGACAAAACTTACTAACCAGTGTAGGTGCATTGAGTACACTTTCTGGAAAATTTCCTCATTTACTTACCTTTTAAAAAGTATTCATAACTTTACCCATTTATTTGGCCATATTTTGAGAAATAACCGATAGAAGTTCATAAAATTATTGTAAATATCAGAAAAATACGTACCATACAGCAATCTAAGGGGGATCTAAGTCCGGAAACGGCTTAATACCTCCGGATATAATTGAGATATTAAGTTCCGGTTTGCGGGTATCTTTATCATTTATAAAAACTAATTTTTGTAAGGTAATAATTTTTACCGTCATATTGGTTGCCACCATATTGGATTAAACTTTGAAATTTTAAATTGGGACACTCATAAAATTATACATTTTTGGAAAGGGCTTGAAAAATGAAAACATTTGCCGCAAACTTGAGCTTTTTATCTTCTACCGTTCCAAAATGGCGGACACTCAAAGTTTTTAATTTTTTAAAACTTTGTATTTTTCTGGATTTTACAATCATTTTTCTAACTTCCATCAGTTATTGTTATTACTCAAAATATGGCCAAATAAATGGGTAAAGTTATGAATACTTTTTGAAAGGTAAGTAAATGATGAAGTTTTGCAGAAAGTGTACTCAATGCACCTACACTGGTTAGTTAGTTCTGCCACCACCAAAAAAATAAAATAATAAAAAAAATCTCAATAATTTCGATAAAAATGAGTACTCAGCAAATGCTAATATGAATTAAAGGAATTAAGATTACTTTTCTTTTAGGAAATTTTCTAAGCTTTCCAACGATAATAATATCATTATTCTAGCATTCATATTTTAGAAGCAACAATTCAATTTATGAGGCAAGGACGACACCCCTCGAAAATTCGGTAATTTTGACCTACTGGGAGAACGGTTAAGATGACCTATGGTATATATGGTGATTTTTGTTCCGTATGAGGTGTACTATCGCCCTATATCTTTTCCAAACTTTATCGCCAGTCACCCTGTATAATTTAAAACAGTTTTAAGAGGACGTAATCACCTTTTCTTTTTCCTCTTTAACTTGTGGTTCCTCCTTAGCGTCAGTAGAAGAATCCTTGGTCTCGGGAGCCTCCTTCTTATCTTCCTTCTCTTTAGGTTTGTCTTTCTCCTGAGAGGACGGTGCAGGACTCTCAGCAGCTTTGTCTTTATCTTCCGCTGCAGCGGGTTCTTTAGGTTCTTCCTTAATGTCTGCAGGAGTCTCTGAAGTTGCTTCTGTACTAGGAGCAGCAGCTGGAGTAGGTTCCTCACTCTTAGTTCCTTCTGCTTTCTCCTTAGTTTCAGTCTTCTTTTCTCCTTCGTCTCCCTGTAACAATATCATGGATTAAAACGTTAGAGTTTAACAGTGGTTTTGGTTAGGTTTTTTTTTTTTTCCGGGGGGCTTTTACACCCAAAGACGCAGGCCACTTATGTGGGCCCATTGAACAAACCTGGGTTAGGGACAAAAATCTTCACATTGTGTGAAGATATGGTCGTCATTAACCATGACTCCCCTCCTGGTTGTATTACAACCAAGCGTGTACGTCATGGTTTCCAGGCCGAAACCTGGTGGCGCCACTCTTTCGAGGAGCCTCCCATTTATTTAAACAATGCTGGGTGGACATTGAGCGGAAGGCCCGGTCCAGAAATCGAACCCAGAGCTGTGGTCAGAAGCGGTCACCCGTCCACCTTCTGACCCTGCTTGAGGCTGCTTATCTTGCTTATCTTATCGCAAATCGCTGGTGAATGCTCTAGCCTCCGAGCAACCCAGGCCCCCTTTTAGTTAAATTAGTGTGCTGGACTAAGATTTCAGACTCCAGATTTCAGTGAGATCAGAGAAACACATTGTTTCACAAGCTTCTTCTTTTTATTATAACTTACACAAATATACGCTCTTTAGCGCTATTTCGACCCCTCCTTGGGTCATTCCCAAGCTGACTGATCCAAGGAGGGGTTGAAATATCACTAGAGCGTTTTATTTTCCTTAAGACCAAACAAAAATTAAATTATACAATACAAGGAACCAACTACTGTACTTACACAATTATTATATATTTTTTTTAACTAAGCAGTGAAATTTACTCATAAATAAAACCTCAGTTTAATAATAAAAGTGCTTCTGATTTATTATGTTTCCAATGAAATGCAGTAGAACCTTGCTTACACGACCCTCAATAACACAAAAACCTCATTTACAAGTGCAATTTTCCCCTTGAGATTGCCATAACACATAATGTTACATTAACCTCTATAACACGACTATTATTATCCAAACAACCTCAATAACACGCATTTTTTCCAATTCACAACATAACTCAGAACCTCTATAACAAGTGGTTTTGAGAAGTCAATCTATATAACACGACTCTATACAGGAATGGGTCGACCTTGAACAAGTCTAGACTTGAAAAACCAACCCCACCCTGCTCCCACCCAACATTCTATTAACCTCTATAACACGACTGATAGCCAAAATAACCTTGATAACACGACCCTCAACAAAAAGAGCACCTTGATAACAAGACTGTTTCCCTAATCCCCTTGAGACACTTCTTATCAAGGTTCTAGTGTGCTTCATAGCAATTATATCATTGATGTATTCCTCTATCTACCCATATTCCCCGTGCACATCCTTATTGAAAAATGCATATCAATACATCCAAATCCACTTGCTGGAATGGCCACTCCATTTATTTTCAATTTTATGATCTTAGCTAACTTACATTTAATCATTAATACTAATTATTTAATAGTGGGAAAGGTGTGGCTTGTTTTTGGCATGCAAACCGGATATATGAAAAGAAACTAAGTGAATTAGTACTGTACCTCTACTTTCTCTGTTGGTTCTTCTTTGACTTTAGCATCCTCTTTCTCCTCCTTCTCTTTACTAACCTCTTCCTTATCACCACTTTCTTTATTGTTTTCAGCCTGACAACAAAAATTAAAATGTTAAAAAATCGAAAAAAATAAATAAGCTTTTGTTATTTTTTAATTGATAAAAAATTACTTAGACGTTCTCTCTACAAAAATACCTTAATACAGGGTGTATCAATTTTAAGTAGCCATAGAAAAGGGGGTATATCTACAGGTCATTTGGAGCAGAAAAGTTCATATAAGCTATAATCCAATTCTCAACGGTGTAGGAACTATAAGCGCAAATAGACTGTGTTAAAAACAATCGTCCTTTAACGTAAAAAACTGAAAAAACTCAAAAAATATTAATCTTAGAACAATGAATGAACCATCGTTAAGAAGAACAGAAAATTTCCTATAAAAGTATGTATATCTTAGTTGACTTGTTGCATTTTTTGTATGACCAAAAGTTGTTTGAAAACAAAAAAATAGATTTTTTAAAAAAATCTGAAAAACTTTAAGCGCACTCTTCGCTATGGCCACATGAGAGAAATGCGTACAAAGTTAGGGAAAGTTGGCGCTATTAATAAGCTTTAAAACGATACCAAATACTTCAAAATATTCCAACTCTAAGTGGGGGAACAAACCATCGTTGTAGAAAAAAACATGTCGTGCTTGCAGCTGGTGAAGGGCAAATAAACGTGACATTATCAGCTGTGGCATCTTTGACAAAAATATGTTAAATGTGCATTGCTCAAGGTGGCGGCCATTTTGAACAGCCTTTACCTTGAGATACCATGGTAAATATAATTTACAACAATATATTTTAGATATATTTTTAAGTTTTTCATTAATTTTAACATTAATTTGGTTAATAAAAGTGGATTTATTACATATTTATAATTTTTTTTTTAATTAAATTATAATTATTATTAACTACAGGTGACAGACAGTGAAAAATAATAATAATTTGATTTAAATTAAAATTTAAACTTTCCATAGTATGATTACTACTAAAAACTTAAAAATTGAATTTATAATTTTTTTAAACTGTTTATCTTGGAGTATGTAGAGGTTTTTTTTTGTTTAAAAAAAATAAATAAATAAATAAAACTCATTTATTAATGACTTTTAATAACAGTTTTAAAAAAATTATATTTATTAAATCCACTTTTATAACCAAATGCTAATGTGAATTGAAAAATATAAAAATATACCTATTTACAATGGTGATACTAAGATTATTTAGATAATTATAAAGAAATTAATTTATTCATTTAAATTAATATTAAATAGAAATTTTAGTTCATTAACTAGAAGATCTATTGTTGTAAAATATACTTACCATGGTATCTCAAGGTAAAGGCTGTTCAAAATGGCCGCCACCTTGAGCAATGCACATTCGACATCTTTTTGTCAAAGATGCCACAGCTGATAATGTCACGTTTATTTGCCCTTCACCAGCTGCAAGCACGACATGTTTTTTTCTACAACGATGGTTTGTTCCCCCACTTAGAGTTGGAATATTTTGAAGTATTTGGTATCGTTTTAAAGCTTAATAATAGCGCCAACTTTTCCTAACTTTGTACGCATTTCTCTCATTTGGGTCATAGCATAGAGTGCGCTTAAATTTTCTCAGATTTTTTTAAAAAATCTATTTTTTTGTTTTCAAACAGCTTTTGGTCACACAAAAAATGCAACAAGTCAACTAAGATATACATACTTTTATAGGAAATTTTCTGCTCTTTCCAACGATGGTTCACTCATTGTTCTAAGAATAATATTTTTTTAAGTTTTTTCAGTTTTTTACGGTAAAGGTCGATTGTTTTTAACACAGTCTATTTTCGCTTATAGTTCCTACACCGTTGAGAATTGGACTTTAGCTTATATGAACTTTTTTGCTCCAAATGACCTGTAGATATACCCCCTTTTCTATGGCTACTTAAAATTGATACACCCTGTATAAAAGAAAAAAAAATCGATTGTACAAAAATCTTCAACTTTTGAACTACTTTTCTCCATAGCTTCCGAAATTTTGTAGGCACTTGTCATAGCGTGGCAAAAGTTTTTGTGTGCCTTCTTCGTAGAAGTTTGCCCCCTGTGATTTTAACCATGTGGTACCATGCTCTTTCAGATCATCATCATCGTTAAAGTATTGACCACAAAGGAAAGATTTAAAGTGTAAGAAGAGATAAAAGTCGCTAGGATGTAGGGAGGAACATCAAACAAGTCCCAGTCAAATTCCTGAAGGAGTTTTTTTGTCACGTTCACATAGATCATGGTAAAATATATTGAAAATGCAACAAACATCGGAATTTTCAAAAGGCTGACATTATAAAGAAGCACTACATAGAACACTTCGGCAGCAGGGATTTGAAAATGGGCGTACATTTCTTCTCCTTGAGTCAGAGTAACTGCTGCACATGCTCGCAACTGCGATAGCAGCGCTGCCGTGGATAGAAATAGAAACGGAACTTATTTTGTGGATATACCTCGTTTTTTAGGTTTCAATTCAAGCTCTTCACGTAATAAGATTAAACAAATGTATTTTACCGTTGGTTTTTCAGTGGTTGGAGCAGGGCTGGGTGCAGCGGAGGTGGCAGGAGTTCCAGCGGAGCTAGAAGCAGCTCCACTCTCACTGGCATTATTAGCAGCGGGAGTAGCGGGTGGAGCACCTGCCTTTACATCTGCTACGGGCTTCTTCATTAGTTCAGGCATCGAGTAATACCCGTTAATATGCTCAAACTCTTGAACCTAAAAAGAAATTCATTAAAAGAAATTAAATCAAATCAAACATTAAATACACTTAGATATAAGAAAAGTGTCATTACAAAGAATTTTTGTGAATTTAAAAAGAAAATGTAACTCTACGTAAAGTTTAAAACCAATAAATATGTAGTATTATATTCAAACAGCAAATGAATATTTATATTGTATTTTGAAAAATGATCCAAGGCCATTCATGCCCACTTTATTATAATTATTATTCCCATTTAACTGTTTCAGGTGCTATTAACACTGAAAATAGGTTGAGACTTAATTTACAGGATTTTGACAATTGTAAAACCTTTTCAAAAAATAACTGCTAGCGTATCTTTACAGTTTGAAGAAAAATTTGACACACGTGATCCATGAAAACTTGTATGTGCAGTGGCTCCATCATGATGGAACCATAAGTAGATAGTAGCCATTTCGTTATCCTTTGAATAGGAAATGAAAAATCAGATTCCCTGATGAGATGTTAGAGAAAGTGATGCGCAACTTCGCCCAGCGCCTCTATAAGAATGTGTAAATCGACAAGACATCATTTATCGGACATTATTTTCCACACTTAAAAATTTGACTTATGTCCAATAAACTTCCACATTTTTGCTTGAAATTTTGCTCTATATCAATCTCCTACCTCTAGTATGAAGCACATGATGACCATTTAAAATGCGGTCATCCACGCTGCGCCACCTTGTATGTTAAAGGTTGTGTGTCCCAGCTAATATGAAACTGTGAAAAATCTCCAGAACCATGATAGATAGAAAGATGCGGTTTTCAGGGTTCGATAATGGCTAAAAAAGCGCTCCAGAAGATATGCTTAACATTTTCTTTGTTCAGCAGAAGTGTGTAACCATAGAATCCAACTATGGTTAAAAATAAGAACTCCTTTTCTAAAAAGGAAATTTATTTCTCTGAGCATTACCACTCAGCTTATTCAAGTTTCAAGCTATTTTAATTTACTTTGTTTGGCTACTCCTACAAATTTTTGAATTTATTTGGAGCTTCTTCAGTGAAAAATAACTTACACACACTTCTGCTGAACACAGAAAATGTTCAGCATATCTTCTGGAGCGCTTTTTTTTTTAGCCATTATCGAACCCTGAAAACCGCATCTTTCTATCTATCATGGTTCCGGAGATTTTTCACAGTTTCATATTAGCTGGGACACCCTGTATATAATATACTAGCTGAAGTACCCGGCGCAGCCTGGGTTCCTACCTGTCGGGACATAGTTTTACTAACATAGGAACCACCCCAAGCATGTGTCCAACCATTCCCTCAAGTTTCATTGCAATCGGATTAAACGTAAGATAGCACCAAAAGGAGAAAAATGCCCAATTTTTAACTTTTGCTTACGGCTATACTACTGAACCGAATTTGAAGATTTATATACTCATTCGACGCAGAATTTAACCCTCTTTAATATTAAATAGATTGTCATTTTCCGTGTGACTCACTGTTTTCGAGCTATAAGCAAAAAACTGAAAAAAGTGCAAACATTTACTTGTTTTTGGGCTCTCAAAAGTAATGCTCACCCTCCTGGGATGGTGCAAACTCAGATTACACTTATTTAGGACCAAACGAAGGTATTAAAACGATTTCCAGCTTCCAGGACATTAATTCCCCGAAACGGCTTTTTTGGTCAAATTTGACTGGCCTAATATAGAATTAAAAATTATTAAGTTAACATCTAAAATTAATTAAAAATAAAAAAATAATTATAGATGAATGTAAAAAAGTAATAAAGCAAGAATTATCCTAATATGATGAAAAATGTAGGAGATATAAAATAAATAGTGTGAAAGCGTTGAAGAATGGATAGTTTTGTGTGAAGGTTGAAACGAGTCAGGCTGGGGAAGGCCGGTCTGAAAATACAGCCCCGTCTGTGACAGTCTACTTTTAATTTCTACCTCAGTACCTTTGATAGAGTTTGGCACCAGGGCCTATTGTGGAAACTCAAGGACAATATCCCTTTCACTTACTACCTAATCCTCACATCCTACCCTTCCGACAGATTCTTCAGAGTAAAAATAGGTAATAGCCTATCACAAATAAGTCAAGCAAAGGCTGGGGTTCCTCAAGGTAGCATCCTATCTCCCTTATTATACACCGTTTACACATCCGACATACCAAAACACCCATCCACTCTCCTTGCATCCTTTGCAGATGACAAAGCCATACTAGCCACCCATAATGATCCACAAGTAGCCTCCCATATTCTCCAAGAACACCTTTCACTCCTCCAACCATGGTTCCAGTGTTGGAGAATAAAAATAAATGAACAAAAAAGCACACAAGTCACATTCACTCTCCGCCATGGTTTTTGTCCACCAGTATACCTAAATAACAAAATCATACCACCCGCCACTACTGTTCGTTACCTTGGGCTGCATCTGGACAAAAGGCTAACGTGGAATCCACACACTCGATTGAAACGAATTGAAACCAACAGACGCTACAAACTACTACTAAGACTTCTAGATCATCGCACACGCCTCACATTAAAACACAGACTACAAATCTACAACTCAATTCTCAAGCCTTCCTGGTCATATGGCATTGAAATCTGGGGTTCCACAAAACCTTCAAATCTTCACCGTCTGCAGTCTCTACAGTCAAAAATCCTAAGAAAACTGTCCCATCTTCCTTTCTATGTTCCAAACATCATCATCCATAAAGACCTAAAGGTACCTTTTGTGAGCGATCTTGCTAAAGACAGATATAAAAATTTCCACAACAAACTGGAACCCCACAACAACCCTCTTGTTCACGCCCTTTCCTCACCTCATATACCTTCAAACCCACCCAGAAGACTGAAAAGAGCATGGCCAAGAGATCTTCTAAGAATAAACTGAAGAAAATTATGTGCACTATCTAAGCGATGTATATGCAAATGCATATGCATAATAATGTTACGGAGTGTCACCACTGGGTGAACGCCCGATCATGTTAAATCGAAGTGCTAAAAATTGTAACCCTTAACAACACTTATTAAAACAAAACAAAAAATTGTAGTTGGAGTGAACAATAAACTAGAGAAAAAAAACCTCAGTACCGAAACGGTTAAGTCCTGGTGCTGGAGTCTATTTTTATCTGTATGTCTCCTGTAGTTAATGATAATGATAATTTGATTTAAATTAAAATTGAATCTTTACGTAGTATGAATACTACCTAAAACTTAAAAATTTGATTTTAATAAATTATATTTTATAAAGCTATAAAAAACTAAATGAGTTTACCTTCTTTCTAATGAGAGACATGACACCGATCCTTGTAAGTACATGTTGCCGGGACAGTCCTTCCCTGGGCACTCCGTCAGCAAACGTATCGGCATTATCAGCTCCCGGCTCACAGAGGTGTCTCATGAACAGGGACACGTACGCCTTGAAGTGCTTCTCCGGCTTGCCTCGAAGATCTCGAACGAGCCTGAGGCACCTCCCACAAATACATCAGTGTCTTTACATCTCTCACTCATACCGTAATGTTAATTCCACTGGATTTTAGACATCCAACAATCTAGCTACTTGACGTCTCGTTACTTTAGGTATTTAAAGTATTGTTGTTTGACAAGTTAAAAGTTGCATTCAAGATTAAAAGGAATCATTAGAAATTTAAAGCATAACAATCATTGTTAACATTGTTGTTTATCATAAAATTTATAATGAATACTGAACACGACTTTTGTATAAATGAAAACTTGAGTTTTCTTGAAATTTTAAATAGAATATTGTTTCCTAGGTACCCTTAAGCTAAAATGCTTCTTAATGTGGAACTATAAAATACATGCTACAATCCCAATCATACAAGCTTTAACTGATAAAATCTTCTTGCATAAGAGTTTGCACTATAAAGTCCAAGATACACCTGAAGAAGCTATTATTATTTATTTATTTATTTTTTTTTTTTTTGTAAATACAAGAGTGGGCAAGGCAAAAAAGAGAATTTGTTTTAAACATTCTGGAAAAAAAAATGAGTTCGGGACTTTCATTAAACAACGTTTTATCAAGAAAAACGTTGTATCAAGTGACGTTATATCGAGGTTCGACTGTATTTAGAAAATGACCTTAGAAATAATACAATTTGAGATAGCCGTGATATAATTAATAACAATGTTCACTCTTAATATAAAAACATTAAAAAAAGAACCATGATTACTTGTCAAAAAGAAATATAAAGATACTATAAACCAGAAAAAGTAGCTGGATGTTAGTTCCAAAATTCCAGTTAATTAATATCAACATATGAGCCAATAAAAGTAAATCCCAATATAGAATCTATATCTTCCAAAATTAATTTAATCAATAAGAAAAGCAGCCACATTTTTTATTTAAAATAATTTATAGACACAATATAAAGCATTTTTAATTTTTAGTTTAACAAAACAAAAAATTAACTTTGGAATAAATATAAATATGAAATTTAAAAAAACTCTCGTATTAAATGCATTTTTAAAACATAATAAATAAGTGGCAAATATTTTAATTTTAGTTTGTACCCCCACATTATATTTCCTATAGTTATAGTGTATACATAAATGGAGTTGTGTAAAGTAAATAACATAATTTAAAGTATTACAACTAAAGAAGAAGATAATTAAAATACGCAGCTGTTTTTGTTTTTTAAAAATAAAAATCTTAAAAATTAAGAATTGAGCCCCATTTTGAAATGATAAATGAAGTAAAAAGTTCTATATTTGCCACAAATATAATAAACTGAACCAATTACAGTAGAACCCCAGAAATCCAAACCCCGCAAATCTGAAAACCCCGATATTCCATGGTAAAACTGACTGCAGTATTGTGAGCTGAATATGGTTTTAAATGAGGATATAATTTTTTGTAGAATAATTTCTTCTTAGAAATTGGCCTTTTTAGGGTTTTATTTCTTTTTATAAATTATATATTAAATATAATAAATAAAAACACCACTTCCTCTGTTTAAAAACTGCTATATTTCGCCATTACTTCAGGCTTCTTCAGGCTATTATTGTTGTAGCCTGAAGAAGCCTGAATGCGTTTAGCCGTGTCTACGTGTTTCTTAAAACCCTCTCCTATTCTCAGTCGTATTTAAAGCATTTCTAGAAATACCCTAATCATAATTATTCTATATCTCATTCTTTTATCAGAAATACTGGGTATTTCTCCTGCCGAAATGTTAGAACATACCTATAAACTATACCAGCAACAATTTAATTATTTTAATCGACAATAAAACCAGACCCCCCCATAATCAGAACAATTCAGAAATCCGAACTGACCCTGGGGGTCGATTCTGTAACTTTGAAACCTCCCTTTTCATGTTGTTATTTATCAAATTTTTGTTATGAAAATGCGCGCGCAACCTGTCAACGTGAATCTATAACTTTGTCTGTTGTTATATAAGGAGAAATTGATAAATAAGGTTTGATATATATCCACTCAAAATTGTTGTTGATATAATTCGTCAGGTTATGTTGTTATATATCAAATGCTAAATCCAAAACAAAGTGACACAATTATTGATGTTTTCATTCTCTTTTCTTGTTTTCTGACAGAAATAACTATAACATAGCCAATAAAAAATACGCTGTCAATCCGTAGTTCGGTATACGGCCATATACAGCGCTGGCATCACTTTACAGATTCACTACATTATATAACAACACTTTGATATATAGCGATGTTTGATAAATAATGTCAAAGTGGATATATATAAAAAAAAAAGTTACAGAATTCGCCTCCTAGTCCCAATTAGTTCTGGTTTCCGGGGTTCTACTGTACGAGGTCTGTTCAAAAAATATGCGGACTGTTTGAATTGCGCGGCTCCAGTTGGTCCTAGGGGAATCTGCTTGATGTTGCTAGGTTTGTACAGATCAGCTGATGATAACAACGTTTCCCGATTGCAGATATCTTTATTTGTTGAATAGCTACGTGGTTTTTAGTGAAGTGCGATTTCTTTGTTTGTCGTATTTCAGAATGTGAATGATCTGAAGGAACAACGACATCCTGTGAAATTTCGTCTTAAACTTGGAAAATCTGCAACTGAAACATTTGCTATGCTTAACATGGCTTAAGGCGATGTTGCTATGAAGCGTTCGGAATGTTTCAAGCCACATGAACGTTTTAAGGGTGGTTGACAGTCCATTGAAGACGATGAACGTCTTGGACGTCCTTCCATGACAACTGATAACCCACACGTGGACAAAATCAACACTCTGGTGTGGGCAAATCGACGTCTGACCATCAGGGAGCTTGCTGAAGAGTGTGGGATATCAGTTTGATCTTGTTACGAGATTTTGACCGAAACAAATGAAGATGCACCGCATTGCTGCGAAATTTGTGCCACGCCTGATGACGGACGACAATGCTGCAGCCCATTCAGCTATCAGAACTCGCGAGTTTTTGGCCAAACACTCGATCACTGTTCTGCTTCATCTCCCCTACTCACCTGACCTTGCTCTTTGTGACTTTTTCTTGGTTCCCAAACTCGAAAGACCCTTAAAAGAAAGAAGATTTGAGGCGATTCCCGAGGTTAAGGCAAATGCGACGAAGGCGCTGATGGACATTACAAAAGAAGCATACCAGGAATGTTTCTACAAGTGGTAACACCATTGGATACGTGTGTGTGTTGGTGAGGAGAGTATTTTGAAGGGGACCTAGACTTGTAACTTCTCAATAAAGTACATTTTGTTTTATGACGTCAGTCCGCGTATTTTTTGAACAGACCTCGTAAATATTTAACTACACAAAGCCACCATAAGCTCTGCCTCATTATCAAGGTGCAAAATATAAAATTAAATTAATATTTGCAAAACCATCTAATCAATAAAATACTGCACTACCTCAAACACTCCAAGCTATAAAATATAAATTCTCAGTTGAAACTTACCACTGGGAGTTGAAAGCATCCTGCGGTGGCATGCCGTAACGCATGATAGCGTTAAGGAACGCTTTCCTCTGCCGAGCATTAAAACCAAGCACCTAAACCAATAACAAATATTAGTCAAATACACATATTACTTTAACAACATTATACTAAAGTTATGCAAATGCAAGCAATATAACAATTACCAGAAGGAAGTAACGATAAATAATGCTTAACAAGATACAACTAAACACTAGATATAACTAAAACTCAAAGCTTAAAACAACATTTTTAATATCGATAATTTATTCTAATTTCTTTTAAATATAACTTTTGAGAGACTTAAATAATAATAAAAAAAAAATCAATCGTCAATTTTCTTTGGTTGATCCCTTATTATTGTTTTAGATATTCTTATCCTTTGGGTCTTCAGGGATAAAAAAGGTTGAAAATAAAAATAAAAATTATATTTCGCCCATACCTGGGCATCTTCAGGCTTTGAATATGATTAAAAAATTACATTTTTCGTTTTACAAAAACTGTTAGGCTATATTTTGCTTATACCTGGGCATCTTCAGGCCTTGAATGTGATAAAACAATTACATTTTTCATTTTTGTTTTGGAGATGGAAAAATCTAAAATTTGATGATAAACCTACTCTTTAACTATACTATTAGGAAGGTTACTCAAATTGTAGATTGTTCTATCTCCAAAACAGCGAAAAATGTAATTGTTTAATCATATTCAAGGTCTGAAGATGCCCAGGTATGAGCGAAATATAGCCAATAATTTTTTGTAAATGAAAATATTTTCATTTTTATTTTCAACCTTTTTTCATCCCTGAAAACCCAAAGGATAAGAATATCTAAAAAATATTAAGATAAACAACTTATTGAGTGAAGAATAATAAGAATATGTTTATTTAAATATTAACGAAAAGCTTCCGAAAACTAAGGAATTATTAAATATCATTGATACACCTACATCGAATTGAAAAAAAAAAATGTCAGAAGCTTAATTTTAAGGAAAAGTTAAAGCAAAAGAAGAGAGCTTTTTTTAGTTTTAACAATTTTTAAAATGGGTGCACATGCTCAAAACAAAATGATGCTATTTTGAGTGAAAATGTTATTACAGTCTGAAACAGATTATACCATCCACTGATAACAGGGAAAAAATTATAAATTAATAAAAAATAAAAATACAAAAAGAATTTAAAACATTGTTAAAGCAAGGTGGAGTATAGATCTTATCAATACACACATAAAGCATAATTAACATCCTTTCTACTATTCTAAATTATAACATATATTTATTTTATCTCCAGTAGGGACGAAAAGTAACTTTTCAGGACTAGTTTATAGATAATAATGTGGATCTTTTCATCCCCTTTCATAAAAACAGGGAAATAATGTGAAAATGGGATTATAATCCACGTTCGCCAAGATAATTATTTTGCAAATAGTAAAGAACGAATAGCAAACGAAAGTGCATTTGTTGAAATCAGGTTGGCAGCACTGCTTTTTAACTCCCAGCTGTATTGCGAGTCATTCTACGATGCTTTGCTTACTTTTGTTTAGCTTATGTTGAACTTTATCTTTTTTATTACTTTAAAAGTGATTATTAATTGCTTTAAATAATTTATATTGTTTTATATCTGTCTTAAATTCGTTTAGTAAAGAAATACAATGTTTTCTTTGTCGAATAAATCTTATATAGCGCTTTTTCTGGAGATAAAATTTTGTATGTACCTCGAGAATAATGCATTATTATTCTCTTGTTATAATTATTCCCTAGCTAATTGATATTAATACCTCGGCTTCGCCTCGGAAATTAAAATATCTAATACCCTCGGCTTCGCCTCAGGATTTAGTTGCCTTGATTCCTGAGGCAGAGCCGAAGGAAATCCTGTGACGCGGGAAATAATGCCTTACATTATTCCCTAGGTGCATAAATAACTATTGCATCATCAAAAAGGTTGATAAATAAAATAATGAAGATAAATTCATGAAATGAAAGATAATATCCATCAAAAAAGTCTAATAAAAATAAAAATTCTTAGCAAAGAACTTTATGCTATAACTATAACAAACGGTAATTTATTTTAACCCGAAGGTTATTTATTTTATACCCTATTTCTAACATCTGAGTACTAATAGTATCTAAGATAAAAGCATGAAGAATATTTAATCATGCAGAGGCAAACATTCATGGCAATTTATCATATCACAAATATAAAAGTACTCCTTTAGTTTTGTGTCCCCCCTCCCAATTTAAAGGGAGTACCAAAAGGAAATGAGGTAAAACTTTTATCGAGTACTTACCCCAGTAAGTTTTAAGGTAAAAGGATATTTAGTCTTAAGGACTTAGGGGCAAAGGAATATCACACTTTTGTAAATAAAAAGTGATAACATTCCTTAATCAAATTAAATATTAAGGCAAATAATATTCCTTTGTCTAATTTTCATACTCCACATCATGTCAAATTTGCAATGAATAAGGGGGAAGGACCAAACTAAAAAAGTCCCAATATATAAAGTGCGCAATGGAAAATTTTATGAAATTCTATTAAGTTAAAACTCAAAATGGCGCAGATTTATTATAGAAAATGCACAAAATGGAATTTCGTAAATTGCATTAGCATTTTAAGTATTATTATTTTTTTTTAATGATAAATCAAAAGATGTGACAGATAAAGTTTGCCGGTTAAATAAAAGAGCATACACATATAAAAACGGCACTTCTTTAGATGGTTACTCCCCTAATTAAGAAAACAAAGGGGAGTAACTATCTAAAGAAGGTATGCGGAGTATTCTTCTTTAGATTGTTACTCCCCTTATAAAAACAAGTGTGATATTCCTTTGTCCCAAAGTACATTGGACTAAGTATCCCTTTGTCTTAATAGTTTTTTAGTCAAAGTCATTTGTATTCTAAAAAAAACACAGGGGAGTAACCATCTAAAGAAGTACCTTTGTAATACACACTACACAATCAATAAATGAAGTGCATTAAAGATATACATATAAATCTCTGTAATATTTAGCTATAAAATAAATATTAATTTTTTTGATTTACTCTAAATTTTTCCTGCTTCATATGGTAAGCAAAAAGGAAAATGAAGAAGTTATTGCAGAGATTGGATACAAAGGAGAAGTTTTTCATTGTGTAGGTAATACTAACTTGAGTTTTTTTAATCAAAGTTAATTTAGAAAAAATCTCCTAATTAAAATTTTCTAAATTATCCATATTTTGTTTAAGTGATAGATTTAATCTAGTTATAAATATTATCTTCTAACTCCTAATTCGGATAAGTTTTTGACAAATTTGAATGGCTTGAATAATTTTAGATTAAAACATTTGTGAAAATGTGATTTGACAAAAACAAAAAAATGGAAAACAATTTATTTTTTTATTTTTATCGAATGAGGATATCCCTACCGTCGATACTTGCTTGATCTGGAGATCACTGGACCGGTTTCGGCTAAACGCCATCTTCAGCAGAGTCGAAGTCTCTCGTAGCACTCAACACACTCATCGAGTCTACATGAGAGAATGAAGTT
>KZ651221.1:1013788-1052110 GCA_001010745.2 Gerris buenoi
GCCTCATATTCAATTTCATCTCAGAAATGCATAAAAGCGCTTTTTTGAGGTAATAATATTTTAAAAATTTTCCGATGTTAAAGATTTTCTGATTATCTATTAATTTATTTACTAACAAAGGGGTTACATAATTAAACATTAACTGCTAGCGTAATATAGTACATACAACAAACAGTATATAAATATATTCGTCCCCCCTTACGCCAGAACCGTGAATGTGAAAAATGTTTATGTTCTGGGTTTATTAGTAATTGGTCTTCTTTTTTTATAATCTTAGTTGTGCCAAAACTCTAAATTTGTGCCTGCCTTGTAGCAGCTTTAATTGGATATACACCTAAATAGAATACTGCCGTGCTAAGCCAAAAAACCGTATTTACCGTTTTTTTGGACAAAAAAGTTTTGAGATAATCGACTTTAAAGTTTTCAAAGTTTAAAGTCTTATAACTCCCTTATTATTCGTCCGATTTTTTATTATTTTATACCAATGAATTAAGAATTTTATTCTCTTTAGAGCCACATTTGTTTTACCTAAGTTAAATAAATACATTTTTGGGGGGATCAAATTTATGAAAACACCTGTAGATAAGGTGTTTTTCTATCTGAATATAACAGGTTTAACGTAACTGTGGTGTAAGTTGAAATAAATTGACTGTGATTTCAGAAGCGAAATTACCGTATCTACCGTCAGATACAGTATTTTTCCTTCTGATTTGTCACTTAAGGCCATTTCGCTGAGTAAATTGTCCTTTAATACAAAAACCTTAACTAAAAATCTCTGTTTTCTCGTATTTAGGATGAAGATACGGCTTCGGGACCATCAAAAACGGCAAAAACGACCCCACAAAACTCTGAATAGGTCAAAACCTTATTTTCGACCAAAATGACAGATACGGTTTTTTGGCTTAGCATGTCAAGATCGAAGCCATGCCAGCTGAAGCATGGTAAGATCGTAAACTTAAAATGCCCTTTCCCAACAATCTGGAATTTGCACATTTATGGTTCTGGCTTAAGGGGGAAGATACATTATACATACTTAATACAATATTTACCTCTGAGGTATAGATATTATCTGTACAGCTATATAAACTGAATCCCAGTTCAAGTACGATAATGCATTTATTTAATTTTATTTAACTGTCCATTTATTAAATTATTAATAACTATTTTTATTCCCTCAAAGTAATATTCTAAAAACTATAGCTGTAGTGATACAGTTAACAACTTATATACTTTTATTATTAATTATTGTAACTTTTATTAATTAATATTAAAGAAACACTAAAAAAAAATATAGTAGGGACAAACATGGAAATTATATATGAGTGGAAATTTGAAGGAATTGATTTCTGTTTTCCTTGATAATTCAAAAAATCACAGGGAAGTACTTAGTCCAAGTACTTTTTAGGGTTTTGTAGATGAGTAAGCATACCCATTATGTAAATAATGATTTCTTGTCTTCAATCTAAAAGTCCCGGGTTCGATCCCCCGGGGGGTCACAATGTTTTTTATCAGTAATAAACCAATAAGGAACGCAAAATTTAAAAAAGCAAATATATATTTGTGTCCTACTCTTCAGCAGCTTTCATTTGATACCCAACTCAAAATTTTAAAAAAATAAAATTTTGGGCAAATTTTAAATTTTCGCGCCTAAAATTGGCAATTTTTGAAAATTTAGGATGAACTCCCGGAATTTTCATCGCGCCATAATAAGGTATTAGCATGAATTATTTCGAAATTTTAGCACCAGCCGATCTATAGTGGTTGGGGGGGGGAAAATTTTTTTTGGGTATATTTTGATTTTTTTAACCTATAAGGAATGCAAAATTTAAAAATGTATTTAGATATTTGTTACCTACTATTCAGGAGCTTTCATTTGATACCCAACTCAAAATTTTAAAAAAATAAAATTTTGGGCAAATTTTAAATTTTCGCGCCTAAAATTGGCAATTTTTGAAAATTTAGGATGAACTCCCGGAATTTTCATCGCGCCATAATAAGGTATTAGCATGAATTATTTCGAAATTTTAGCACCAGCCGATCTATAGTGGTTGGGGGGGGGAAAATTTTTTTTGGGTATATTTTGATTTTTTTAACCTATAAGGAATGCAAAATTTAAAAATGTATTTAGATATTTGTTACCTACTATTCAGGAGCTTTCATTTGATACCCAACTCAAAATTTTAAAAAAATAAAATTTTGGGCGAATTTTAAATTTTCGCGCCTAAAATTGGCAATTTTTAAAATTTTTCGATGCACTCCCGGAATTTGCATCACCCCACAATAGGGTATTAGTATGAATTATTTTGAAATTTTACGACCAGCCGTTATATGGTAGTTGAGGGGGGGCAATTTTGGGTGTATTTTGATTTATTTGAGCAATAAGGAAAGCGAAATTTAAAAATTTATTCATATATTTGTAATCTGCTATTCAGCAGCTTTCATTTGATACCCCACTCGAAAATTAAAAAAAATCTAAATTTTTGACTTTACCGCATTTTTTCGAATTGCGCATGCGCATATTAAATTTTTAACTTTTGTGTATATGTTCTGTGTTTGGGCCCGGAAGTTACGCCAGTGTTATAAATTTTAGCATTTTAGCTTAAATGGTTCAGGCGCTATGAGCCAAAGAGCGACGGACAGACAGACACATCACCCTCGGCATAAGGGTTTTGAGAAGTATCTACAAAACCCTAAAAAGTATAGAATTCTAAGGCTAGGCGCACACTGGAGACAAAACAGTCTCCAGACGGTAAAACAGTCTCCAGACGGTAAAACAGTCTCCAGACGGTAAAACAGTCTGCAGACGGTAAAACAGTCTGCAAACTGATTTGTCTCCAGTGAGCGCCTAACCTAAGTAAAAACATGTTCATTTGAATTTCAAATTATTGAAATTTCACTATAAATTAATTTATTTCTAGTTCCTTATTTTATTTTTTTTTTAAAAAAAACATAATTTTGGATTTATCCAATAATTGTTGAGGTAGTACCAAGTTATGAATCACAGTTAAATTTATAATAACTTACTTTTCAGTTGTATTTTATACATACATTCATACGATTCCGTTAAATAGATAATAAATAGTTGATAAGTGATAAACAAACAAATATTGTGTTGTTAAACATTAAATAACACAGAGGGTAGCCAACAAGATAAGTTTGGACTTAATATAAGTTGAACAAGGATTAAGTGTGCATTTCAGACTGTAAGTGTACCTAATAGAAATCTGTTTATCTGTAAATAAAAGGGTAGCAAAAAAATAAATAATAATAATATTGATTTTAAATCAAATTAGGGGAAAGAAGAGAAAAGTGTACACAAAGATAAGAGTGCTCAGAGATTAATATATATATATATATATTTTTTTTTTTACGTGATGACATCCATCAATGCTTCTAAAGGTTCTGGGCTTGTCCTAAATTTAATATTCGAGACACATTTCCTTTCTTTTTTTCTCATACAATCTTGAATGTTATATATTTTGATTTATTATATAGATAAACCTATTATATTATCACAAATTTAAAGGTTTTTTTTATAAAATGCACTTTAACTCTTAGAGACACAGGCTGGGGCATTGAGTGCGTCACGGATAAAAGTTTCTGTAAATCACAGATTCACGATGTGAGAATAATAAACCCTCACTTTACCCTACTACTAGAGATCCCTAAAACAGACCAAACAGTCTGCTTTGATAGCTTCATTATGAATTATTATTATCTACGACTTGCACTGTAAGTAGACTTTACATTGCTAATAACAGGGAGGGACCAACTTAAAAGGTATTTTTTAGGTAAATTTTAAGTATTATGTTGTTTTTTTAGCTGTTTTGTTTACTTTTTTTTCGGCAAGGTTACTTTAGGTTATCATACAAAGTCTTTAAATTAAAAACAAACTAAACGTAATTAAATTAAAAACGTATATATTTAGTATAAGAATTGTTATTTTAATAAATCAAGTAACTAAATATCAGTTTAAGGTGTTTAAATTGCGTGAATTTGTAGGTAAAACTTTTATATTTACAAACTTAATAGCTATTACCCATGGTGCACTAGTCGTAGATAAAATTTAATACGCAACATGGATCGAAGTATTTCTACTCTCGGGATTATCTCTCTCGGCAAGCCTCAAGAGCTAATACTACAGTTATCTCCCTCGGCAAGCCTCGGGAGGTAACTCATTTATCTCCCTCGGCCTTACGGCCTCGGGAGCTCATGAAGTTTTCTCCATCGGCAGAAGAAAACTTGACCTCGGAGAAAACTTAACCTCGAGCCAGAAAACATACTTCTCTCCCTTGTTGCGTAAATAACTATTACAGGTTTATTTGTCTTGGTGCAATGTATACACCGCCTGTGCCACCATGTTTGGTTATACAGAAATTCTGTCTTCCAATTAATATTTTTCTAAGGATGATGGTTGTGAGGCTATTAATTATCTTAAGACTTTGACGACTATGTAAGAACAGTTAATTAAGGTTAAGCAACTTTTATTTTAATAATTAAAGATATCGTTGGGAAATAAATATGTAATACATTAATTGACAATTTAGTGCAACATTTCCAAAACGCAATCTAGATAATCTGGATTTGACCTATTTATGGTTGGAAAAATGCATTGGCGCATTAAGGCTCTACCCATAGACAATAGACTTAAAATAGAGTTGACATTTGGCGCGATTTATTGTCCCTTCATGAAAAGTAACATCAGCGCTATCTGTTGTTCGTTGCATCATCTAAAAAAGGAGTGGGGATGAAAATAGCGCATTTAGTTCCTCTATGCCTCTACTAGGTGTCGCTAGTAGTCATCCCCTAAAATTCGCATTTTATAAATACTATGCTTAGTTATTACAAGTGTCACTTTATTTTGTTTTTTATCACATTTTTTTTTTAAACATTTTATTTAGTAACAAAATGTTCATATAAAGTAATTTAAAGTAACAACTTGTAATAAACTAAGCATAGTATTTATGAAATGAGAACATAAAGAACAAACCTAATATACTTTTTTGTCACAACCTTTTTATTTTATTATTTTATTATTGATGTTAGAGCAGCCTGGAACACAGCATTTTCTGAATCTTTTGACCATAGTAAAAGGAAATTGATGTCGGTGAATTTAAAGAAAACAACAAATTATAATTAGGCTTCGAAAATGATTCACACAATTCTTTAAGTACTGAAAAATTTAGTAAAATAAAAACCGTCAACAATCCTTTTAATTATCTAAGACCAAAATAAACCGCTGTCATTTTTCTTTTGTCCCCCTTTTTCTTGAAATTATTGAGAGCAGCGCATTCTATGAGCCGTTGCACAAACTATTTTCCAAGTTTTGTGACGTCATGATGGGACACGGGATTTTTCAACGAATGCCACCCCCCTGGCTCTACCGCCCTTTGAGGTTAAGAAAAACAGTAAAACTCAAATAACTCTGGTTCTAAGCAAGATGTCAAAAATCTAATCACAGGCTTCATTCCTAATTTTAATTCTGCACAATTTGAGCCCTATTCAACTTTCTATGATAAATAGAACAGTCGCAATTTCAATACAACGATAAAACTTGTATTAAAATGGCACCTCTACTATTTATCATAGAAAGTTGAAATAGGGCTCAAATTGTGCAGAATTAAAATTAGGAATGAGGCCTGTGATTAGATTTTTGATAACTTGCTTAGAACCAGAGTAATTTGTAGTTTACTGTTTTTCCTAACCTCAAAGGGCGGTAGAGCCTTAAGTACGTTGCCCATGCCTCATTGTTAGTCCACTATAGCCTTTTATGCCCATTTTTTGATAAGGAGGATAAACATTTACATTGTTTTTCAAATAATAAACTTAATTACAATAAATAAACCTATAAAGCTTTTGTGTTTATCTCTCCATCTTTCTTTGTGTACTTACGAGACACCAATCATGCAAATGATTAAAAAATATTTCATGGTTGCTTTATTTTAAAATAAAAGTTAAATAGTTGTTATTTACCTCGATATTTCCCCCAACTCTGGCAAGAAGGGGAGGAAGCGGTCTGTCCTTTTCTTCTCTTCTCTCGGGCCTTCTCTTTCTCTTGACACCATCTGCTAACAATATAATCTCGAGTTAATGGACAATAACAAGGATTGGAGGTAGCTCTTAATACGAAACGCGAAAGCGGTACCAGTCAGGATTTTTTGGAGGGGTTGATGATTTTTTTTAGAGCGGTAGAAATCCCACACTACCTTCTACCAGTGGCAGTTCTGCCACTGCTAGGTACATTTTGAAGGTTTTTCCATCAATAATATTTTATTTAAATAAATTGGTAAAGCGTGAAGTCTCACGTAAAAAGGGTTTCGTTGGTATTGTGAACAAAAATTAGTAGGGGGAGGGGGTAGAAATGTTATTAATTTTTTTGACAAAAGGCGCCGAAAATTAAATGCTAACCCTAAGTGGTATATATATTTGGATTCGACTCTTCAATATCTTTCATTTGATACCCCACTCAAAATTNGTTATGTTAATTAATCCTGATTGAAATGAAGGCCTAATTGTGATTAAGATTATTTTTATGATGCCCTGTGTAACCTAAAGAACAAATAAAACTTACCATGATTTGATTATTTGAATAAGATTAATAATTATAAATATATTAAAAAGTAAACCTACTGTGACATTTTATATATCTTGTATACTATTTCTAACATTAATTGAAATTTTAGAATACTTATTTGTGTCTTTATAACTCTTTTAGTAATAAATTTTATTTTTTTTATTATAAATTTTTGTTGTCTTACTTTTTGATAGTTTTAACTTAACTTAAATTTTTTTTTATAACAAGAATACACAAAATAATTTTAGTAAAAATTCATTTGTACTATTTTGATTGAGGGCAATCAAAGTGTCAGGATGCCCGAAACTGTTGTAAATCCTATTTAGTTTAATCATATTATAGTTATGTAGACCCGCAATACACCAGGATAGTAGCTTCTATGCATATATCCTGGGTGTAAGAGCGACGCTAATTAACTCTCTTCTGATTTATGTCCACGTTTTTATTGTGTATATTGTTTTATGTTTTGTGACTATTATTTATGTTTAATTTGTTATGTGCCTACACATTTTGTACTGTTCTTTTTTCAGACATTATAAACTTTTAATAATTAATATAGTTTTCGTGTGGTTTATTCATATAAAGCCCCACAACAATATAATTAAAGTGTCCCCTGTATATTGATATAAATTGCATTATTTATGTATTCTTTTTCATTTCATACTCTTTTGAAAAACCAGATACACTACATCGAAGCCCAGGTAATCTACAACAGATACATACGCCCAAGATTCCCAAAATCGGCCTGTATACAGCTGTGTCTCAAAATAGAGATCTGAAGATGGAAATTGTAATAACAGAAAACTTATGAAATGAAGAAGAATCCATAATTGGTGCCTTTTTTATCAAAATATAGAAAAGACTTTAATTATATGTGCCAGTTTTTTCCATTTCTATACATGATGCCCCGTATAGGGTAGTCCAACCTTTCACTATATATAAAAACATTTAACAATTTAATATTAACAATATTTTATTAAAAAATATACGAATAAATAAAAAATCTTCAAAAGTAAACAAACTAATTAAACCATTTATTTCATATTGTACGATTTTGGTAGTACTCATACTACGGAAAGATTAAATTTTAATTTAAATCCAATTATAATTATTATCAACTACGGGAAACATTGAAAGCTTTAAATTTGGGGCAAGGTATCATTAACGTCAGAGAAAATCATTCTCCTGCGTAGCTTAGTTGGTTAGAGCGCTATACTGGAAATATAGAGGCCCATGGTTCAAATCTCGGCACTGGAGTCTAATTTTTCTCTGACTGTTTCCCGTAGTTAATAATAATTATAATTTGATTTAAATTACAATTTATTTCATAAAACAGAACTTCAATTTCCATTCTACTGTCAATTCTATTCCTCAAAGAAGAGAATAAAATTCACAACATCATGAACATAAAATTTGTTTAAATTTGAATTATTTGTTAAAATAACTAAATAAGAGTAAAAGAAACTCACCATCTGTTTTCTCGTCGAAATCGTCATCCTCTCTATCATCATCTGGAACAAAGGGGAAGAGAAAAAAAAAACGGGGGAAAAGAAAAAAAGGATATTATTAGTTAAATTTAACTAACTAATTAATACACTTTATTCATATATTAAACATTATACACAATATTAAACTAGCCTTAAGCTATACAATAGAGCATCAATTATACAAACTAAGAAGAACTAAAACAGTTTCAAGGCCGAAATACACGGCGACACTTTTGTTGCTAGATTGGGTGTCTAGATTGAGTGTCGCAGTGGAGACACCACCGAGAATGGACGCTAGACCACCCCCACTCCTACCCACTCCGGTCTAGGTAGTTGCGCTCTCGGTGTTTGTTTTCCTCGTGTAGACAAGACACCTGTCATGTCAATTTGCTCTCGCACTCGGTCTAGACTAGTTTCAGCTAGGTGAAACCTTTTCTAGAGCAAGCATGATCAATACCTCAGCCGGGCAACGCGTGTGGACGACGGAGGAGACGTAGATTATTAGACAAACGGGACACCGTGTAGACAGTTCGGACACTGATCTAGGAACTTTATTCAAGGTCACAGAGAGCACTCTCGGACACCAATCTAGCCAAATTTTGGCTCTCCGTGTAGACAGATCGGACACCGCTCTCGCTAGACTCTCTTGCTCTAAGTGTCGCCGTGTATTTCAGCCTTTAGATTATCAATTTCAATAAAAATATGTAGTTCCATACAGAAATATACTTTAATATACTCAAGAAAATAGAGAAGAGAAAAAAAAATTGTTTCCAGTTAGAGAATGACCCAAGGAACGGTTCAAAATATCACAAAAATAAGTAATTTCAATACTAAAATTTCTAATCGATAATCAGTGCTCTTCTAAAACTTCAGAGAATAAAACATTTTTAATTAATCAGTAACAAATACTTTTTTCAAATAGCATTTGTAAAAATATAAATGATTGAACTAAAATATCTATTAATTATTGAGGCACTTATCACTGACTGAATGGTCACAGTATGAAATATGAGAATAAATAAAAATACTTGGTTGTGCACATGCCCAAGTGGACGTAACAAGGGAAGAAGGTAAAGCATTGAAGGTGAAGTTTTATTCTGCCTTGCCAAAAAACCGTATCTACCGTTTTTTTGGACAAAAAAGTTTTGAGATAATCGACTTTAAAGTTTTCAAAGTTTAAAGGCTTATAACTCCCTTATTATTCGTCCGATTTTTATTATTTTATATCAATGAATAAGAAATTTTATTCTCTTTAGAGCCACATTTGTTTTACCTAAGTTAAATAAATTCATTTTTGGGGGGATCAAATTTATGAAAACACCTGTAGATAAGGTGTTTTTCTATCTGAATATAACAGGTTTAACGTAACTGTGGTGTAAGTTGACGTAAATTGACTGTGATTTCAGAAGCGAAATTACCGTATCTACCGTCAGATACGGTCTTTTTCCTTCTGATTTGTCACTTAAGGCCATTTCGCTTAGTAAATTGTCCTTTAATACAAAAACCTTAACTAAAAATCTCTGTTTCTCATATTAAGGATGAAGATACGGCTTCGGGACCATCAAAAACAGCAAAAACGACCCCCCAAAACCCTGAATATGTCAAAACCTTATTTTCGACCAAAATGACAGATATGGTTTTTTGGCTTAGCACGGCAGTATTGCACTCCATTGCTCATAAATAATTAGTAAAATTGAAAATAAATGCAACTCAAAAATGTTGCTCAAGGAGTGAAATTAATAATATTATAAACAACTATAATTACCTAGAAAAAACTTCACTATTAGTTCCAATATATACTATTCAAATAAAGGCACTTAAATGCCCAGATGAAAAAACGTTTCATTAATTTTTTTGGTCTTAAAAATTATGTAATAAATGTTGTAATTGTGATGAAAAGTTAGTTTAATCTCATTTATAGGCCAATTTTGGACATTTTTCAAACTGATATGATCACCAATTAAGGGACAAGGAGAAAAATTAAGCTCTTTTCCATCAACGGATGGTAATTTGTTTGAAGCAGCCAATTTTTTGTGGTTAATTCAACCATGTATTTTTTTCAACAGAATCAGGCCTATAAATAAATGTTATAATTACCTGATGGGGCTGAGAAGTCGGAGTTGTAGTCGGAGAGATTTTCTTGCCACGTTTGATCCATGTTTTCTCTTGTGTCCACAACACCACCATCGTTGTAATTAACCTAGATTCAATTTATTATATTAGAAAGATTACAGTAAAAACAAAACTTTTAAGTTAAAAAACTGTAGTAGTAAGAGCTCTACTGTCTTTATAAAATAAGTTTTAGTGCACTAACAGCACAGGAAAGTAAAAAAAAATGGGGTAGGGAGCCAATGAGGGCTCAGCATTTTCAAAACCTGTAGGATATTGTAATTAAAAATGAACCAAGTTGAGCAAACAGAACAAGTAAGTTTTAAATTCAGAAAATTCTGAACTTAACTCTGTTTTAAACAGCTTGGTTTTCCGGTGAAATCCGCGTCCCGAAGGGGATGAAGTCCGACATTTCGCTTCCACTACTGGAAACATCTGGATATGACTTGTTGTTGCTTCAAGTCAACTTCACGATGCATCACACCCCTGAAGATGATTCTAGTAGTGGAAGCCAAGCCAAGGACTTCATCTCCTTCGTAATGCAGATTTCACCGGAAAACCAAGCTGTTTATTACGAGTCTACCTACGAAAGCCTACGCTCCAAGTTACCTCTGTTTGTTAAAAAAGTCACAGCTAAAACTAGCCATTTCATTACTCAAGTGGTGTTTTTAAATCACCATCCTCTTAAAAAACAAAGAGCAAAATTTTAAAGAATTAAAAAAATGGTTTTTTTGCTGAATATAATTCATAATTCAAATCAAATTATAATTATTATTAACACTGGGAGACAGAAAGAGAAAAATAGACTTTATAATAGTAATTCATAAATCTAAGATCAACGTCAGAATTTTCAGAATATGAGAGTATAATATATACGAGGTAATTTCATAAGAGTCAATCATATTATTTCTATAGCAACTCAGGTTTTGGTAAATACTAGTTTGTTATCCAAAATGCCACTTTTGAAATCACTAAAATCATAGGACTAAGATTTGTTAAAAGAGAATTAATACAGGAAAACCTGACTATAAATTACAAATCCTGTATTACACAGAAACCTGTCTTATCAGAATAAACAACAGGAACAGAAGATATACCCAGTGTAATGTGAAAACAGAAAGAAATTCTAGGAAGGATTGTTAATATGAACTTGGTTGTATTACTACAGGTATTTTATGGTAATTAAACATAATGATAAT
The DNA here is from genome assembly GCA_001010745.2 of Gerris buenoi. NCBI lineage: Eukaryota > Metazoa > Arthropoda > Insecta > Hemiptera > Gerridae > Gerris > Gerris buenoi. The sequence goes on from KZ651221.1 coordinate 1,025,158, forward strand.
TAACACTTGGAAAAACACACATACGTACATTGCATATTATATACAGGGTATATTATCGTAAGACAATTATATATTTTAGATTAAACAACCTGTGAATTTTATTCGAGTGATAATTATCATAACAAAATGTATAATATGAACTGTTTAAGACGGACAAAACTACAAAATAATTTGGTCATTTTCAAAGTTCAAACTGTACCAAAGAAAAAATAAAATTGGAGGGGGGTAATATGGTAAGAGAGATAATGAGGATGAAAATGACAGATCTAGAAATAAAAGAATAGAAGTTAAGAAATAAGCGAGGAGGGAAAGAGTGAGCAAAAGAGATAAAACCACAATGTCTAGAAGACACCAGGAACACCAGGCTTCTGTATCTACTTTAGATAAGCACCTGGTCAGATAACATAACATCAAAGCCTTAGTTTATCATTTATAAAAAAATAAAATTTTCTATTTTATGTATTTTTGATCATGAAGTGATCATAGGAGATCACGATGAATATAATATGTTTTAATTTATATTATAATCTTTTGTGTACATTTTATATAAAACACTCCCCGTCAAAATTAATGCACCACCTTTATATTTCTCTACTTCGATTTTCTTAAATTTATACTGATGATTAATAATTCATTAATTATCATCATAATTCATATCACTAATAATCATTAATCATTATTATTAATAATTCATTACTACAGTAGAACCTTGCTTACACGACCCTCAATAACACGACAACCTCAATTACAAGTGCAATTTTCCCCTTGAGATTGCCATAACACATAATGTTAAATTAACCTCTATAACGTGACTATTATTATACAAGCAACCTCAATAACACGGATTTTTTCCAATTCACAACATAACTCAGAACCTCTATAACAAGTCGTTTTGAGAAATCAACCTCTATAACACGGGATTTTTTCCAATTCACAACATAACTCAGAACCTCTATAACAAGTCGTTTTGAGAAGTTAACCTCTATAACGCGACTCTATACAGGAATGAGGTACCTTGAACAAGTCTAGACTTGATATCTCCACCCCACCCCGCTCCTAACATTCTATTAACCTCTATAACACGACTGATAGCCAAAATAACCTCTATAACACGACTGATAGCCAAAATAACCTTGATAACACGACCCTCAACAAAAAGAGCACCTCGATAACAAGACTGTTTCCCTAATCCCCTTGAGACACTTCTTATTGAGATTCTACTGTATTTGCAATTGATTGAGAATAAGCTCTCACTTAGTTATTACATTAATACAGTCATTTGTATGAGTCAACATGAATAGACCTCATTATTTAACTAAGGAGGAAGCACCTAAAGCCCTAGTGTTGGGTTAAGAAAGTCTTTTCTCAAGGGTTGGTTGTCGACTAGGAGTGCACCTCACTACAATCAGCCCAACTCTTCAGCGGTTCTAGTAATGTGGATATGATAAACGTAGGCGAGATAGAGCCATCTTAGATATAAACAGTAGAAACAAGATCCTAGTTGAACGACTTTTGTGTGAACATACAAATATAAAAGGGGTGCGATATATTTGACGGTGGAATTCATATTCATAATAAAGATATAATTTGATCAACTTGCAATTGTTTAGCAAATCTATTAAAGGGAAAATATTCTCTGGAATCCCACAATTCCGTTTGAGACAGTTTTTCCTGAACATTTAACGTTAAATTAATTTAAAGTTCATATTGAACATTTAAGAATACAAAATGGTACTTCTTTAGATTGTTACTCCCATATGATTTTTTACAATATAAACAACTTTGACTAAATAACTATTAAGACAAAGGGATGTTTAGTCCAATGTACTTTGGGACAAAGGAATATTCTATTTCCATAAGGGGAGTAACAGTCTAAAGAAGAACATTCCATACACCATTTTTAGATTGCTACTCCCTTCTGTTTTTTTTTTCATTATGGGAGTAACAATCTAAAGAAGTGCCTGCAAACTTGGCTAACCTGTTTCCTGACTCGCTTGCCCTTGCCCAGAGTTCTAGAGATATCTTCTTGTTGCTGTTCATAATGATGTCTCAGTAGTTTAACCCAGTAAGCAGGGTCGGTGTTTTCTGCCTCCTGCTTGATAACTTCCGTACTTTCTTCCTCCTCCTTCAAACAGCAAAAAAGTTAAATATAAGTTAAACATTACCATTAATAATTTCAAAAGATCAGTAGCCTTAAACTTGAAATCAATAAAATTATGGAATAATATTAGTGCACAAAAACTAAATCCCCATCAGCCAAAAAGTACACAATTACAACTATTTAATGGCTACTAAAACATTAAAAAACCACCTTGAGTGGACAGTTGTTTAAAAATTACATGGGTAATTTGATAGCTCATTGCACAAATTCCAACAGTGCTATGCAATGTTTGTCACCCAGCCATATCTCTATACTTAAGGATACAAAAGTAGTTCCACTAACTACTAGTTGGTATTTAGGTGGTACATCGTCACACTTAAGATCAAGTGAAAGGAAGTGCTCGCCAATAACTTTCTTATACCCAAATATTCATGCAAAATATGAAAAACACCACTAGTTGATATGCTATCTTATGAATCTTTGTTTGTTGTTGATCTAGCAGCACAATATTATGGATTTTATAAATAATTGGTTGAGAAGTCAACTTAGTTGTACACCCCAAAAGCTCGTCATTATTTGGGCTAAAGGTCGTTATTGGTCGACCTAATATGTAGAATTTGTCTATGTAGTTTAGCAATACCCCTATTGGTAGCTAAAGGTTGGCCAAGAAGTATTGGAAATCTGAGGAGTGCACTAGCGTCATTTTTTTGTGTCATGTATAGTCGGTTTTTAATAAAATAGACCACTGTCAAAAACACAGTGTTGTTCTTTTGTAATTAATCATTTTATTTTTTATTACTTCTATATTTTTTTAATATTTTTTGCAACAGGCAACTCTTCTGTAACTGATAAGAAATCACTAATAGTATACAATAATTATAATAATAATTTGTACTGTATAAAAACAAACAAAACAGGAAACCTAGCAGATTGGAAACCTTCCTGTTGTTATTCGTGAGATTTGACATAACTGCGCATTTCATACAAACTAGAAATGGGTATTGTCTTAGCACCCGACTGTACTGACTTCGGCAATACTCGGAAGTTCCAACTTTAAACGAAGCTAAGCTTTCAGTTTCTCCCGTGTTCATGACTTCTTTGTCGACCTTTAGTATAAATGCAGTAAATACACTGTAGCTACAATATTATTTGTGATGGAGTAGACTTTTCAAAATACTTTTTTACATAAGATTGTGACCTTTGAACATTTAGAGCACCAACCTAGAAGTCTTCATTATCAAATCAAACCGCAGGTTTTTTATTTTTTATTTTTTTTTAAGTTCTTCCTTCAACCTAGGAGTTGCACCAATGGACGGCTTCTACGAATGAGTAAGGCAGTTTATAAAATATCACTAATTGTAGTTAAATTTAGAGATGTGATATCATGATCACATAAGCCTTAGCAAGAGTTAATAAAATATGATAAGTAAGAATATAATTTCAACAGGAAAACCAAATGAATAAAATTGTACATAACAAACTTTTAGATTATTTTTAACATTTAAATCCTCTATAAGAATGTTTTTATTTGAATATGTTAAATGTTACCTCTTCTTCTTCCTTGGTGACATACGAGGCCACCTTGAATGAGCTGAGGTATTCATTAGACCAGTTCTCCTTCTGTTCGATACCGCTCTTACTTCTGTCTAACAAATCTTCCACAGCCTTGTCATCGTAATGAATAGCTTCGTCTTCTTTACCCTGGAAAAAAAAATCATTTAATAAATAATAACAAAACCGAAAAATATTTATAGAGAGAGAAAAGAAAGAAAGAATAAAAATAATTATGTGTTAGGTAATTAAAATCATATGAAAGAAAATACAGTCAGACCTCCATACAACAAACTTCTATACAACAAAAAATCTCTATAAAAGAATCGTATCTACGATTGATAAGTAATATAAACATTGTATCTCTGTTTAGATTAGTAGAAAGTGGTTCTTTACGCACGTATATTAATTTGCGCATGCGTGTCTCAAAGTTTTTGAAGAATTCCTCTTCTTTACACCTCTAGCGCCGTAAAGAAGAAGAATTCTTCAACTTTACGCACGATTAGCGAGTTTGTTTACATTTAACTTACTTAACTTATTAGATGTTTATTTAATAAAAGTAACTGTTTGTATCGAGTTTTTTTGTGAAAATCAATGAGTGATTAAAGTGATTATGACGAATATGAGGAGAATAATACGCCTTCCGAAGTAATTAATTCAGCACAAAATACAACTAACAAATTGATGTCATCTTTATCGAAAGAGAAATACGAGCTTACATACAGAAAGTTTATTATTTTTTTCTACATTTATTATTAAAATCTAACAATCGTAAATAAAGTACGGTATGCAACGTGCGAAAACGGCATTTTGCATTGCTCGTATGGTTTTACTAACCTCGCTGTCGCTCGGGTGCAAACTCCACACTCGCATGCAAAATGCTACTTTCCACACTCGACGCGTAATGTACTATTTTTTTATGTCCCACGACTTCTCTATGTAAAGTGTTTCTATAGTAAAAGAAATTCTATATAACAAAATTTAAAACAATTTTTTTTTTTTTTTTTGTGGAACCATCTTTTCGTTATATGGAAGTCCCGACTGTATTAATTAGTTGTTAGTTGAAATTATTAATAGTTAAGTAAAATACAAATATTTACCTCCTCTTCTTTGAAGAGTTCTTCGGTACCGAATCGAAGGATATCGTCGAGTTCTTGTTTAGTGAAGTTGGCCTGTTTACTGCCCATTCCCGGCCTGACGACAAGATGTGTCAACATCATCTTACGTTTAGCTACCTGAGTGACTCTCTCCTCTACGGACGCACGTGTGACAAAACGATAGATCATCACCTGTAAACAACAATGACAATGTATGAGAAAATAAATTAAAATAGTCATAGAAATGATAGAATATAATGAAAACTAAGCAGGTAAAATAAAATTCAATTTAAGGTGGTTTTTGTGCTTAATTTGATTTTTGGGTGAGTCCTGGACTTTGAATAAAGATAGAGAAAGCCAAATTCAAGCAGGTGAAATGCGGTACCTGAGTAGAGTAGACGGAAAAGCCAAGTGAGACCAACTAAGGATTACTACCGTGAGGCTTTATATTATAGACACCCAAGCTATCAAGTAAGCTATAGAATGTCCAACTCCCATGGTTTAATCCAGTGGCGTAGCTGGGGCATAGGGGGCCCCCCTGCAAGACTCTATGAGGGTCCCTCGCCAAAGAAAATTGATGAAAAAAAAATTGTTTTAGAACTGAATGGGCCCCCCTGACAATGACAATATTATGCTCTAAAGGGGGTCCCTAGCACATTGGTACATTGGATTTGGGGGCTATGCAGGCCCATAAGGTTTGTTCCAACCGCCAGTTCCGAATCAGTTTCGGATTAATCCGTGATTGTCCCTGATTGACATAATGCGCATGCACGATCATTGACCGTTGGGAATTGATTTGTGATTTCGTTTTTGTTGGAACGCTCCTTTCTCGAACCAAACTGTTTGATGTGGTAGGTTTTAGCACTGTTATAAAAAAAACTTGTTTTAGTAGACTCACGGCACACACGTATTTTTATTGATATAATCCTGAATGCTCTTTTGTTTTAAAAAACAAATATTAATCTTAGTCCTGTTAGAGAAAGAAAAATTTCTGAAATAAATCGGATTCTTTCGATATTTGTTTGAAAATGGAATAAGTACCAAAAGTACATCTTGGAAATAGGTCCAATTTTAATTTTTTTCAGAAATATCTAGAAAATGTCATTATATGCACAAAAATTAATCATCGCATTCGTACAAAATCATTTTAAAAATAAGATTTTAATCACAAGTAAGGAAAATAATAGGCGAGCGAAATAAAAAAAAACAAAAAAAAAAAAAACAATAAAGCGGAAGGTTACGTTTCTGTTCACCGAAATTCAATCCCAAACTACTAGTCCCTGCCTCCGATCGCTGACTGCTCTGACTGGTACCAAACCAATCCGTGATTCAGTCAGAGCGTGGTTGGAACAGCCGACTAACTTGTCAGAGACAGTCAGAGTTTGAGTTTGGGCTTCGTTGGAACGCCCTGATCATAATGCGCATGCGTCGACAGTTCCAAACCAGTTTGGAAGTGCGGTTGGACCAAACCTATAGATACATAACTGGTTTGATCACTAAAGAACAACAGAAAGAGAGGCACTAAGGAGAAGTAATTTTTAAAACTTCTTCTAACTCATAAAAAGTTTCATAAAAGCTGTTCAAGTTGCTCTTCTCAATCTTTTGTTGCTTTCAAAACGCTGTACTTCTGGCCATCGTCCTGGCACGGTCGCCAAATGTTCAATAAAGATATTTGATGAAAGCACAGAAGGTTCTTTATATTTTAATTTACAACAAGAGATGACAATAACAACTTAAGGTGCGTTTACACCTGACACTTCTCTCCGGCAATAAATGTCAAGTGTCAGACAGAAATTGCTTTGAGTGTTTACATCTGAGAGAAATTTCTTGAGATTTATGTCAGAGATATATGTCTGACACTTCTCTCGCAATGCTTAAATTTGCAATAAATGTACGAAGAGGAGTTTGATTTTTCAAATAATCAGTGTTTACATCTGTTGGTATAGAAGTGTCGACACTTATAGCTGAGAGTAGAAACATAAATATCAGACTTCTGAGATTTCTGTCCGACATAAATATCATGCAATAAATGTCAGGTGTAAACGCACCTTTAATTTTATGATAAATGTGGATTAATAAGTCAAAATGAATGCCGACATTTAACAGTAATAAAATATTAATTACAAGATTAATCAGAAAGGTTTATTACCTTATTAGCCTGTCCTATCCTGTGAGCTCTGGAGAAAGCCTGAATATCATTGTGAGGATTCCAATCAGAATCGTATATGATAACAGTATCGGCCGTAGCAAGATTGATACCAAGACCTCCAGCCCTAAGTAACAAAAACAATTATCAAATTATAATAAAACAAATGTAAAAAAATAAATAAAAAATAAAAATAAGGATTATTGTCTAAACAGGTTGCTACTTCTTTCCACAATTTTGTCTTCTAAAAATAATATCAGTATTATTAGTATTGGTAAACATTTTGCTTCTGAGAGAACTGAAGGCAACAGAAGAAGTTTAGTTTAGGGTATAACATTTCTATTTTGTTAAAAATAAAAAAAAGTTTAAATAAGAATAACGGTTGAGGTAGCGAATCTGGGGCATCATGTATAGAAATGAACAAGTAAGGCCCGCTTCACGTAAGTACATGAGGCGATAATTGCTGGTTTCTGTACGATTAAGTTTAAATATAAGTGTAATAGTTGCATATTTTTTTTCCACACTTCAAGACCTTTAAATTGATGTATAACATAACATGTCATGGTAACTAAATACTTTTTTTAGTCACCCACCATATTGGCAGGGCCGCCATCTTGGAAATATTTAGTGTAAAAGCTCCAAAATGTGTCTAGTTGCATCAAACGCCGAGATGCACCTGTGTGCCAATTTTTATGTTTCTAGCTATAGTAGTTTATGAATTGAAACAAGCCAACGGACAGACACAGACAGAGCCGTTATGTAAGGTTTCTTTTTTACTTTTTACAGAAACCTAAAAAACTGACACATATAATTAAAGTGTTTTCTGTATATTGATAAAAAAAAATGCACCAATTATGGATTCTTATTCATTTCATATTTTTTCTCTAAATACATTTTCCATATTATTTAGTCCTCTATTTTAAGACACACCTATATACAGGTCGATTTTGCGAATCATGGGCATCTGTAGTAGATTACCTGGGCTTCGATGTAGAGTATCTGGTTTTTCAAGAGAGTATGAAATGAAAAAAAATACATAAAGAATGCAATTTATATCAATATACAGGAAACACTTTAATTATGTATGCATATTTGTTAGTTTTTGCATTTCTATACGTGATGCCCCAGATATGCTACACCTCTACCTAGATAACTAATTTGTTAATTAAACTTCAACTAGAGAGTACATGTGTCGTTATTTTTTAACTCCAAAATTTATGATAACCTACAGATACTGTTGGACTTAAATAACTCAAAAAGTTATTCTACTTATAATAAGAATTACAACAGATTGATCATACCACTGTTTTTGATTTGGTAATGGCACAAAAAAAAATAAATTTATCATTTAGCTAAAAAATGGCCAAGATAACTAATTTGCTGATTAAACTTCAACTAGGGAGTAGATGGGTGATTTTTTTTTAACTCCAAAATTTATAATATCCTACATATACTGTGGAACTTTAATAACTCGAAAAGTACATAACTCAAAGTAAAAATACATTTCCTTAAATTTTGAGGTATTGAGGCTTCTCTGAATATAAACCGATTGGAAAGACTCTTTGAAAAGACCTTCATATTAAGAACTCAGATTTTCAGAAGACACAAAATACCAATCTTCTCCAGTTTCGTTGATTTTTTTTTTTTTTTTTTTTAAATCCACACATCACTTCTTAGATACCTTAATGTCAGTATAATTTTTATTATTAAAATAATAGGAATGACAAAATACTATTAGAATCTGAATCAACTCAAAAAAAAACAAAAGAAAAGAAAGGCTCAAGTGTATCATAAAGCTGCATATCTATGATTGTTACCTGGTAGATAGGAGGAAGACAAACTGTTGAGCTCCCGGAGCATTAAACCTATCTATAGCCTCCTGACGAAGGTTTCCAGTGATGGAGCCGTCAATCCTTTCATATCTGTAGCCTTCACCATCAAGGAAATCCTCCAGCAAGTCCAACATCTTTGTCATCTGACTGAAGATCAGCACTCTGCAACAAAATAAAACACTTGCTTAAACAAAATGTATTCAATGTCATCCATCACTCATAATAAAAATAAATAGAAAGTATCAGTTAGCATCAAAATGCTAATTTTAAGGTTTATACAGCTGATAGAGTGACATTACAACCTCGTGTCATCCAACTACAGTAGAACCTCGTTAATCTGGACTAATTCAGGCACAGGGCCATCCAGATTAGGGGGATTTATGGAGTAGTGAGATGTTTATAAACTTTTAAACAACAAAAACACTTAGTAACGTAATAGTGCATTTTGTATAGTTGTATTTTGCATGCGGGTGTAGAGTTTGCACCCGAGGGTGATTAGTGAGGGTAGTAAAACCACACGAGCAATGAAAAAATGCCGTTTTCGCACTAGTTGCGTACCGTACTTTATCTACGATTGTTAGATTTTCATAATAAATACAGGAAAAAAATAAAGTTCCTGCATGTAAGTTCGTATTTCTCTTTTAGACTTTTGATAAAGATGACATTAATTCATTAGTTGTATTTTGTGCCGCATTAATTATTTTGGGAGGCGTATTATTCTCCTCATATTCGTCATAATCACTTAAATCACACATTCATTTAAAAAAAAAAAAAAAACTCGATATTGTTGTAAATCCTATTTAGTTTAATCATATTATAGTTATGTAGACCCGCAATACACCAGGATAGTAGCTTCTATGCATATATCCTGGGTGTAAGAGCGACGCTAATTAACTTTCTTCTGATTTATGTCCACGTTTTTATTGTGTATATTGTTTTATGTTTTGTGACTATTATTTATGTTTAATTTGTTATGTGCCTACACATTTTGTATTGTTCTTTTTTCAGACATTATAAACTTTTAATAATTAATATAGTTTTCGTGTGGTTTATTCATATAAAGCCCCACAACAATATAAACAGTTGCTTTTATTAAACAAACAGAAAATTAGTTTTGTTAAATGTAAACCAACTTGCTAATGGTGCGTAAAGGTGAATAATCCTTCTTTTTTACCGCCCTAGGGCGGGAAAAAAGAGGAATTCTTCAGACGTGCATGCACAATGAATACAAGTATGTAAAGAATCACTTCCTACACATCTAAACAAAGATACAATGTTAATATTTTGTATCAATCATAGATAACGTATATAGTTGTAACATCCCTTTGGCAGGGACCAAGCTTTCCACAGGCTGTAGTAGGACTGATTATAAATTCAACTTAATTTAATTATACTTTTACCCTAAGTTTTTAACTTTCTACTTTCATAATTTTCTTTTGGGTAGAGTATTCCTGAGTGTTCCTTTCTTTTGGGTTTTTTCTTTCATTAAAAGAATTCTTATTTAAATGACACAGAGTGGTCTTCTCTTGAACAACAGAAACTAGAAGTGAACTTGATTTCTAAAAAAAAGCAATAACAGCAAACAAACCTATGGCCTTCATCACGTAGTTTTCTTAACATTTTTGCAAGGAGAATGAGTTTTCCAGATGCCTTGATCAGTCCTTGGATCTCGTACTGTCCGTTGGGCGTTGTGGAGGCTTCTTGGGCCGCTGCAGGGAACAGGTACGGATGGTTGCAGCATTTCTTCAAATCCATCATGATGTTCAGCAGAGATACTTGCTGACCACCACCCCTTGGATTCAAAGCTTGGAAATTCCTAGTCAGAATGTATTTGTAATATTTTTTCTGCATGGGAGAAAGTTCCACCCTTACAATGAATTCTGACTTGGTTGGCATGTTCTAAAACAAAAAATAAAAAAGTAAGTCAATTTAGTTATCTAATTAATAAAATAAAAAATTAAAATGTACATTGGATATTAAGATTTAGTTTTATTATTGCACTTATCTACTAAAAGTAAAAAATCGGTCCGAGACAACTCAGACAAACTTTCTCATATTCAAGTTCATAATTACTTAGACCAGTGTTTTCCATTTATTAGTTTTCGTAAGTACATTTAATTATTATAGAAACTTTCATCAAAATGTATAATAAAAATAACATCTACAGGGCGGGGAATCGAACCCAGGCTCCCTTCATCCACGTTTCAAGCTATTTTCTCAGGAACAAGATTTTTCCCGGAAAACAGCTAACATTGTTAAATTGGTATTTAAATGGACTACATTCTATATTTTTTTTAAATCAAAATCGTCAAAACCGTTTTTGAGAAATAATTTTTTCGCCTTTCTTTCAGAATTTTTGGGGATAGTGCCCCCAAATTTTGGAGCTAAAATTCATTTCTCGATTTCGCCTCGGGGTATGATTTATCTGAACATGAAAGCTATTGTCAAAATCGGCCCAGTAGTTTAGGCTCAAGGCGTCTACACAGACGAAAGACAGACTTTGTAAAAACCACTTTTTTGGATTCAGGGGACCTCAAAACGTGTAACTTCAACAAAATCTCAAAATCAAATTTTCGCTCCACCACAATACTTTTTCTTTATACGAGTATGAGAAAGTAAAAATTCAAACTATTCACCTTGAGCACATCAGCTTTAAGACGTCGCAGCATGTGAGGTCCAAGAAGTTCGTGCAGCCTTTTAACCTGTTCCTCTTTAGAGATGTCGGCAAATTCATTTTGGAAAGAGAGCAAGTCATGGAATTTCTCGGCGTTAAGGAAGTTCAGTAAATGGAAAAGTTCTTCCAGATTGTTCTGAAGAGGTGTTCCAGTGAGAAGTAATTTGTATGCAATATTGTAAGAAGCCAGAACTTTGAAGAACTGAAACAGAAAACCAGGGATTATAAGAGATCTTGTTGATTATGTGCCAGCTTGAAAATTAAATAATAAAATCTTACCAATGGACACAATAGTATATACAGTAGAACCTGGATAAGAAGTGTCTCAAGGGGATTAGGGAAACAGTCTTGTTATCGAGGTGCTCTTATTGTTGAGGGTCGTGTTATCAAGGTTATTTTAGCTATCAGTCGTGTTTTCGAGGTTAATGGGTGGGGTTTTCAAGTCTAGACTTGTTCAAGGTACCTCATTCCTGTATAGAGTCGTGTTCTAGAGGTTGACTTCTCAAAACAACTTGTTATAGAGGTTCCGAGTTATGTTGTGAATTGGAAAAAACCGTGTTATGGAGGTTTTTTGGATAACAATAGTCGTGTTATAGAGGTTAATTTAGCACTATGTGTTATGGCAATCTCAAGGGGATTTGAAAATTGAACTTGTAATTGAGGTTGTCGTGTTATTGAGGTAAGCGAGGTTCTACTGAATCTATAGAATACTCAACAATTACAATATAATCTACATTAATAACTGCAGAAAAATGTCTGGAAGGAGCACTGGCTAAACCAAGATCTGGCCTTACGAAGGTATCGTCCGAATCTCCAAGGGGATTTGTTGTCTTTCTCGCGGAGGGAGGCAGTAGTATTATTGCGTTTGGCAATAGGCCATACAAGGCTGACACATAAACACCTTCTTTTGGGCCGTCAACCTCCCGTGTGCCCACAATGTAAAAAAGAGACTTTAAATGTTAGACATATTATGTTGGAGTGCCCAGCACTAAAATCCTACCGTGACAAATATAATATAGAATCATTGGAGTCTGTGTTTGCTATCGGATCGGGGCGTGGTGCTGATGTTCTAAACTTTATAAAGGATGTGAGAGTGTTTAATGAACTTTAAAGCAAGATTTTATTATTATGATCTAAGAATGTACCAAAAGATAAGTTAGTACTGGAAAGTAGTNAACAATTACAATATAATCTACATTAATAACTGCAGAGAAAATGAAATGAAAATAATTATTTTCTACATACCTTGCTCTGATTACTCTTAAGCCTATGAGCTTCATCTACAACCAAAACAGCCCATTCGATAGATCCCAAGCACGGAACATCAATAGATATAAGTTCGTAGCTGGTTAGGAGAACGTGGAACTTGACAGTGCCTCCCCTAACCTTGCTAGGTCTGCTCCCGGCTCGGATAGCTCCTTCTTCCCAGGAGAATTCATTCTCTCGAATAACCGCTCTTGAGTCCTTATCACCAACGTACGTAACTACGTACAAATCTGGTGCCCACAACTCAAATTCTCTCTCCCAGTTGATGATTGTCGACAGTGGAACGGATACCTGTAATAAACATAAATTATTGCGTTAACATTGTTTGCCAATATAATGTTTTAATTATGATAAACTGAAAGTTAAATACAAATTGGTTCCATGCTTAGTGAAGGTAATGGAACTGATTAATCTAAAGAACTACACATTTGTTGATTCGGAATAGAACACTCCTAAGACAGAAATCCATTTTTAGGGTTTTGTAGATACTTCTCAAAACCCTTATGCCGAGGGTGATGTGTCTGTCTGTCCGTCGCTCTTTGGTTCAAAGAGCCCATACCGTTTAAGCAAAAGTGCTGAAATTTGACACACTGGTGCAACTTTTTGACCCAACCACAGGAAAAATATACAGAAGTTCATAACTAGATTTGCACATGCGCAATTTGAAAAATGTGGTAAACTCAAAAAATTATATTTTTTAAAAATTTTGAGTTGGGTATCAAATGAAAGCTGCTGAAGAGTAGGACACAAATATATGTTTGCTTTTTTAAATTTTGCACTCCTTATAAGGGCAAAAAATCAAAATATACCAAAAAAAAATCCCCCCCCCTTCCACTATAGATCGGCTGGTGTTAAAATTTCGAAATAATTCATGCTAATACCTTATAGTGGGGCGATGATATTTCCGGGAGTTCATTCCCCGGGGGTTTTAAAAATTACCAATTTTGTGCGTGAAAATTTGGAGTGCGCCCAAAATTTTATTTTTTAAAAATTTTGACTTGGATATCAAATGAAAGCTGCTGAAGAGTAGGATACAAATATATATTTGCTTATTTAAATCTTTCATTCTTTATTGGTTTTATAAGTCAATATATACCTCCAAACAAATTCCCCCCTCCCCCCAAATTTTATATAATGGCTGGTCCTAAAATTTCGAAATTATTCATGGTTATACAGTATGGTTGGGCGATGAAAATTTCCCGAAAAATTTAATTTATATTGTCTTTATTACTGATAAAAACATTGTGACCCCCCGGGGAATCGAACCCGGGACTCTTGGGATCGTAGAAAAAAAAATCACAATTACATAACGGGTATGCTTTATCATCTACAAAACCCTAAAAAGTACTTGGACGGAAGTACTTCCCTGTGATTTTTGGTCTCTACAGTCTGTTCCAAACGAGAGTTAGTGCATTGACAGCATGAGAAATCTAGTGACACACAGATTGGCCAACCTCTCTGACGGAGAAAACATTTATCTTTGCCTAATTGGCCCGACCTTTTGTCCAGGAAAATCTCAAGTTCTCATTAGATCCCCACCTCATTTGCCGCATTGTCAACACACTAACTCTTTTTTGGCACAGACTGTAATATCTGATATCTTTACTAATCTGGCTATGAATTAATTTTAGATGGTTCGCCAAAAGTAGCTCACAAATCATTTCATATTATTTTTAACTGTATGCACAAAATTAATATTTAAAAAAAAAAGTGTGACATACGTCCAATAATAGGATGTTAGGAAGCTATTTGCCACAAAACTTGATGACTACATATTATTTAAATGCTTTAATAAAGAATTATGTTTAAATACAAAAATAAAATTAACACATAATTTTGAATCATATATTAAACCAGGGACTTCAGTTTAAAGTTATAATTAATTTATGAACGTTTAGGTTTAAATATAATATTATACTGTCACACCATATTATAAATTAAAAATTGTTATAATAAAAACATAAACTTACGAGGAAAGGTCCTCTGCAGTGACCTTCTCTATAAAGAGAGTAAAGGAAAGAAATAGTTTGAATAGTTTTACCCAAACCCATTTCATCAGCCAATATGGTGTCGATAGCCTGACCCCATGAATACCTGAAAATCAATTAATTGAATAAGACCAACATTTGATGAACAAAAATGAATACTGTGGCGTTGAGGTCCTGTGCTTTGGAAACTGGAGGTGTGATGGATAGTGAGCCAGCCTTTAATATAGAGCATTTGGATCGAACCTATAGCCTCGTAGATGTCCGAGCAGAAGAAGTAAGCAGTAGTAATGACTTTTGGACAACGGCTACTCTAAACCTCACACAGTGAACTAGTAAACCAAGTAAAAGTAAACAACTGTCAAATGTGTAAAGGACTAATATTGATACATAGGCAGATTTTATGCTTATCAAGGGGACTACACACCTTCAGTTTAAAATAAAGTATAATTGTCGTAAATAACTTCGTGAAAATCCATATGTCTTTCTGAACTGAAGGTGTGTAGGATACCGTCTCAAGGTACGTTTACACCTGACACTTCTCTCCGACAATAAATGTCAAGTGTCAGAAAGAAATTGCTTTGAGTGTTTACATCTGAGAGAAATTGTTTGAGATTTATGTCGGAGATATATGTCTGACACTTCTCGCAATACTTAAATTTCCAATAAATGTACGAAAAATATAATAATGGGTGTTTACATCTGTTGTTATAGAAGTGTCGACACTTATACCTGAGAGTAGAAACATAAATCTCAGACACACATTTTTCTGTGTTTACACTACTGAGATTTCTGTCTGACATAAATGTCACGCAATAAATTTCAGGTGTAAACTCACCTTGATTTATCTTCAGTTTTGTCTTCTTTTGGTTCTAAGTGTTTTTTTTTTTTTGTAAAATTCTTGCAAAAGAAGGTTCGGATGCACAACGTTTTATCAGGGTGAAAACCTGTCCAAACTGTGCAGTTCTAAAAATTTATTGAGATGATTTTATTTGGATGATTTATTGACATCGGATATGACGTCACACGAGATAAACTGCACAGATAATCGGAAGGAATGTAGCCCCTTTCATACTAGTTTGTAGGATTTCACAATTAGTCTACTCAGCTGTATGTCTTCTGGTGGAGATGTATCATGCAGGGTTTAAGTCAGTAAGTCAGATGGTTTTAAGCAGTTTCTGAAAAGGATACTTTTTTATCTCCATACTGACCCACAGCAACCAAGGGTCAACACTCACCCTCTTATGCAGCCGCCCATATACCTTAAGCTGAAGCAGGAACAGGCGAAACAAACACCACCTATTTCCTCAGACTCCAAACTATATTTTAACCCATGATCTTGTCTAAAACCAGTTAATGATGTTACGTTACTTCTCCAGAACAACATGTAATCCCCTGAAAATGCTTTTAACACTGAGTGAGAAACGTTGGGGCTTAAACCCTGCATAACATGCTCACTACGAGAAGACCTGCAGCTTGATCCATAATGTTAACAAATTTAAACGGCTTGGTTTGACTAGCTTGATCATAAATATAATAGTAAACAAACCTCAACCAGTTCAATCCCTCGAGCTGGTACGGATGCAGACCTAATCCTAGTTCATCTATATAGTCAGGTTGTTTCTCAAACTTCTTCTTAAGATCTGTCACTGGCTTTTCCGGTGGAAGTACAAAATGTTTTCTGAAATCAAAATACAATAAAAAATAAATAAATAAATTGTATAACAAGTTATACAATTATTGTTATTTTTCTTAGATGAAATTTATGCTGCCGAAGATTTCACTTCTCTGGATATAATATATTGAATGTCATTTATCCCCTTTTTGCTGCAGCTAAGGAAAGTTTATCGTTATTCGCTTTGGGAGCAAATAGTTGCAAGGCCTCTTGCCTCCACAAAACTACTAAAGGTCCCCATACACGGTCAAACATTTTGCGCAAACATCATGTTTGTGCAAACATTTTGACCATGTATGGGGCTGCTTGATGTTTGCACAAACATGATTTTTTAACTATATTTCCTCGACATCAGGTTTGCGCAAACATTTTGCACAAAATGTTTGATCGTGTATGGGGGCCTTAATAAACTAAACTACAGACAAAATAAACACTTGTATGTTTCAAAATATCTACATTGTAGCATAATTGGTAAGAGAGCTTGTCTGAAATTCCAGAGATCTGTGGTTCAATTCCTCAAAAACAAGGTACATTTTTATCTTACTTTCTTCGTTCCTCTTGATTATATGAATTCTTCAGGCAAGAATTGCCATTAATCAAGAAAAAATATAAGTAAATATTAAAATAAATGCATAACATACACTATTTTATCATCGGTGTCATCTAAAGATTCCTTGGCCTTTTTCTTTCCTTTGCCTTTCTTAGATCTACTACTGCTACCCTTATTATCTCCGAAGTAGGCTCCTTTGAGTTCCTAAACAAAATATTTAAAAAAATATATAATTATATTATCTAACAAAAAGTAAGCAAATAAAAAGTATGATTACCTTTAAACAAAAAAAAATCAAAGAAAATCATGTAACATTAATTAATGAGTAAAGTGCTCAATTTGAAAATAACTTAGAAATTACGTTGGTCTATCAAGGATTTTAAAAAGTATTAAGTATTTTAGTATAAATTGAATCTACAACCCAAAGGCTCGGGGTTCTGATAACATAGACCAAATAGGTGGGTCCATTCAACAAACGCAGCTTTGTCCTGATTAATATAGAACAGGAGGGGATCAACCACATAATAGTATCATTAATGTGTCATCCCATATCTACATAATAGTATCATTAATGTGTCATCCCATATCCACATAATAGTATCATCAATGTGTCATCCCATATCCACATAATAATATCATCAATGTGTCATCCCATATCCACATAATAATATCATCAATGTGTCATCCCATATCCACATAATAGTATCATCAATGTGTCATCCCATATCCACATAATAGTATCATCAATGTGTCATCCCACATCCACATACAGTCGGACCTCATGCAACGAACTTCTATATAATGAAAATCTCTATACAAGACAAGTTATTTAAGTCCCACGATTTCTCTATATAAAGTGTTTCTATGGTAAAAGAAATTCTTTATAGCAAAATTTCTATAGACCAAATTTTTTGTTCTGGAACCATCAGTTTGGTTACATGGAGGTCTGACAGTAATAGTATCATTAGTGCGTTATCTCATGTCCACATAAAAGTATCATCGATGTGAAACAGCATGTCTTACATCCCTGGGATTTGATTCATATAACAGTCTATAAGATTAGAGGTGGCACAATCAAAAGGCCGGAATTGGATTTTATTGGTCCCCCATGTTGAATGCGACTTCAGAAAAAAAAATGCTCTACTCTAGCCCTATTCCACAAAAAAAATATAACATGGCAACACCGATTTTCCCTTTTTATAACCCCAAAGCTACCTCCACATTTGTTGTTTCCCGCCTTCGATTGTGCCAACTCTAATCTTATAGACTGTAAGTATATTAATAGTGGCCTGTGTTTGAGGCTAGTTTAAGAGTACTTCAACCACTAAGCTACGATCAATAGAAAGAATTATAATGATAAAAAATATTTAATTTTGATAGCTTCATATGTGTTAAGCTTTAAAAGCATTTTTTTTTTTTTAATGTCTCTGCCTTATTTTTACACAAATGAGTCCAGCCTATAATACTTATCTAAAACACTACCTGTTCAGTTCATTTTTATACCTAACCAATGTCCCTTACAAACTCACTGAGTTCAGTACGAAGAACAAATATATTGGTTGAACATGTCTGCATACATTTTATTTCTTTGGCAAAATAACAAATTTTACAAGTCTAAGGAAAGCTGTAGCTAAGGAAAGTATCACTCTCTGTAAAGTTTATTTCAGGGAGAGAATTGTTGCAAGGCCTCTAGCCTCCACAAAACTACTAATAAACTAAAGTACAATAGTTTTAAAAAATAAATATAAGGTTTGTTCCAACAACACTTCAAACTAGTTCCAAACTGTACAACGCATGCGCATTAGCGAAAAACGATCAATTGTGGTCCGTTACACATGCGTCGGACAGTTTCAAACCAGTTTGAAGTGTGGTTGGAACAAACCTATAATATAAGATGGGACTTTTTTAAACATGAAGTCTTCAATCCAATTTTTTTTTTTATAATAATTCCTTTCACTAAAAATGTACAGGGCAGTCGAAGGTGGAGACATCCCAAAACTTTATTGTAATTTTCATTTTAGAGTTGTTACTGGAGTGTCTTCATACTTTTGTCTAACCCTGTATATTTAAAATTAATAACGAAATAAAAATTGTTCGATTCTCCCTTTAATAGCAATACATTGTTCTCTGATTTGCTATCCATAAAAGAATCAAATATAATTTGATGTATCGAGAATCTGTATTTACCACTCAAGAAACTAAAGTGTGGTAAAGGAATCGTCCTCTCGAATATATAATATCTGATATTATAATGTATATATCCAATACATAATAATAATAAAATAAATTTTACATTATTATCCAATCTGAGTTAGATCTGATTAATTAATACTTACATTATACATTTCAATTGCTTTTTTAAGATTTGGTATTTCGTCATTTTCAGTTTCCCAAGTGCACTGGTCGTAAGAGAGATCCCTCCACTTGACAAGGTACAACTGAGTGCCGTCTCTTAAGTTACGGTGGTTTATAATCCTCTGCACAATTAACCATTCGGGCTTGATACCGTACCTAAAACAATAAGATACATTTTTATTTAACAATTAAAAATTGATCATTAAATTTTTACTTTCCCCCATTTATCGAATAAATAAAGAAAAAGCATTGTCTTGGTAAAAAAATTGATTAAGAGATATACAAAGATTAACATGTTTCTTATAGTCAAACACTAAATATAGTACATTACGCGTCGAGTGTGGAAAGTAGCATTTTGCATTGCTTGTGTGGTTTTACTACCCTCGCTGTCGCTCGGGTGTAAAGTCCACACTCGCATGCAAAATGCCATTTTTGCACGAGTTGCGTACCGTACTTTATCTAAGATTGTTAGATTTTAATAATAAATGCAGAAAAAAATAATCAACTTCCTGTATGTAAGCTCGTATTTCTCTTTTGATCTTGATAAAGATGACATCAATTCGTTAGTTGTATTTTGTGCCGAATTAATTATTTCGGAAGGCGTATTATTCTTCCTCATATTCGTCATAATCACTTAAATCACTCATTGATTTTCACAAAAAAACTCGATACAAACAGTTACTTTTATTAAATAAACATCAAATTAGTTATGTTAAATGTAAACAAACTCGCTAATCGTGTGTAAAGTTGAAGAATTCTTCTTTTTTTCGTCACTAGAGTGGAAAAAAGAGGAATTGTTCAAAACTATGAGACACGCATGCACAATTAATACAGGTGTGTAAAGAATCACTTTCTACGAATCTAAATAGAGATACAATGTTTATATTACGTATCAATCGTAGATAAAAGTCTTTACCTATAGTATTTTTCTTCTAGTTCTTTCTCATCGATTCCTCCTTCCTTGATTCGTTTCATTCTACTGTCAGATTCATCGAGGGGTTCTTCTAGCTTCGGCGGTTCATCCATATCAAACTTACGGATGAAATTACGTATCATCAGAGCATGGAATACATCCATCTGGAAAAAAAAAAAGTTCTTTTAAAATGGTAAAACTTTAATACGACATGTTGATTTCCATTCAGATTTACCCTGCTCTTGCAAAACAAAAATGATGAACGAAATGAGACAACTCAAACAAATTTTCTCCAGATACCAGAAAATATGAATGAACTAAGTGCCAATTCACAAGCTGTGACTGTGAATTGACCTTAGGAACTCTCCTATAGAACCTTCAAAGTGAAGTGAGAGTCCTATCCGGCACTACCGCTTAATCCAATCATCCTTTTAATAATATATCTAGCAATAATCCTTTTAATAGCAATATCTAGTGTTTAATATGTTTAAGAGTTAGATTTCAACAAAATCAGATTTATTTTCATCAATATCTACTAAAGGCTTATATCATCGTCGGGCCAAAGGCGGTGCACACAAGACGGGCATCAAAAAGTTAAATTAACAGAATAAACAAACCTAACTCCCTTTTTTCTGAACACCACCCAACCTACCTTCTCCAACATATGATGTCTGATAGCCAAGTGATTTCAAGAGCTTGTCAGAAAGATATAGTTAAAATCTTGTCTAGGTTAGAGGGAATTAGTTCCTCTTTTCCCCTGGCCACCTCGATGTCGCTATTGTCTATTCTAAACTGTAAGGCGCTGTGCACACTGAAGAAACAAGTTACATGAAACCAGTTTCATAAAACAAGTTTCAAGTTTCAGTGCACAAAGATGAAACTCTTTTTCTGACAGTTTCATCATGTGCTCTAACGAAGATGTAATAATTCAATGTATCACATTCAGTTAATTAAACGCCTCTTAATGCACTCGTTTTTAAATAAAGAAACTGAACACCAAACAGAACTCAATAATCAAAACTGAAATTATAAGCAAAACAATGCACATGAAATCCTGTGCAACCATGGTTTCGACTAAACCTGACTTTTTGTTTGCGTGAAACATGTTTATTGAAACCAAATGAAAATACAGCTTCAAGAAAGGCAGCGTGCTCCTTTCTGTGTGTTTTAAATCAAGTGTTTTCATGATACTAAAGTTTCACCTTTCATGAAACTGGTTTCTTCAGTGTGCACAGTGCCTAAGGATCACTGGTACAAGAGGCAAGTTGAGCATCTTCCCTATGTATGGTCTCTGGGATTAAAGTTAACCCTTTGACAACGGGACCTTTCCCTTAAGGTCTTATCCAGAAGCGGAAGTGTTGCGGGTCTGCAAAAAAAGAGGTCTGCAAACCAGCATAGCAGGAGTAAACGAGTGAAATGAAGTTGGGTCTATCTCTGAGGCAGCCACACAACTAAAGAACCTGTTTGAAGAAGTTCCACTATCCCCTCTCTCGAATAACGCACGCCTAAGTGATACCTCCCGCCACTCAGTTGAAAATGCTAGATATCACCTGGTGATACCTCCGCAGTCAAAGGGTTAAAGTTTATAATCTATCTCATTAGGTATGAAACTAAGATAAAAATCAATGAATAAATGTTTTGTTAGTTTAGTATTCCAAGAATATAATTTTTAAGTTGGAGAAATGATATTACCTGTACTTCTGAGACCCAGTCGCAATGCCAGTAAGACATCTCAGCCCATTTAACAAAGTATTCCCTCTGCCTAGGTTTAGATCTCTTCCTCGGAGGAGGTACTTCTTCACCATCCTTCTTCTCTCCCTCCTTCTTATCTTCAGGCTGTTCTATCCACCTCCACGTGATGATCTTAGATACTTTTCCTTTAAGAGGCTTAACCTGTTAAAAAATAATAATAATAATTATTATTATTATAGAATCTTACACACAGTATATTTATGACATACACAACAACTTATGACTAATTTGATTTTTTATAATTACTAGTAGTAGTCTAGTACTTCCTACTAGAGCAGGTAGGACGAACCACATGTTCGAACCTTGCAATTAGGCCATTACTTAGGCCCTTTTTACGCCCCGCAGTGGAGAGTTGCAGCCACTTCACACATCATACATATGTACATTGTACCGCCCAAAGCGAGTATGATGTGATCAATAGTGAGCCATATAAATCAGAGTGTCATGCCGAGGAATCGAACCCCATCTCGTTCCACTCATGATTCAGTGATGGCCGAGCAGACGTGGTTTTATCCACACGGCTACGCTACCTCTCTTATAATTACTAACTTTAATGTAATAAAAACATGTGAAATTTTTTTTTATTTTGTCAAAAAAAGCACTTTTATAGCAAGGAACTGTTCTTTCATTGATGAACACCCTTTTGAATTACATATTATCTTTAAGAATTATTTGTTACAAACCAGGATTTCATTAAAATAAATAACATCCAACTCCTAATAGCCCTACAGAAAGTCTAGCAGAAAAGTTTATTACCCTAATCAGATCTAAGTTAAACCTCTTATAGCAAGAGGGCAAAATAGACTGCCAATTAGTGTGGCACATAGCTTCCTCGCATCCTATCATGTACTTTATTGTTATATGTTTATTGTTAAGAAAATATTAACAGTTTTTAGCGATCTTTAACACACCACAGGGGTGTTGCTGTTGGTTTTACTAAAAAATTGCATTTGAAAAAAATGTTTGTCTTATTGAATAGATGAAGTTTGATTTTTTTCCAATTTTAAATAAAGTACGCACATGAACCTTGAATGGATAACGTTGTCTAACGAACACGACCTGAGCATTTGTCTACCAAATTTCATCAAAATCGGTCGACATTTACTCAAGTCGCACGTTTCATGATTTGTGGACACACAGACTGACAGACACGGAATGTTCCCTGGTGTCTGAAACGGATTTCTGTATTGGAATTTTAAAAATCGGAGACATAAAAATTTTTCGTTCTCAAAAGTGAACACAATGCTTCTGTTACCTTCGGTAAGCTCGGAAGCAATAAAGTAATAGATTAATAAATGTATGTAAAACTTACAGAGCAGCGGGGACATTTCCAGTCACCATCAGGGATATCCTGAAGTGGAGGATTCAAACAGAACGTGTGGTAGGCTGACGGACAAGAGTCACAACACAGTAGCTCTCCTCCGTCTTTACATACTCTGCAAACAAAATTAAACACAATATTTAGTTGTTACGTTAAAATAAATTCATTCTAATTCAATTAAAAAAAAAAAAAAAAAAAAAAAAAAAAACGGCTTTTAACCTCTTCTGGATATACAGACCTCCTTATAATGAACTTCTGTACAGCAAAACTCTCTATATAACAAATGTTCATTATGCCATGGATTCTCTATATAAAAGTGTTTCTATACAATGATAATAATTTCTCTACAACAAACAACATTCTTAGAGAAAAAGACAAAGATCTGACGGACAAACTTTCTGTACTGTAATACTGGCAGTGTTTTTGCTTTCATATATTTCCTTGGAGCCATTTATAGGTGTTTCCTGCTCTAGCACTCTAACAGTTTTAAGTATTCTACCTCCATTAGTTTAAGTGGAATCGGAATCATCTTTGCACACTGTGTATAGAGAAATCTCTAGTATCAGTTTAGAATTCGTTTCAGACCTGTATAAAGCTCTTGACTTAGAATTTCAATTTCTTTGAAGAACTGTCAGTACACCGGCTAGTTAAAGCAGACATACATGTCTGTGTATGGGAGGTAAAGGGCACTATCTCCATTTTTTACGAAATTAAGGTTTTAACAGTTTCCTATTATTATTTTTTTTTTTTTTTGCTTTTTGAGAGTTACAAGGCACTATGTTTTAAGACTAAAACTCACGGATTTAGCCAGTTGGAAAAGGCACTATGAACCAACATGTTGGGGAGGTAAAGACCACTATTTGGACATGTAACTGTTTACCTCCAGAGAATTAAGAATAAGTTAGCACTATGTCCAGATAGTGCCCTATAACCACTCCACTTAGTAAAAAATAAAAGTACAAAATTAAAAAAAAAAATGTGTAAAAAAATCATTAAAATAGCTCTCCCGAAAAATTTACAATTTGGCACATAGTGCCCTTTACCTCCGATACACAGATAAAAACAGCTTGGTTTCCCAGTGAAATATGCGTCTCGAAGGGAATGAAGTTTGATGATTCGCTTCCAGTAGTGGAAACGCTAACGCTAGAATCTTCAGGCTCCAAACCCTTGGTGACACGGATTTCACCGGAAAACCAAGCTGTTTATTACGAGTTTACCCACGGAAGCCTACGCACCTAGTTATTAATATACATACCTGCAGAACTCTTGATGGACATCATCCTCCTTCTCATTGACACCCTCACCCTCACAGTGAGGACACGACCACTTGCCCTCGGGCGTCTCTTCCAACTCCGGATCTAAACATACAAGATGGTAAGCCCTGGGACAGGTATCACACAGGATGATCTCTCCCCCTTGCTGGCACACCTCGCAGTAATCCTGATGATCAGTCTACAAAAACAAAATCAAACAAATTAAATTTCCCCTCAAGTAATAAAATAGTTTTGATAGATATTGTATAATTCAATGAAGTTGTAGAACGTTTTAAAGTTAATTGGGCAAGGAAAGAGAATCTGAGTCTTATGAAGTCAGTAAAATTATAAGCTTCTTGGTCTTCCAGAACCTTATCTCAATGGGGTTTCCTTCATCTAAATACGATTTTTATGCATCGTCAGAAGTGTTCATGTGGACAGCTTGACTTAACTTGATTAAATTTCAAAATAAATTGTCAATTTGGATTAAATTAAGTTTACTTCTCTGATAGTCCAGGAGATAGCGTGCAAAAAAGTGTCTGACTAACATCGTGCTAGAATTTGTGTATAAATAAATGTT
This sequence comes from Gerris buenoi, assembly GCA_001010745.2. Classification (NCBI taxonomy): domain Eukaryota; kingdom Metazoa; phylum Arthropoda; class Insecta; order Hemiptera; family Gerridae; genus Gerris; species Gerris buenoi. Next base: position 1,050,209 of record KZ651221.1, read on the forward strand.
TTGGTGCCTTTACACAATAATAATGTGGTTGGCTAAGTTTGTCTGCAGGACATAGCTCGGCAGTAGGCACTTGAAAAAAACAAACCGGTGGAGATGCCATATCCTGCCCTTTTTGGTGGACAATGTGATTTCAATGATCCTGAATATGAAATTAGTTACAGTAGACCAATAATCAAGTTTGTGATAGTTCGTCACTTTATTGGTTAGTTAGTCAAATATTACCTTCAATTTAAGTTTTTGGTAGTATTCATACTACGGAACGTTTAAATTTTAATTTAAATCAAATTATAATTATTATTTACAATGGGAGACAGACAGTGAAAAATATTTTTCAGCACTGGGATTTGAACCACTGGCCTCCTTTATTTCCAGTAAAGACACTTTAGCCAACTAAGCTATACTGAAGAATAATTTCCTCTGTCGATAAAGATACCTAGTCCCAAATTAAGCTTTCAAATTTTTCTACAAGTCTTGAAGTCAACATAAACGACATTAGAACTAGACTGAGAAATTACGCTTGTAATTATAAAGTATCCAATTAGTACCTGTACCTAGTACAATCAATTAGAAATTCAATATTACTCCAAATCAAAGAGGCCTCTTATTAATTGACAGGCCACCATCAACTTGATTTTTGGTCTACTAACTAATTTAGTAAGTCAAGATCATGAAAATCACATTGTCCACCAATAAGGGTGGGACATGGCCGCTCTTAGCTGTTTTTTTTTTTTTTGTTTTTTTTTTCATATGTCTATTGCCAAGCTATGTCCCGCAGACAAACTTAGATATTCTTAAAAGGCACCAAAACATTTACTTATACACAAAATTCTAGCTTGATGTTAGTCAGACATTTTTTTGCACGCTATCACCTGGACTATGAAGATGGGAACAAAATATCAAGACCTACAACTACCAAGAGATATAGTCATTACAAGAAGAACGAAAAACTTCATAACGTTACTAACTGCAAAAGTTTACAGAACTTCTTTCCTTGAATTTCCAACCAATTTCAATAACTACATTAACTTCATCTAAAAACAATTAGAATGTCAAAAGTTTATTTAATGAATGCTCTAAATTTCACAGTAATAATAAAACTAAAAAGAAAAATTCCACTTCATTCTACTTAAGAGTATATCTGAATTCAACGGAAGGAATTTTGCGAATAAAACTACATTTAGAAACCAACTATAAAACGTAGTTTTCCTCGTATGTATAATAAAATTCTTCCACCAAAAACTAATGTAAAACCACCGCAGAGAAAATTCAAGAAGATAGCAGCAAAAATTAGTATAATGAGCTTATTATTGGTATATATGCTATTTAAGGGTGTATTTTGTTAATAAATAAAATAAATCATTATGTACAGTAAATTATGCTGCAATTTATTAATAAACCACAGCCTTATGTGCTATTATGTACAATATAATTCAACTAGACTCCTTCCAATGATAAAATAACTACAAAATAAAAAATTGCCCAAACTATTTAACTATATACAAATCACAATAATAAAAATTTATTTAAATATTGAAATAAACTTGAATTAATGAAGAGAATATAAAAATATCAGTCCAGAAAAAATGGATTCAAATTTAAAAATCTAATGAAAGATAGCTAATAAAATATAACAGTATAAACGCCCCATTAACCACAATTGAAGATCATATTTACTTCAACTTCAAAATCTCATATCTACTGCATGATTTATTTTACATTCATCGAAAATGTCTAATATATTAATTAATAAGTCATTGGATTAAATAAGATAAAATCTAATGGGTTTCACAACCACTTTTAAATTTGTAGGGAAACAAAAGCAATATTAAAATTGAACAATCAAGCCTTTAAAATAAAATATAAATCATTTAAAATATATATAACACTTTAGCCAACTAAGCT
>KZ651221.1:1055627-1066799 GCA_001010745.2 Gerris buenoi
CGTTATTTTTATAAGAAGAAATTATTTTAATTTAAAAATTATTATTTAATTAACTGCTTTATTTATAAGAACTTTTTTTTTTTTATAAAATTATTTTATAAGAACATTTTTAACATTAATATTCCTCTATTTTATTTTTTTTATAGACACACCCTTCTAATAATTGTGAAAAATCGAGGTTTTATTATAAATAATAATATAAAAATAAACAACACCATAAAAGGAAAGATCGCTTGCTCTAAAATAAAAAGCTTAAAGTAAATAAAGGATATAGATAAAGAGAAGCATGCAGAACTAAATCAGAACTACTGTTACCTAATCCATATTGTCCAAAAACATGTCTCAAATAGAAAAGATTCTTGTTTGATTTTTATCTGCTTATGCTTTTGTCAGGCAATAGTAGTAAAAAGAACCAGCGAAAGGTCATGACATCCACGTTTTGATAGAAAATACCATATTTTTTAGCATTCTAATAGATTTTGCTTACGATATATCCCTGTTTTGATAGAAAATACCATATTTTTTTAGCTTTCTAACAGCTTTTGCTTACGATATATCCCTGTTTTGATAGAAAATACCACATTTTTTAGCATTCTAATAGATTTTGCTTACAATACATCCCTGGTTTGATAGAAAATACCACTTTTTTTTTTTTTTTTTCGCATTCTAATGGATTTACGATATGTTATTCATAAACTTATGGTTGCAACATTTGTATTAAAAATATAATAGGCTAGAGCTTTCTCTCTTTTGATGTTTAACATCATAAACTGTGACCAAATCAAGGATCTCTTTGCATATTAATCATTGCAGGAGGTATATGTTGTAGAACTGTTCTTGTGTATCCCAAATTTTTAATGTTCAAGACATCCTTGTCATGATAAGGTCATGGTTTAGGATAAACTGTTATACCAATTGTTGGAGCAGGTGGTTCCTCAAATGTGTAAACTTTGTAGCTATCCCTTCTCTGATAAAATGCTTTACTTATAACTATGTACAGTAGAACCCCGAAAATCCGAACTAATTAGGACCAGGGTCAGTTAGGATTTCTGAATTGTTCGGATTATCGGGGGGTCTGGTTTTATTGTCGATTAAAATAATTAAATTGTTACTGGAGTAGTTTATAGGTATGTTCTAACATTCTAACGTTTCGTCATGAGAAATACCTAGTATTTCTGATAAAAGAAAGATATAGAATAATTATGATTATGTTAGAACGTTGACAAACCTTTTTCGGTATTCGGTTCAGTAGAAATGTAGGGTGGCAAGTATAAAGGAAGAGTATTTCTAGAAATGCATTAAATACGATTGAGAATAGGTGACGGTTTTAAGAAACATTTAGACACAGCTAAACGCAATTCCGGGATTTCACCTAGCCGTAAATTTGAAATGTCTACTAAAACAACAGTTCTCTGAAAAATGATATCCTGCTCATTTAAAACCATTATCAGAATTTTTTTTTATTAAATAAATTTTATTCCTTCAATAAATTAATTATTTTTTTCACTACTAGGTACCTGGAACTACAGGAAACACTTCTATGTAATATTATGTATGTTGTTATTGACATCATTAACAATCATAATTGGAATTAAGATGTTGCAGAAATACACTCTTTTAAATTACAGCAAATACTAACCCGTACATTTTTTTTTTTTTTTTTAACCCCAAAAGTTGTTCAGAATATCGGGGTTTTCGGATTTGCGGGGTTCTACTGTATTTAGATGTTTAGATAGAGACCTCTTTAGAGGCAGCTTTTTAAAGTTATAGAAAACTAATGTTCTATACAAATCATATTTGTTCTCAGGTAGATGAAACAGAGAAACACTTATTGTGTAACATTCCGCTATTGTCAATTATAACTTTACTATAAAACAAGCAGGATGCCTCACTTAGTTTTTTTGCATGCATATAAATTGTTAATAGTAAAGGAAATTGCAGGTTAGGGAAATGTGTTTTGATACAAGTACACGCCAATGTAGCACTTAAGGTGTGCTAATTTCAGTTTTACTGACTGGTTATTTAACAAGAGTAATTAATACGAAGAGTATTGAGGTAATTAAAATCCTAACATTATGGTAAAAATATTGCAAGCACTACGAAAGAGTAGAAAGGATCGTACCGGAAGGATTTACTGCTTTCTTCCACACCAAATTAATATTTTAATTTTGCGATTTCAATAATGTGGCTTAAGGAAATCCCTTTTGCTCTCAATAATATTTACAATTATTTACATTAAAAGGTAATTTTAAAATTAAAAAGTTAAAAAAATAGAGGAGAAAAATCCAAACTTGACATTAGGAATGTTGAAGAGCACAACCTCGATTCTGAGTTCTTGAGGGGTTTGCAGTTGGCTGGACACCAAGTACAAGATGCATTCATCAAATAAAAAACAATACTAATTAAAGTGACCTCATAACCGGCCTCTGAATCAGGGAATTTGTTGGTGGTCCTTGTTTTCTTCTTCTTCTTGGACTTGTTGCCTATCTTTGTCTTTGCCTTCTTCTTGGGCTGCTCCGGGGAGGGCAGACCTTCAGGTGAGGGGGGGTTCTCTTTAGAAGCTTCCTCGGCCTCGGCAAGCATCTGCTCAAACTCAGCGTCCGAGTCCCGTTCCGAGCCACCACCTCCAACCTCGTCACCTTCTTCTTCATCCTGAAAAATAAGTTAACAAGTCATAGTTTGAGGTCTTTTTTAAAAAAAATCCCTCGCTTGCTGACCATTCCCAGCTACAGCAGAATCCCGATATATCGTATCTTCAAGGGGTTGAAGGAAAAATATAACATTTCGAGAAGTTCACTAAATCGGGATTATCAAATATTGATGGTAAAAAAAGAAAAATACATGTAAATAATGAAAACTAGGATTTATTTTACACATAAAAATACACTGTGTATGATCATACGAAAATTAAATATGTACTCGGTTTAAAAAAATTATAAATTGTTTTTTGAATGAAACCAGTTGTTCGGGTGTTATCTAGAGCATTTTATCCGAGTAGAACAGAAGGAGGTAAAAAATCAAATCTTGGAAAAGAGTCCTCTCCTTTCATATACATTTAACAGTGATTTTTTCTCAGAATTATAAGTTATTCCTTCATCTAGACCTAGGCTGTCCAGGAATTGTATTTGAACCCAATCACACTCTCCTCTCTGAGTCTTTGTTTAAAGCCGATAAAACGTCACGCGAGAGTTCTAATTTTTTCCTCAAAGAATGTTCCCTCCACTAGGTTCCTTTGCAATTTGGAATTAATAAAAACCATTTATTAAACACTTCCTCTAATTGTAGTGAAGTCTGAACTGTTATTATTTTTTTTTCAAAGTAAACCAACAGATATAGGTAGTGAAAAAGCAAAATCTTGGAAATGGTCCCCCTCCATTCACACGTTTTATAGGGATTATTCTCAGAATTATACGACGTTTTTGTTCACCGCGAAAGGGACAAAATTAACTTATACTGAGGGGACCGAAATGCATTGGTTTTATACCAATTATCGAGATTTTTACAAAGTAATGGCAATAATATATGATTTATTGGGATATATGATATAACGGGATACGAAATACCGGGATTTCACTATAGTTCACTCCACAACAAATGGAATGAAAACTGACCATGTTAGGGCAGAGGAGGGGATCTTCAACTAGAGTGGATAAAGTGGCCAAGTCGGGCTGGATTTCCAAGCACCCAAAAATCCACCGAACTGGTTCCATTTCTATAATTGATAAATTCAACAAATTGTAATGCATTAAACTTACAGAATTATGTTTCCTTTTGCCAATTTTAATTTTAAGAGTAGGGACTTTGTTGGTCGAAGAAGACTGGGATTTTCTAGAAGATTTCTTACTCCTCGAACTCCTCTTCTTCCTTCCCTTCTCTTCCAATTCATCCTCTTCTTCCTCTTCCGCTGTAGCAACCTAGACGCAATGATAAGAATGTGAATTATTGATATTATAGTGTGATATGATATGTGAAAGAAATATTATAGTCAGTAACGAGAACAATTAACTCATTGAATTGAAAAGAAACCTTTGGTTGCCGGGATTGCCGGGTAGGTTTGCTGTACTCCTGCTGCTCCGTGGATGAATCTGCTCCCCCTCCACCAGATTGCTCCTGTCCCTGATCCAAAGACATTATGTTTGGATTGATGTTACAGAATTCTCTCCATTTCGCAGCGACAAGCATCATTAACTTACCAGTTGGAACCTAAAACAACAAATTTAAACCATTAATCAGTAAAACTGAAGAATATGGTACGGTCTATAGAAAAAATGGCGGGACCTCACTCCAACGTATTTCATTTGGCAAAGGGATATCAACTCTTCTATGAACAAATCATACGTATATAATTTCTTAAATTTTTGACTGTTAGACAAAGGAATATTAGGTTTGTTCCGACCTCACCTCAAACTGTACAACGCATGTGTAAAAAAGTTCAAGTTTGGTCCGAACAGTTCCAAACCAGTTTAATGTGTGGTTAGAACAAAGCTAATATCTCTCAAGTGTATAAATCAAGCAAAGTTGTGCCTCCCAGCTATTCTCATCCGAATTATCTCCTTCAATTCAGCCCATTAATCAATAATTTATTTATTTAAAGAGGACAGTTTCCCTTCCAAACTGATTTTAATAGCTATCATAAGAATTACTGATGTTAATCATTATCCTTAAGAATTTAAATCATTACCCCTAAATGTAAATCTATTAATAATTGTCAGATGGGCTTTTAAAGGCCCCCACACACAATCAAACATCAGCAATTTAGGCCATACCGTCAAACATCATGTTTGCGCAAACATCAAACAGCCCCATACACAGTCAAAATGTTTGCACAAACATCAAACAGTCATATTGTAAATGAAACACAATAGTTTTTTTAAAAAATCAGTATATTGTCTACCACAAGAATTTACAAAAAATACAAAATTATAGACCGGTTTCGACTTGTTTAGATGATATAAAAATTAAAACAAAAAGTTATACTTTCTAAAACTTGTCATCTTCAGTTGACTGATTTATTAAGACTAAGTTGATTTTCTGACTTTAACTAGGAACTAAGAGAAATGTGTGGGTGGGGATATAACGGTATAGGGTTTAAACGGTATATGGTATAAGGAAGGGTGTAAGGGAATTCGGGTTGGATTATCAGGTATAGGAGGGTTAGCTTAAACTATGGTTTAACATAAAATAATAAAATTCAACTACAGAATAAAAACATGAAACTAAAATTATATGGCTACCTAAAACTGTTGTACATTAATATTTTTAATTGGCTTAACTAAAACTGAATTATTAATATTTATTATTTCATTAAAGCATTGAATAGTATGGTTTTGAAGAGTACGGTGTATTTCTAAGTTTTCAAGCAGGTCTAACTTTTTTCCTTTGGAGCAGTTGTGGAGGAGTTCAAATTGAGTTTTATTGAAAGTGTGGTGATTTTCTTTTAGGTGTGTGGCAAAACTTGAAATGTGATCTGGATTTTTTATCGCTTTCTCATGCTCTGCTATCCTTTTTGATATTTTTCTTCCGGATTGTCCGATGTAGACTCCTTGACAGGTGTTGCAAGTAATCTTGTAGACGCCGCTTTTGTCTCCTATGGGGATTTTTTGTTTCACTGAGCCTAATATTTTCCCTAGTGTTTTGTAGGGTTTGAAACTTACTTTGGTATCTTCGTTTTCTATAATTTGAGCTATTACTTCTGAAATTTTGCCTAGGTAGGGAAGACTAATCCAGCAAAAATTATTTTCTGAAATCCTGTTTAATTTGGTTCCTAAGTTGATAGCTTGGTGTGTTAGTTTTTTGTTAACGAGTTTATTAATTACATGAATTGGATAACCGTNAAAGGATAGCAGAGCATGAGAAAGCGATAAAAAATCCAGATCACATTTCAAGTTTTGCCACACACCTAAAAGAAAATCACCACACTTTCAATAAAACTCAATTTGAACTCCTCCACAACTGCTCCAAAGGAAAAAAGTTAGACCTGCTTGAAAACTTAGAAATACACCGTACTCTTCAAAACCATACTATTCAATGCTTTAATGAAATAATAAATATTAATAATTCAGTTTTAGTTAAGCCAATTAAAAATATTAATGTACAACAGTTTTAGGTAGCCATATAATTTTAGTTTCATGTTTTTATTCTGTAGTTGAATTTTATTATTTTATGTTAAACCATAGTTTAAGCTAACCCTCCTATACCTGATAATCCAACCCGAATTCCCTTACACCCTTCCTTATACCATATACCGTTTAAACCCTATACCGTTATATCCCCACCCACACATTTCTCTTAGTTCCTAGTTAAAGTCAGAAAATCAACTTAGTCTTAATAAATCAGTCAACTGAAGATGACAAGTTTTAGAAAGTATAACTTTTTGTTTTAATTTTTATATCATCTAAACAGTCGAAACCGGTCTATAATTTTGTATTTTTTGTAAATTCTTGTGGTAGACAATATACTGATTTTTTAAAAAAAAACTATTGTGTTTCATTTACAATATGATTTTTTCAAAGTACCACAAAACAGCCCCATACACAGTCAAAATGTTTGCGCAAACATTTTTACCCCTATTTTGTTGTATGGGGGCTTTAACATCATGTGCGCAAATTCCTTAAGGAATTTTGACAACTGGAAAGAACTCCTATTAAGCTTAATAACTAATTATCCCAATTAATTAATTATTCATTTCATTGGAAATTATGTAACTCTTTTTTTATTTATAACTCCATAAGTATATTTATCAAAAATCCTACTTGATTTTGATGATACTGTCTAATGGAATAATTTTAATATTTAGGGTTTTGCAGATACTTCTCAAAACCCTTATTGATGTTATCTTTATTTTACATTTAATTCTACATTAAAGTCAGAAAATAGTTGAATTATCAAAAGCAAGAGCTGCTCAGATAAGAAAAACGAGGAGAGATTAATTATACACAAAATTTACCAAATAAAATGTATACTATGATTGACCATAAATAATTTTAACAGTACAGTAACTTTGTTATTTATTAAACAATGTGTATAAACTTATGACCATAAAATTCTAACAACTTAAAGTTTTAAACATTTATTGTTCAGCTTTTACCAAACAAAAGGATAGATAAAAGATAATAGAAACATGAGTTACCTTTGGATTGTCTTTAGCAAGAAGTGGTCTGACTTGCTGCTGATATTGTTTATACGTGGTGAGATTCTGGAAATCATCCTCACTGTATTCCAGTTCCACGTCCGTCAGCCCAAACAGAGAGCAAACCTCTTCCACCGTCGGCACTCCTCAAGACAAAAATAAAAGAGAATGGAAAATTCCGAGTGGACAAGGAAGGAATTACAATAGTTTTGGTTTTTATGTTCAAAAATACATAATCAAGACACAGACCACTCAAAACAATATCTGTAACTTAGAAGTAAATTAATGTCCATTTTGAAAAAAAAAAAAAAACTCTTTGTGGTTCTTATATGCTGTAATACACTAGAGGTAATTGTGTTTAAGTATTGTAAAGGTGCGTTTACACCTGACCTGTCAAGTGTCAGACAGAAATTGCTTTGAGTGTTTACATCTGAGAGAAATTGCTTTGAGTGTTTACATCTGAGAGAAATTGCTTTGAGTGTTTACATCTGAGAGAAATTGCTTGAGATTTATGTCAGAGATATATGTCTGACACATCTCGCAATGCTTAAATTGGCAATAAATGTAAGAATAATATAATAATCGGTGTTTACATCTGTTGTTATAGAATTGTCGACACTTATAGCTGAGAGTAGAAACATAAATCTCAGACATAACTTTTTCAGTGTTTACACTACTGAGATTTCTGTCTGACATAAATGTCATGCAATAAATGTCAGGTGTAAACGCACCTTAACTCCTTTGCTAGTAAATAAAGAGATATTCAAAGTATAAAAGGCTGCATACTTGGAAGAAAGTTGTTTTCAAGTCATTTTACAATCACAGTGAAACCTAACATTAGATACAGTAGATCAGCTACTTTAAACGTCTACTCTATGTGATGATCAGTGTGAAATATCTCACTTCTGGAATTTGAACTCAACAGATATGTCAATGCTAGGCCAGTCAATGTTAGTGGCGGAAAATTTACTGTCACCACTGTTCTAACAGATTCAGTATGCGGTTTTGAATCATAACAACTATTGAATACACTGACACCACTTAAAAAAAGAAAATAAAATCATAAGGCAAGAATAGGCATAAGGCAGAAATTGCTATCTGTAATGAAATACCTCCTGCAGCTGCAGAGGAAGCTGAATTGTTGGATTCCGAAGCCCTGGGAGTTTTTCTAGATGATTTTCTGCTGTAGTCTGATTCGTTGCCTTCATCATCTGCACCTTCACTCTCCTGTAATTAATCAAAAATAAATTAATTCGTTAATTATTTAATTAATAAAAGTTATCGCTACAAGAATATATTTTTAAAAAAATAAATAAACAGGTCAAGAGTATTCTAGCCAGCACACAACGAGGGTCCGTAGGCAACACTGTATAGTTTAAATAGTACCCTATTGGTGGTACTTTGAACTATTCTATGGGTCTAATATTCTCAAAACACATGAACAAACTTCTGATGAAGTGTTTTTATGCCATTGAACCGGAAAACAGCCATATAAATACATTAAAAGACCATAATTATAAAAAAAAAACGTATTTTGCCAATATTTTTTTATTTTTTTTTTTTCGAAATTTCCTAAAAGTTGTATCTTTACTTTTGGTCGAAGAATTTTCAGGAATTTTTTCAGATTTTTTGCACTTCACATAAGCGAGATAGAGGGAGGGGGGGGGACACGTTTCACACCCACTTCAAACGTGCCTACGCTCGCCCTATCAAGGTTATAACCAAAGAATTTTATATTTTTGTAATCAGCTCGACGTACCTTTTAATATGATACCCCTCACGATGTCGAAAAAAAAATAATCCCTTAAGTTTTTTACCCTAAATTTTTTGGAAAATGTTTTTTTTAAGTCACTATATTTTTAACATGTGTGGGTAGGTACAAGACATATACATGCCAAATTTCAAAGTCATCGGACGAAAGGTATAGCCGTGAGAGCATGCAACGGACGGACAGACAGACACACGTGCGAAAATATAAAGGTCCTTGGCTTTTGCCTACGGACCCTAAAAAATGAGAAGGCTTTTTCAAGACAACATGCTGACCTAGGATTTCTGAGGAAGACTCAACACTAAAGGATTTTAAGTCGTATGTTGCCCTTCCTACCACTTTCACTCACACTATACATATTCCCGTCTTCCCATGTTTTTATTAACGCTTTTCAAGATTTGGCACTAAATCAAGTAACTAAATATCAGTTTAAGGTGTTTAAATTACGTGAATTTGTAGGTAAAACTTTTATACCTAGAAACTTAGCTATTACCCATGGTGCACTAGTTGCAGATAAAATTTAATACGCTACATGGATCGAAGTATTTCTGCTCTCGGGATTATCTCCCTCGGCAAGCCTCGAGAGCTAATACTACAGTTATCTCCCTCGGCAAGCCTCGAGAGCTAATACTACAGTTATCTCCCTCGGCAAGCCTCGAGAGCTAATACTACAGTTATCTCCCTTGGGCCAAAGGCCTCGGGAGCTAATGAAGCTTTCTCCTTCAGCGGTGCCTCAGGAGAAAACTTAACCTCAAGCAGGAAAACATACTTCTCTCCCTTGTTGCGTAAATAACTATTACATGGAGAGACTTTTTTATTTCAACACTCGTAGATTGTTATTATAATATTATTCTTTTATAAATAAGTCTTAATTTCAAACAATGAACATTATGGGCATAAACAAATAAACCTACTCCGTCACTTTTTACAGGGAGTTTATATTTTTGGCCTGGGATAAGGTAAGCACACAACTCAATTAAAAAAATCATTTGCCAATTAAAACTCATCAGTTTAAAGAGGTAATACACAATTTGAATTATAGGATAACCATTGCCAGTAATAATTATTAAAAATGCCAGAATTCAGTAAAAAATTTAGCTTCCTAAACTAATAAGTTTGAGAGCATTGACTCCATTGATTAATTGATACATAAAATACTTCAAAAACCTGTCTAAGCTAGGAAGCCACAGTTCTAGAAAAAAAATCCACCTCAGTAAATGAACTTCAGGGTGTTTTACATAGAAAAAACTTAAACTTAAAATTGTCACTTAAGCAGGTTTTCAGCTTAGACAGGTTTCGCGGTAGTAACAATTTGGATTAAGTTATCATCTTAAAATTAGATTTTCAAATAAAGATTGATAAAGAAGGAAGTGTCTTCAGCAAGAGCCAAGCACTGCGGTAAAACAAAAATCACTAGCTTTTCTAGCTTAAATTATGAAAAAAAAAAAAAAAAAAAAAATGTAGATTTTACTAACAGAATTAAAGAAAAACTAGGGTTTATAGGGCATAGCCAATAATAAGAATTGTAATAATTGGATATTTTTAAATATATTTAAATAAAAAATTTATTTAAATTTATATTTTATATTTATTTTAAATTTATTTTTATATTTTTAAATACAGAATTTGCGTTTGCATTATTCATCCACAATATTTCTTTCCTCTACCATTTTAAGACAATAATTTTAATCCTCAAAAAAAGAAAGTAACCTATATTATACATCTAACCTATTATATACCTTCTATATGAAGTTTTAATAATTAATCAGAAAAAAAAACCGTAATGTAATTAATGGTTGAGATATAAAATTGAAAAAAAGAAAAATGGATTTTCGGTTGGACTACCCTATACGGAGCATCATGTATAGAAATGGAAAAAACTGGCACATATAATTAAAGTCTTTTCTATATTTTGATAAAAAATGCACCAATTATGGATTCTTCTTCATTTCATAAGTTTTCTCTTATAACAATTTCCATCTTCAGATCTCAATTTTGAGACACAGCTGTATACAGGCCGATTTTGGGAATCTTGGGCGTATGTATCTGTAGTAGATTACCTGGGCTTCGATGTAGCGTATCTGGTTTTTCAAAAGAGTATGAAATGAAAAAGAATACATAAATAATGCAATTTATATCAATATATAGGAAACACTTTAATTATGTGTGCATTATATTTGTTAGTTTTTGCATTTCTATACATGATGCCCCGTATAGGGGAATCCAACCAAAATATATAATTATTTGGTTATAACTTTGATAGACCGAGTGTAGG
>KZ651221.1:1078595-1093697 GCA_001010745.2 Gerris buenoi
AATTAATTGGCTGATAATAATCAATAATTAATAATATAATATATTATTATTTAATAAAATTTTATTTATAATATTGATTATTATATTAATAACACAATCAATAAAATTATTTATTTGACATAACTAATAACACTATTGTAGTAAACCTTAGTACCACTACCAATTTGTGGTTTAGCAAATTGATGGAGAATGGAAATTGGTTAGATGAATAATTAAGACACTAGCTCGGCCTGGTAGCCGGTGGTAGTACTACTCGTGTAGCTAGTCATAATCATTATGGAACAATTAATGATAATTTAGGGGAAAAAAGTAGAAAAAAAAATAAAATAAAAAATAATAATAATAACAAGCGATCTTCATATTTATAAACTCTTTGTGTCCATAGGAGTAAATAAAAAAACTCATTTATTAGTTATTAGGTAATTTTTCGTTCCTTATTTTGGAGCATCTTCTAACGTAAAAATGATATTTCATCAATATATATTTAACAATTATATTTTTAATATAATCTTAAATACTCAAAAACATTAGTTTAATAATCAGTGTGGAAAGTATACAAAATGAATAAATCAATAATAAATAATAATAAAAACTTTAACTATATTAATGGTGACTTTTAAATTCAAATAAAAAATTAAAAATTAAATGTATTTACCTTTCTGTCTAAGTAGTTAAAGCGATCTTCTAGAAAAGTCGCGTTCTTACCTAGAAAAGTTGGTTAAATTAGTTGGTAGTATGGGTCAGTCGGCGGAATAATATAGTAGAGGTAGAGAGGCCATTAACTATAATCTGTTTTGGACAAAAGGAGGAAAATTCTCTTGCACTCTTTTCACTTGCTACAAATTATTCTGCTGCCTGTATACATTTTTTCAATTGAGGGGCAAAGGGATCAGAATAAATTGTCATTCAATTGCCGTTTGAATATTTATTCAAGGAAGCAACAGTCTTCCTATGAATCAAAGCTGAAGTGATTTTATTTAAACATTGATTAAAGTTCATAGTTCCAACCCCTGGGGGAGATAAAATGTTTGAAAAAGGCATCTCCAGTAGTACAGTGAAATACGAGTAACAATTTATAGTAGTCGCAACGACAAATGGTTACGGCGAGTACATTGGATCAAGAGTACATAGAACAATTTTGGTTCCGTGTCTGTCTGTCAGTATACTGGACAATTTCAATTTTTGCGAAGCAATAAATCTTAAAAGCTACTTATTCGGTTAATGAAATTTTGATGGAAGGCCATTATTAGCCCATTGTTGGTCCCATATAAATACCAACCTTTTACACACGGAACTCGCGAAAGCTGTGTCGCAGCGGTTAGAAAAACAATCAATGGTATACGCGATAGCGATAAGGGCAGCTAATATTAACGTCACACGTTACCTCAATGGGAGAAGTAGAAACTCGAATATTTACCACTTTTGGATCTAGTCCAGTCACGAGAGGTCCAAAAAAGGGGTCCACCGTGCGTTTGGTGCAGTAAATGATTTAATTTTTTTATGTCCTCAGGCATGATTAGGAGACGTCAAATCCAAATTTGCGACCTCTAAATCAGGGCGCATAACTTTTGGTGGGCTAAAAACCACGAATATTTTGCTCATTTTTCGGTTTTTCGCTTATAACTTGAAAACGGCTGGTTCTGTCGCGAAATGGTTCAATTCAAAATTAAAGAGCACTAAATTTGCAACAATTTTTATATACGGCATTTTTTCCTAAACCCTATGCTTTTCGAAATATGGAGTTCAAAGATGCACTATTTTTTTGAAAATATAAAAAATAACATCTTTTTTGAGGACGAAAGGGTTCTATTTTTGCTATCCCACCCCTCCCAGTTAGATTTTTTGGGTATATTCAACCTATGGAAGTACAAAGAACCACTAACCACAACTACTAACCACTAGTAACCAATACTAACCACCACTAACCAACAATGAACTAAATTTTCGGGGTTTTTTGTTCATAATTTCTTGTAGAGCACAAAATTTGGAACAATTTTTATATTTCACATTTTTTTCTAAAACCTATATTTTTGGCGAAATATAGAGCTTCAAAGATGCAATATTTTATTTAATAACTGCAAAACCCAACTTGTGGAGGTTAGTGGTGGTTATTTGTACTTCTAGGTTCTAGGTACTAGGTAGGTTATACCCAAAACATCACTGAGTGGGAGGGATAACTAAAATAGACCCCTTTCGTCCTCAGAAAAGATGTTATTTTTGATATTTTCAAAAGAATATTGCATCTTTGAAGCTCTATATTTCGGAAAATATAGGTTTTAGAAAAAAATGTGAAATATAAAAATTGTTGCAAATTTTTTGCTCTACAAGAAATGATGAACAAAAAACCCCGAAAATTTAGTTTATTGTTGGTTAGTGGTGGTTAGTATTGGTTAGTAGTTATGGTTAGTGGTAGTTATTTGTACTTCTAGGTAGGATATACCCAAAAAATTACTGTGTGGGGGAGGGATAACTAAAATAGACCCCTTTCGTCCCCAGAAAAGATGTTATTTTTTATATTTCCAAAAAAATATTGCATCTTTGAAGCTCCATATTTCGAAAAGCATAGGGTTTAGGAAAAAATGCCGTATATAAAAATTGTTGCAAATTTAGTGCTCTTTAATTTTTAATTGAACCATTTCGCGACAGAACCAGCCGTTTTCAAGTTATAATCGAAAAACGGAAAAATGATCAAAAAATTCATGGTTTTTAGCCCACCAAAAGTTATGCGCCCTGATTTAGAGGTCGCAAATTTGGATTTGACGTCTCCTAATCATGCCTGAGGACATAAAAAAATAAAATCATTTACTGCACCAAACGCACGGTGGACTTCCCCTCGTGACTGGACTAATCATCATTTAGACCTAAATTTTACAGGGAATTCAATGCAATAAGTAGATACGTCTTATTTCTTGCCTATTAATTTTTAAAAGTCCAATTACTATGTTGATGTAAAGATGCGTTTACACCTGACACTTCTCTCCGGCAATAAATGTCAAGTGTCAGACAGAAATTGCTTTGAGTGTTTACATCTGAGAGAAATTGTTTGAGATTTATGTCAAGCACTTCTCGCAATGCTTAAATTTGCAATAAATGTACGAAAAATATAATAATCGGTGTTTACATCTGTTGTTATAGAAGTGTCGACACTTATACCTGAGAGTAGATCGGTGTTTACACTCCTGAGATTTCTGTCTGATGTAAATGTCATACAATAAATGTCAGGTGTAAACGCACCTTAAAGCCGGGTTTACACGGGTAGAGTAAACAGGAGAGTAGAGAGTAGAGTAACTTTACCCGTAGAAACCCGAAAAAACGCTCAGTAGAGTAGAGTGTCGAGTAGAGTAGCTAGTAAAATTAGTAGAGTGGGAAGTAGAGTGCACTCTACACGCTACTCTACTCTCCTGTTTACTCTACTCTCCTGTTTACTCTACTCTCCTGTTTACTCTACTCTCCTGTTTACTCTACTCTCCTGTTTACTCTACTCTCCTGTTTACTCTACCCGTGTAACCCCGGCTTAAGAAAAAAAACAGAATCTAATCAACAATAAAAAAAAATGTTTTAGGTCATTATCTCAAAACAAGACATTTCGAGTAATCTACTTCTTGCATTGAGGTGACGTATGGTACACTAGAACTTTAGTGACAGCACACCTTATGTTTTAAAGGGAGGCCACAGGCCACGCGATATATATTGTCAAAATGTCGCCTGTTTGTCACTGGCGACAATTAAGAATTAACAACCTCTAAGACAGGATTTGGCTTCCGATAGTTTCGATCGTTCTTCCGGAGCTATGCGATTGTTTTGAAGAATTAAATTTATTTATCTCTGATTTCAAAAATTACAAGATAGGAAAACCGTTTCAGACGTAAAGGAATATTTTTGGTTCCGTGTCTGTCTGTTTGCCAGACTCTGTTGATCTGTCGCTCAATTTTTGCAAAAAGCATTTATGTATCTTGAAAACTACTTAGTCGACTTAAATGAGATTTGTATGGTCAGTCATAATTAGCCCATTGTTGGTCCCATATAATTATCAACCTTCCGCGCCCATTTGTTTCTCTTCCACGTGTGCCAAACATACATTTATTTACACTTATATCATCAAAAGTACCTACTCAGAGGATTTATATGAAATTTAAATGGTTTGCCAAAAGTAAACCGCAGATAGCCCCACATCCAGATTAATTTTAACCGTCTGCGCTCTTTAAATGCTGCTTAATTGATACTAGAATCCATGCAATCATAACAATTTTGACCGATATAAAAGAGGGGAAATTAAATAAATTTGACAGTAAGGCTTGGCGCACATTGAGACGCAGGCGGCACAGTTTCTTTTTTTCAACAGCTGAAATAAAAGACACCACGGGAATTGAATCGCCATCTCATGTGGCGTAGTACCGCCCTGCGATGCTCTGTAGTGGAATATATGCGTAGAAGAGAAACAACTAGACACTGTTTGGAAGTTTTAACCAAGATAATCTTTTTAATTATTTTATAATAGTCTAAGATCCGGTATAAGGAATATATAACCTCATCTGTTATTTAATTGGAATAAAGAATATATGATAGAGAATGTGTAGAATGATATGTCGCAAATAGGTTCCCTAGCGAAATCGCGTACCGATGATGTTAAATAATAAACTGTTTATAACCTTCCCCTTACTTCAACTTCCCCGATGTGTTATTTATGAAAATCGAACATTAACTGAGAGAATCGACCCCAAGGAATTCAAAAAATAAGGGTTGCCTACTTTCCTCTCTGGGCAACTATGGAGTTGCCAGGTATAAACAGGTGAGTAACGTAATTAATATACCCTCATCAGTTATTATATCGAGTTATATATCAAATGAAAGGTAATTTTATTCCAAATCCAACCGTATTAGGTTGCCTTATCAAAAAGTTGGATGAATCCATGGTTGCCTAGATTTTAGATCTAAAATTTAGAATTTTAATTTAGAATTTAAGGCAACCTAATACGGTTGGATTGGGAATAAAATTAGCTTTCATTTGATATATAACTCGATATAATAACTGATGAGGGTATATTAATTACGTTACTCACCTGTTTATACCTGGCAACTCCATAGTTGCCCAGAGAGGAAAGTAGGCAACCCTTATTTTTTGAATTCCTTGGGGTCGATTCTCTCAGTTAATGTTCGATTTTCATAAATAACACATCGGGGAAGTTGAAGTAAGGGGAAGGTTATAAACAGTTTATTATTTAACATCATCGGTACGCGATTTCGCTAGGCAACCTATTTGCGATGTATCATTCTACACATTCTCTATCATATATTCTTTATTCCAATTAAATAACAGATGAGGTTATATATTCCTTATAACGGATCTTAGACTATAACACAAGTTTTTAACACAAACTGAATTCGTTTTTAATATTCTTGTCAATTTATGTTAAAAATTGACAAGTATATTAAATTAAAATTAAACATACAGATTTGCACAGGTTTAGCAAAAAATAATATACCAACTCTACGTTTCAAATCACGTCTCAATCGTCCTTTTTCCTATATTACTACGGTTGAAAAACTGTTCTGACCTGTGTCGTCTGCGCTTCAATGTGCGCCCGGTTTAATGGGTTGTAAATGCATAAAACCATTAAAGTATATAAAATAGGACGCGAGGAAGCTATGCGCCACACTAATTGTCCTAAATATCTACCAATTCTGAGTAAAATCGGTTCGTTAGACCATAAGGAATTTATGATGCAGATTTTTACGTTTGCGCATGCGCAGTGCGCAGTTGCTACTATAAATTCAATTACAATGACATTCACACAGAACCATTTAGGGCATATCCTGCACAGTCTCTGAAAATTTCCTCGAAATCAGATGAAAACTGTAGACGTTAAGCGTGAAACAAGGATCTCAGCTCATGTTTGCGCATGCGCAGAAGCTACGACTGATGCAATCATACTGGAATTCATGTGGCATAACCATGTGTTCGATAATCTGTTCTGAGCGAAATCGGACCATTAGGTCGCGAGAAATTGACGAATTTTACATTTGCGCCTGTGAAGAGGCTACCATTGTACGATCGCAAGCGATGAAATCCAAAGCGGACCATCTAGGGCATAACCTGCGAAATCCCTGAAAATTTAATCAAAATAGGTGACTGGAAATTGTCAAAGTTATTATGCGCGTGCAAAGATTAGTGGACGCATAGACCAACAGATGGACACGAAACTGAATTAGTGGATTTCCAGAAATTGGGGAAATTTTGATTTTGGAGAAAAAACAAAAATCTTACTCCCCAAAAGTGAATACAATGCTTCCGCTGCCTCAGTAGATTCGGAAGCAATATATCTTCAATGTATTTCAAACTTAACGAAATATATAAATAAATCTATTTAATCTTTCATTATTCCTCGTTCTTTAAATAAACATAGAGCAAATATTTATATTTTACTAGGTTTTTATTAGCTTGCTTTCTTGTTTGTTTGTCCAGTACAAATCTTGCAATCGATTTGTAACTAACTTCCCGAGTAGCTAGACATTTGAAACTTTTAGAATAGTTTAGAACACGATGACAATGCATTATTTTTACTTTTTGCCATATTTCAGCAGTATTTAATTCGTTTTCAGCAAATTTTGCTGTATGGAAAGGTAGTTCGGAAAAAATCCCCCAGTTATTATTATTATTATTTTTTTTTTTGACATGTCCCATATTTACATAGAATAATACTATATATAGAAGGAGTGTCACTGATTACATTGAAAACAACTTTGGTTGTGATCATTATCCGCGTTCTAAAAATTCATTTTTGTAATTTGTGACGTCATAACTCTAAAATCATTTGCCTTCGGTTTTATAATTTAATTTTTTATTTAATTATAATTATTGATAGTCAGTTTAGTTTATTGTAAAAATTTTTTTTGTGTTTTATCTTATTTTAGCTTGAAATATGCTAAAAATAATGTTTATTATATCATGACGGGTGAGCTGAAAAAAATGGCGTCAGAGTGAAACGTAAACAATAACCAATGGCAGGGCTTGTTTTCTTGACGTTTGTGAGCGGGCTTTGAATAGTTACTAAAGCGTGGCCAACCTTCTCCAGCTTAAATGAAAAAAAAATAGTGTTGTTTTGTTGGTCCCCTGGTCTAATGGACACAACTCCTCGGCGAAAGTTGGCTTCAGTCCCTTATCAGTAATTGCTTGTTGTTTTGATTCTATGCTCCTTCTATATATAGTATTATTCTATGCATATTTACCATCTTCGTTTTGACAGGTTTCAAATCTATGATTTATGACAGAAAATTTAAAAACATAGTAAATAAAAAGTTCTTTTTATCGTGCAATTTTTTAAATGCAAAACATTTAAATCAGTGTTTTATTGTTAACTATGGGCGCTAGTTGCCATGGAGGTCAAACTGGAGATATTTTTTCGTTCTGAACCGCTTTATTCTGTTTAATGGTGCTGCCATACATCAACGACAAACATGCTACCACACAAACACGATTTTTTTGCGTTATAGCGTGAGTTAGAAAAAAATGGGAGATACATCACTTTGAATTTGTTTAATGCCAGACAATAAAACAGACAAAGATGACAAAAAAAGTCAGCCAAATGGTCACATGTAATTAATGTTGATTCTCAGTGGGTTTAAACAAATTTTTAAAATGAGCGTAGACTGTTTAAATTAATTTGGGTCTACTTGAGGGCTAATTTTAACAAATTACGCTCAAATTTTAAATATATTTGTTAGTTAAAACAAGTTAGTGCGCGAGATGAATGAAGCAATGGGCGTTGGACGGTCGACATTATCATGGGACCGTCGATGGGCAAATTATCAAAATTTAAGTGAAGTCGGACCAGTAGTTTATAAGATATATAGTGATTCTAAAAAAATGATGACGGTCAGACCAACCGACCGACAGACAGACAGACAGATAGACCAAAAATGTTCGCTAGTATCTAAAAAAGATTTCAGTATAGGAATTTTTAGAAATCTGAGACATACAAAAAATGTTCTGTATAATCGCAATGCTACTGTTACCTTTGGTAATCTCAGAATCAACAAAATTAACATAAAATAGATACGCATCTATAAATAATGCGGTTAACTAATACCAACAAATTAATTGCTTATAGTCCAGGAGATAGCGTGCAAAAAAGTCTCTGACTAACATCAAGCTAGAATTTTGGTCGGCTAAGTTCGTCTGCGGGACATAGCTTGGCAATAGGCATTTGAAAAAAACGAACCGGTGGAGAGCGGCCATGTCCCGCCATTTTGGTGGACAATGTGATTTTCATGATCCTGAGCACGAACATAGTTAGTAGACCAATAATTAAGTTATTGGTAGTTTATCAAATATTACTCGAAATCAAAGTATTCCTCTGTCAAAGGACAAACTACCATCGACTTGATAATTCTTCTACTAACTCAAGTGGATGGTAGTTTGTCACTTAATAGGTTAGTCAGTTAAATATAACTCCAAATCAAAGAGGTCATCATATTAAGTGATAAACAATCGTCAACTTGATTTTTGGTGTACTAAGTTCATACTTATGATCATGAAAACCACATTGTCCACCAAAAAGGGCGGGACATGGTCGCTCTCCACAGGTTTTTTTTTTTTTCAAATGCCCATTGCCAAGCTATGTTCCGCAGACGAACTTAGCCGACCATAAATTCTTAAAAGGCACCAAAAATTTACTTGTATACAAAATTCAGCTTGATGTTAGTCAGACACTTTTTTGCACGCTATCTCCTGGACTAAGATGAGGAAAGATGAAAAAAAAAAAAAAAAATTGAATCAAATAAATTTTGATAAAGTAGTTACGTTATCACATTTCAAGTTTGAAACACTGAGATAAGGCTGAAAAGTAATGGTCTAGGTAGACAAGTTGTAATAAACTTGATTTACCGACGCTTCTCGTGCCCATTAAAAAAAAACACAGAGTAAAGTGTAGCACCAAATTTACCGTTGTTTATTAACTTACACAGGATTGTTTTTTTTTTTTCAAATGTCTATTGCCAAGCTATGCCCCGCAGACGAACTTAGTCGACCATATACATATTAAAAGGAGCAAAACATTTACTTGTATGGGTACAAAGGTCTAGCTTGATTTTAGTCAGACACTTTTTTGTACGCTATTTTCTGGACTATTGTTGCTACTAGAAAAAAAAATATTAATTTAAAATAAAAGATACCAAATACTTTGTCAACAAGATTGTTAATGTAACACTTCTCAGTTACAAATTGCTACGAGTGTCACTTCAAGGTATATAGCCTGTTTACTTTAAACTATTATAATTACGTTTAACTTTACACGGTTAACATGAGGAATCACTAATGCAAAATGTATGTTTTCCCAAAAGCCGTTCTCAAACTCAAACTTTATTTAAGATTGGCTCTAAAGCCGGTTACTAACTTGTCTAAAGTACCTTCAAGTTGTATTACCTGTGGAGGTTTATCGTCGACGAAGTTTGAGGGTAAAACCGCATGTAACCTGTCGTATTTCCTCGTCGAAAACTAGTTTACAGTTTAAAGTTTTCGGTTTAGTGACAGGCAGCCGTGACAAAACTTTCTGACATGAATAGGGGAAGGGTAAAAGAGTTTCCGGTTCGCTCAGACAAAACCGGACATTAAGCTTCTCCGCCAGACCATCATATCGGACAAAGTACACAACTTTTGATAAACGCAGAACTAGATGCTTTATATAAACCGCCTTGATTTTATACTATACAGCAAGAATCTCTTTAAAACCTAACTAAAAAGACCTTAATTTTTTTATATCCTCACCCAAAAGTTTAGAGAGAAATATCGTAAAATAAAGATAAAGCCAAAAACATTACTACATTAAAAAGATTTATAGGACGGTGGAAAAAAAACAACCCCGTTTTAAGTTCTTAAGTGTTTAAAGCAAGCCTGTTTTCACCTAAAATTTAGTTTCAACAAAATAGCTTATAAAATACGAGTAATTTAATAGCCTCTAAACCAAACCACACGGATGTTTAAACAGTATTTAAATTTAATTACAGTTACAGTATGTAATTCAATATGTTGATGTTTTACGTTTTACCAGAGTAAAACTGTGATCTCTGTATTTGCCACATAATTTTATTTTAATTTGAGCATGTTAGTTGTAAGTAAACTTAAGACATTCTATCGTTGATCATTATTATAGTACATTACGTGTCGAGTGTGGAAAGTAGCATTTTGCATGTGAGTGTGGAGTTTACACCCGAGCGACAGCGAGAGTAGTAAAAACCACACGAGCAATGCAAAATGCCGTTTTCGCACGAGTTGCGTACCGTACTTCATCTATGATTGTTAGATTTTAATAATAAATGCAGAAAAAAATAATAAACTTCCTGTTTGTAAGCTCGTATTTCAGTATTTATCTTTTGATAAAGATGACATCAATTCGTTAGTTGTATTTTGTGCCGAATTAATTATTTCGGATTCGATGACATCAATTCGTTAGTTGTATTTTGTGCCGAATTAATTATTTCGGAAGACCTATTATTCTCCTCATATTCTTCATAATCACTTAAATAATCACTCATTGATTTTCACAAAAAAACTCGATACAAACAGTTACTTTTATTAAATAAACATCAAATTAGTTATGTTAAATGTAAACAAACTCGCTAATCGTGTGTAAAGTTGATAATTCACTAGAGTGGAAAAAAGAGGAATTCTTCTTCTTTACGTCACTAGAGTGGAAAAAAGAGGAATTGTTCAAAACAATGTGACACGCATGCGCAATTAATACAGGAGTGTAAAGAATCACTCTCTACGAATCTAAACAGAGATGTAATGTTTATATTACGTATCAATCGTAGATAAAAATAATTTCTGAGATTTCTATAAAAACTTTATATTTTTTACATTTTAAAAACAATAAAAGGCTGATACGCCTTGATTGTAGATTTATTATCATTGCATATTTGTTTTGCGGTATAGTATAATCATAAACTATCCAATTTATAAAGAAACGCCTGCCAATTAATGTGGCACATAGCACATGGACCCCTCGCGTATTATCGCATAAAGTAAAATAAAGTATTATGCAGATACTTGCGTGAATTGCACAGTAAAATAATACTTAGGATGCGAACATTCAAGTTGAATACTTTAAAAAAATAGTGTGTAAATTAGGGTGGCACATAGCTTCCTCGCGTATTATAATCATGTTTACATAGTAAAACAAATCTTTCAACTGCTTTGTTTCTTTACTTGAATAACAGGACCAATTATGCAATTTTCAAGTCAGCTGATGATTAAAATTATTAGAGGAACATTTTATGTTTAAATTATTATGTTCCAGTTGAAATTAATATGGATGGAATTAATGTTGCCTGATTCAAAAACAATCCAAATTTATTAAAAGTCACATAAGCACTTTTAAAGATATACCTAGGTTTTAATAACATAAAATGCGAAAGAATGGGCGCAGAAAGTTGAACCATTTTAGGTTTCTGTACAAAGTACAAAAAGAAACCTTATATAATGGCTCTGTCTGTCCGTCTGTCCGTTGGTGTCGTTTGTCCGTTGGCTTGTTTCAATTCAGAAACTACTATAGATAGAAACATGAAATTTGGCACACAGGTGCGTCTCGGCGTTTGATGCAAATGGACGCATTTTGGAGTTTCTACACTTAATTTTTTCAAGATTGCGGCCCTGCCAATATGTCGGGTGAATAAAAAAAAGTTTTTAGTTACCATGGCGTGTTATACATAAATTTAAAGGTCTTGAAGTGTAGAAAAAGAATATGCAACTATTACACCTGATAATTTTAACTAAGTCGTGACAGAACCGGACAGAAACCGGTGATTATCGCCTCACGTACTTACGTGAAGCGCGCCTTACTTGTTTGAACTTATGTCTGTCTGTCGGTCGATCGGATAATTAAATTAATACGGGTCTCTCTATGAATTAATATTAACGAATTTAATTAAAAGCAGACCAGTAGTTTTAGGTTTCTGTACAAAGTACAAAGAAAAACCTTATATAACGGCTCTGTCTGTCTGTCTGTCTGTCCGTTGGCTTGTTTCAACTCATAAACTACTATAGCTAGAAACATGAAATTTGGCACACAGGTACATCTTGCCATTTAAGACAACTGGACAAACTTAAGAATTAATTGGAGTTTTTAGAATTAATATTTGCAAGATGGCGGCCCGGCCAATATGGCGGGTGACTAGAAAAATGTTGTTAGTTACCATGGCATGTTATAAATCAATTCAAAGGTTTTGAAGTGTAGAAAAGAATATGCAACTATTAAAATAACACACGTAATATTTTCAAGATGGCGGCCAATATGGCGGGAGACTAAAAAAAAGATTTTAGTTACCATGGCATGTTATACATTAATTTAGAGGTCTTGCAGTGTATAAAAAGAATATGCAACTATTACTCTTAATATTTAAACTTAATCGTACAGAGACCGGCGATTATCGCCTCACGTACTTAAATGAAGCACGCCTTACTTGTTTTTAAGATATGTATAGTAAAGTAATTTCACAAAAAAAATAAAAAAATAAATAAAAAATTAAAAATTGATCCACAGAAAAACATGAGACCAAAAATGTCCATTAAAACTTAAAAAAAAAACATTTTAGTAAAGTACATATATTTGAACGAGCACAGTGAGTTCTTTTTTGAACGAGCACAGTGAGTTCTTTATTTCAGAGACTTGGGATTTAAAAAGTTTGTGTGTTTGTTTGTGTGTTTGTTTGTTTGTTTGTCCAACGATAACTGGAGTAAAAATCGACCAATTTCAACGAATTTTGGCACAAAGATGCACCTCACCATTTGTGACAACTGTATAGTTTTTGGAAATTTCACACTAAATATTTTCAAGATGGCGGCCAATATGGCAGACGACTAAAAAAAATAGTTTTAGTGAGCATAATGTGTTATACATCATTTTAAAGGCCTTTAAGAGGAGAAAAATAATATGTAATTACTAAAATTTCACACTTCATTTTTTCAAGATGGCGGCCAATATGGTGGACGACTAAACAAAAAGGTTGTAATCAGTATGACATGTTATACATCAATTTAAAGGTCTTAAAGTGTAGGAAAGGAATATCTAAGTATTAAAAAGTTTCCACATAATATTTTCAAGATGGCGGCCAATATGGTGGACTATTAAAAAAAAACTTCATGGCATTTTATACCTACATTAATCTAAATGTATATAAAAGATAGAAAAGAGTCAATAATTTTTAAAATTTCATAATTCATTTTTTCAAGATGGCGGCCAATAAGGTGGAAAACAAAAAGTTTTTAGTTAGTATGACATGATATACGTCAATTTAAAGGTCTTAAAGAGTAGGATAGGAATACCTAACTATTAAAATTTTACATATATTATTGTCAAGATGGTGGCCAATATAACGAAATTATAAAAAAACTTTATTTAATAAATATTTACTACAAATGCTGAATCAAACATTCATAACTTAAGATTTCGTTCAAATACTGTATAAACAGGCGAGCGTAGCGAGCCTTCTTTAATTTTATTAAATAATGTTTGTCCATAAATACTGTATAAACAGGCGAGCGTAGCAAGCATGCATTAACTATATTGAACAATGATTGTGTACAAATACCGTATAAACAGGCGAGCGTAGCGAGCCTACAATTACATAGAATAATGATTACGATAAACAGGCGACCGTAGCGAGCCTAATCATATCATATATAAATACTGTATAAACAGGCGACCGTAGCGAGCCTGCGATAATATTATTAAATAAAGATAATAGACAAAATAATTTGAATGCTTTCTTCAGGTTGAATAAGAATGCCAGGTTTTCGCTGAAATATTATCCTGATATCATTATTGAGAACATATTAAGGCATTACGGTTGATATAAAAACATATTTCTACGCGAGTTCTTTATGCACCGCATCACTAGTATTTATTAACTTTAGCTCTGAGACAAAACATTTTGTTATTTTGAATGATTTCAGTGATTCGGTGAGCTCGGAAGCACAAAAGCTACATAGAAATAACTGAATTCAGAGGTTGCTTACTGATTAAGTCCACGATTAAAAATAAAGCAGAAGCTACTCTAACTAAGTTTAGTAGCCACTCTAAAGCTACTAAACATTTTTCTCGGGTACAGGAAACTTATTCCTGTATGCGAGATATCTTTTGAATTAGAAGGCTAAATGAATCTTCTGAATGAATCAGAATGGTTAGGAATCTTGTCTATTAATTATCTCTTTTAAATTTTGTTATTCCAGAGTCCATTAATTCTATAGATTTCAAATTAATCCTTAAAAGTACAAAAAATCTTAACCAGCCTCAACAACTAAACAAACCTCAGCCTTTTATTAAATTAAATTATATATTTTTTTTCCTTTACAATGAATAAGTAAGCTAAAGAAAACGTTTTAGAATTCTAAAGAATTTATATGCGGACTAGATTTTTTTTTTAAATTCTATGTTGAAAGAAAAAAAAGATGCAAATTTTTTTAACTTCCAACTACCAGTTCATAATATTATGTAAAAAAAAGAAGAAAAAAAATTTATAATAGTATATATATAAATTTGTGACAACTGTATGGGTTTNTTTGTGTGTTTGTGTGTTTGTTTGTCCAACGATAACTGGAGTAAAAATTGACCAATTTCAACGAATTTTGGCACAAAGATACATCCCAACATTTGTGACAACTGTATGGGTTTTGGAAATTTAACACTAAATATTTTCAAGATGGCGGCCAATATGGCGGACGACTAAAAAAAATAGTTTTAGTGAGTATAATGTGTTATACATCGTTTTATAGGTCTTTAAGAGGAGGAAAGTAATATGTAACGAATAAAATTTTCCACATAATATTTTCAAGATGGCGGCCAATTTGGCGGACGACTAAACAAAAAGGTTTTAGTCAGTATGACATGTTATACATCAATTAAAAGGTCTTAAAGTGTAGGAAAGGAATATGTAAGTATTAAAATTTTCCACGTAATATTTTCAAGATGGCGGCCATTATGGTGGACTATTAAAAAATTATTCTTCATGGCATGTTATACCTACATTAATCTAAAAGTATAAAAGAAGAAAAAGGTTCAATAATTTTTAAAATTTCATAATTCATTTTTTTCAAGATGGCGGCCAATA
>KZ651221.1:1133256-1149169 GCA_001010745.2 Gerris buenoi
GAGAGCACGCTCGTCTCTGATATTCCTATATCTTATCTTCTTGAGCCGATATAGGTCCAGGAGTTGGGTGGGCATCGTCGGGCCCCTGATGAGTCGGTAGCGACGAAACGATGCAGGACATGGCGTTTTGCCGAGCCAACATTTTGTGACGTTTGTCTGGTGTTGGAACAGTTCCTATGTGTCACGCTTGCGTGGCACATCCCTTGGTGCCTCTCACATATGGTTTAACATATCTATTTAAATATTTTAATTACAACTAGCTCTTTTTTTAACCATATTTATTCTGCCCGTTGCCACAGGCTTAACGGCTAGTTTAATATAGTTGATAATAAATGAGTTTTTCTATTTTATAAGCTTTATTCTGTTAAAATATCATATCAATTTCTTTTTCCAAGGACCGTCAAATCCAAGAAGTATTTTGTATTTAAAGATATAATTTATTATAATGTTTGTTTACGACAGTTCAATCAGTAGCGAGTTAGAATTTTCTTTGAAGATATTCCTCCAGATATTCCCACTGGGATGATGTAATACAGACAGACTTTAATTAAAGGGTATAATGTAAAGTAGTCTTCAGAAATAGAAATGACATCCTAAATTCATTAAACGTATACTGAGATAAATAAATAAATAATAAAGTATTTGAATAACCAAATTCTAATTTAACAAAAATTGTTAATATGAAAAAAATGTTAATGTGAAATTGTTTAATAAATTTACCAGGAAATAATAAATAAATAATCAAAAATACACTGAAAATTAGTGTGGCACATAGCTTCCTCACATCCTATAATGTATATTGTTATATTAACATTAACGTTTTACGGTTTTTAGTGATCTTTAACACTTCATAGGGTTGTTACTGTAGGTATTACTAAAAACTTGTATTTGAAAAAAATGTGCGTCTCATTGAATAGATAAGGTTTGATTTTTTTCCCGACCGAAAATTCCAATTTTAAGTTTACGCGAGCGTTGTCCAACGAACTCGACCTGAGCATTGGTTAAATGGACATGTCTACCAAATTTCATTAAAATCGGTCGACATTTACTCAAGTTATCGTCGCACGTTTCATGATTCGCGGACACACAGACCGACAGACACGGAACCAAAAATGTTCCCTGATGTCTGAAACGGATTTCTGTCTTGGGATTTTTAAAATTGGAGGCATAAAACTTTTTTGTTCTCAAAAATGAACACAATGCTTCCGTTACCTTCGGTAGGCTCGGAAGAAATAAATAAATCTAATAAATAAAAAGTATTTAAATATAGGCCAGTCAAATTAGACCAAAAAAAGCCGTTTCGGGGAATTAATGTCCAGAAAGTTGGAAATCGTTTTAATACCTTCGTTTTGTCCTAAATAAGAGTAATCTAAGTTTGCACCATCCCAGGAGGTGAGCATAACTTTTGGGAGCCCAAAAACAAGTAAATTTTTTGCTTATAGCTCGAAAACAGTGAGTCGGACGGAAAATGACAATCTGTTCAATATTAAAGAGGGTTAAATTCTGCGTCGAATGAGTATATAGATCTTCAAATTCGGTTCAGTAGTATAACCGTAAGCAAAAGTTAGAAATTGGGAATTTTTTACTTTCCCTCACTACTAATAGTAGAAAATGTATTATTTTCACCAAAAATTTTGTTTTCGAGATTTCAACGGAATTACCTATTTTAAGCATTTTTAAGACCTCCTGAGTGGTTTTTAGCATGACGTATGTATATGTGTATGTATGTATGTGTGTGTATGTATGTGTGTTATCATCGTAGCGCCCAAGGTATTTAACCTAGAGAGTTGAAACTTGGCAGAAAAATCAGTCATTACCTGTAGTGGAGTCGCCCGGAAAATCAACTTTTTCCGCCATCTTGAACCCAGTTTGCTGAGTCAGCAAAATTTAAAAAAAATCGTAATAAATCGAAAATGGTCCTGATCGAGTTAAAATTTGGCAAAAAAACAAAATTTTTGGTGAAAACAATACTTATCCTACTATTAGTAGTGAGGAAAAGTAAAAAATTCCCAATTTTTATCTTTTGCTTACGGCTATACTACTAAACCGAATTTGAAGATTTATATACTCATTAACGCAGAATTTAACCCTCCTTAATATTGAATAGCTTGTCATTTTCCGTCCGATTCACTGTTTTCGAGCTATAAGCATAAAACTGAAAAAAAGTGCTACAATTTACTTGTTTTTGGGCTCCCAAAAGTTATGCTCACCTCTTGGGATGGTGCAAACTCAGATCACACTTATTTAGGACCAAACGAAGGTATTAAAACGATTTCGGAAATTAATTTCCCGAAATAGTCTTATTTGACTGGCCTAATAACCAAATTCTAATTTACAAAAAAAAATCACAGGGAAGTACTTGCCCCAAGTACTTTTTAGGGTTTTGTAGATGAGTAAGCATACCCATTATGTAATTATGATTTCTGGTCTTCGATCTCAAGAGTCTGGGTTCGATTCCCCGGGGGGTTACAATGTTTTTTATCAGTAATAAACCAATAAGGAATGCAAAATTTAAAAAAGCATATATATATTTGTGTTCTACTCTTCAGCAGCTTTCATTTGATACCCAACTCAAAAATTTAAAAAATGTAAATTTTTGAGTTTACCACATTTTTTTGAATTGCGCATGCGCAAATCTAATTATGGACTTCTGTATATTTTTCCTCTGGTTGGGTCAAAAAGTTGCACCAGGGTTCCAAATTTCAGCACTTTCGCTTGAACGGTTCGGGCCCTATGAACCAAAGAGCGACGGACAGACGGACACATCACCCTCGGCATAAGGGTTTTGAGAAGTATCTACAAAACCCTAAAAAGCAACATAAAGAAATTGTTTAATAAATTTATCAGGAAAAGAAAAAAAGTTCTTAAAGAATATAAAAGAACTCGAGGAGGTGTTATAAATCGTTCTTTTTTTTATCTTTTTCAATTTACGAAAACATTTGTTTGATTTTTTTCCTCCTCTTTTACAAGGTCTTGAACTCTCTTATATTGCTAAAAGAAATCAACTCGGTTTCTGACAAGCACAAAATTGTGTTGTCCATGTTTTTTGTAGTCAAAATGTAGGTGGAAAGCTAGAAAAGATAAAAGAAATATAAAGTAAGGGAAGTCGACGCCTGAAAAACCAACCATTAGTCTAAACCCTCAAGACAGAAGTGTTTTGTTTAGAAAAGCTTAGTATACAACATGCGAAAGTTGTTCTCGTATCATATTTTCTCAGTATCGTTTTTCCCGTCCATCCTTTTTTTCCGACAGGCAACAAAATAAAAGAAAAAATATTAAGAGGTTTCGTTCTTTTTCCTGAAAACAGTATAAAACTTATAATTTAAACCACCTCTAAAGTATAATAGACTAAGCTGAGCCCTAAAAAACACGATCTTAGAGTATAGAAAACATCTATTTTTTCAATAGAAATATATACATGCTTGTTTTCAGAATTGTGGCTAAATAAGATTGTTTTAGAATTTCATATATGTAGTTCTAAAAATTGTAAGATAAATTAAAGATAAATATTATGTGTAAACTGTAAATGTAAATACACATATGTGGCTTGGAGTAAGAATGACAACACACATCAATCCTTTTTACTTCCTCACATACGTACAATATATATATACATGTAGAGAAAGTATTGTGACATCAACAAAAATTCGAATTTGATGGATTTACACGATTTGTGGACCTTTAAGTCCAAAAATGTGATTTTTTTTTTAAGTCTGACTGTTGTCTTTGCAGGAACCTAAACTACTCTGCCGATTTCAATGAAATTTGGAATATTATAATAAGTGCAGAAAAATTATTCCTCGGAGAAAAAACAAGAAATGAATCGATTTTAAAATTCAGGAGAGCTTCCTCCCAATAATCTCGAAACAAAACTTTCTCAAGAACGATTACGATTACTACATCATTTAAATATAAAATATATAATATTTTCCAATAATGTTTTCCATTTAAGTACGATTTTAACAATATAACTTTTCCTGGGAAAACTCTAGTTTCTGAGATATTCTAAAAAATAGTTATTTATGCACCTAGGGAGTAAAGTAAGCCATTATTCCCTGAGCGAAAAAGTTGTTTCGTGAGGCGAAGCCGAAGGAACCATGTCCCTAAATCCCAAGGCGAAGCCGAGGGAATAACGCTAATTAGCTCCTGAGGCCAACCAAGGGAGATAATTATCGAGAGGGGAATTACAGCACTTTACTCCCGTGGTACACATTTCTTTATCTCCAGTAGGGAGAAAATACACATTTTCATCCATTGCACAGTTTTTATTTATTATTTTAATACATAATTACAGGGCCGTCCCTAGGGCTTTAGGCGCACGGGTCAAAGGCATCTGTGGCACCCCCTTCTTTTTGCCAAATTCACCTATTAGTTTAAGATAGGGGCCAGGCAGCTCCCCTAGAAGTGGCGCCCGGGACGGTCTGACCGGGTTGACCCCCCCCCCCCCCCCTAGGGACGGCCCTGCATAATTATAATTGTTAGCACTTTTAATAGCAGATGTAAGAGATTCAATATTAATAAAATGGAATTAAACTCAAATAGAAGGTCATATCAATTATAAACAAGGTCGAAAAAGCAGTGTTCAATCCTGATTTCAACAACTTTATTGCATTAGCCATTCATTATATACTATTTATAAAATAATTAAGTTGGAAATCTTTCTTTTTCTTCAAGGTTTAACTTTTTCTTTCTACTTTTACTTTTTCTCCCTACTTTTGAGTTCAGGGAAAAAGACTTACTTCAGTCCCTGTATTGGCGCCAAAAAGCGACCGAGAAACGGCACCAACTTTGGGGAAGAAGAAGAGGAAGGGGTAGAGGTAGAGGTGGAGAGGCACACGGGCGAGAGGCGTGTAACAGTGGTGAATTACAATAAGAATAAGAATAATTATAATATTAAAGATAGTGTCAAGGGAGAAATATTAAGGTGTAGTAGGTGTTACCTTGCAGTTGTGGTGAGAAGATCGAGTCGACCAGGCCTGGGGAAGAGATAGCGGGTAAGGTGGTGATGTTGGTGGTTGGTGTAGGTGTGATGTCAGATGTTCAGGTGTGCCTACTATATTAATATCTCCCTTGTGTGATAATAGTGATAATAATAATAAAATAATAATAATCACTTTGATGTTATAAGTTAAATAGGTAAAATAAATATATATCCGTCCACTTCAGAGGTTTGAAGAGAGAGAGGGAGGGGAGAGGTGGATTCACGTGTGTTTTGGAGAGGAGGGGAAGGGTTCCATGGTAGGGGTACAGGAAGAGAAAGGGAGCAGATTCCTATTGGCTGGATATCCCAAGTACAGACTGAATCAAGACACTTTATATCCAACAGTCCTTCTAAACTAATAAAAAATCTTAACTTTCTTCCTACTGGAAATAAAATAAATTTGAAAATCGAAACCGAATGTAAACAGCCACCTTTTGAAAACTTTATAAGTACGCAAAGAAATCGACTTCCTATGATATCAGTATAAATTGAGGTACAGATTTTGAACATGATGGTTAAATTAGTGGCTAACATCATCAAAAAAATCATCCCGTTTATTATCAAATTTTGGTTCGAACACTATATGCATAACTTATGGTGTTATTTGAAAATTTAAACAGTAGATAGTTCTAACATACATAACAATTTTTATTTTAAAAAATCCATTTTTACTTATTTATTAATTTATTTTTCAGAAAAAAGAGATTCGGACGTCTGTATGTCAGAAGACTGCGTAAAGACAGGTAAGTCAAACATTACTAATTTTATTATAGAAATACATTTTTGAAAAAGGCAATGGGATCATAAAAAATGTTTTTAGAACTCAAACAGACGGTTTGCACCAAAAATATTCTGAAAATATGTTAAGCAATATTATCTGGTAACGCCTTTGTTCTAAATTATGTACATTAATAATATATGTTACTCCATTACACTAAGTCTAATATAATTTATCTAGGTTATCTAATACATGGGGATGAGATAAACAGGGAATTTCAGTTATCATTCATTCATGGTTATATGGTTTAATCATGAAAGCACGCTTAAAGCTTTATCATTATCATATTATCACTCTTTTGCATGACTAAAACTCTTATCATAAAGATGACACATATAACAAAAACTGATAAGGGAAAAGGTAATTCTATTAAGTTAAAATTACCCAGATGAGTGTCGAATATGTATGGAGAGAATCAAATTTATATAATTTGACTTCTCAAATTTATTTGTTCTAAAAAATTCTGTAATTGTCCAATATATAAGGAATATATTATACCCTCATCTGTTATTTAATTCAGGGGTGCCCACCCCTGAATGAGATATATATGAGATATATATGTTTATACGTACACATCTTCTCCGGTTAACGTTATGTTGGTAAAATATCAATATGAATACAAAAACTTATATCACGTACTAATTTAACTAAAACTACACCTGCCTGCAACAATTTTACAGTAATTTTTACTGGTCTTATATTACTTTGCTTTGTAAGTTTCATCGCACACCTGTTACCCCAATTTTGAACCACTTCCCGTCATTCAATCTTCTCCAAATTTTGCACATAGAAATAACTAAGGTGAAGAATACAGAAACCAAAATAATAATAATAAAAAACAAAATAGCGGCATATTTATTTGCTTTTCAAGTTCCATCGCA
Organism: Gerris buenoi; assembly: GCA_001010745.2. NCBI lineage: Eukaryota > Metazoa > Arthropoda > Insecta > Hemiptera > Gerridae > Gerris > Gerris buenoi. The sequence goes on from KZ651221.1 coordinate 1,139,897, forward strand.
CACCTATTACCCCAATTTTGAACCACTTCCCGTCATTCAATCTTCCCCAAATTTTGCACATAGAAACAACTCAGGTGCAGAATACCCACAAAAAAAAAAAAAAAAGTACATAAGACCTGTTTTCAAAAATGGAATTTTTATATTAATTATTTCTTTGTTATGTTGATAAAGCAAATGCATCAATATGTTTTCGTTTGTGGAAATTGAATCTAATACATCTTTACTAGCAGACATTACCATTAAGTTAGAAAGCCATGTGTCTCCTAATGTAGACCTGCCCCTCTTTGATTATTTTAACTCTGCTCATTACTCAATCAGGCAAACAGCTAGCAGGTCGATTGAGAGGATTCCCGGGCCCTTAAATTCTAAATTAAAATTCAAAATTTTAGATCTAAAATCTATGCAACCATGGAATCATCCAACTTTTTGATAAGGCAACCTAATAGGGTTGGATTGGGAATAAAATTACCTTTCATTTGATATATAACTCGATATAATAACTGATGAGGGTATATTAATTACGTTACTCACCTGTTTATACCTGGCAACTCCATAGTTGTCCGGAGAGGAAAGTAGGCAACCCTTATTTTTTGAATTCCTTGGGGTGAATTCTCTCGGTTAATGTTCGATTTTCATAAATAACACATCGGGGAAGTTGAAGTTAGGGGAAGGTAATAAACAGTTTATTATTTAACATCATCGGTACGAGATTTCGCTAGGCAACATATTTGCGATGTATCAATCTATAAATCCTCTAACATATATTCTTTATTGCAATTAAATAACATATGAGGGTATATATTCCTTATACTGGATCTTGGACTATAAGTTATTGCGTTTGCATTCCAGTCCACCGTACATTTCAATTCTATTTCTTTTATATTATACGAGCACATATTATGACCGTGGCAAAAAGCATCATTTTATATTTAGAAAAAAAAAAAATAAATAAATAAACTAAGTAAATCGATTTAGATAAGTTATTATATCTATTTAAAGACCAACAAACCAAAAAAAACATTTATTTTTATGGCAATAAGTATGGTTGCCTCAGCTTAGCAATAACAAATCATTTTAAGGTGAGTCATCGGACGCTACTCGATTATATAAAGGATATATATTATGTATATAATGTAAACAGTATTAAAATAATCATCCTGATATACAGATGTCATTAATCATGCCAATAAATGACATTTCGCTACCCATGGTTTGCAACAGCTTATGGTGCTCGAAATAAATTAACAAACGTTGGTTCTCTACTTTTTGAGTACAGTCATTACCCTTATTTTTATTGTAATCTACTGATACTGAATCTTAACCGATACTGATATAATGTTTTGTGAATTAGCTGCCCGACTACTAGAAGCAATGGACCGCAGCGTGGATCCCTGTGTAGATTTCTTCGAGTACGCTTGCGGTACCTGGAACAGGATGCACGTTATACCAGCTGATAAGGGCTCTATCAACATATTCGAACTTCTAACTGATCAGCTACAAGTTGTACTTAAAGGTAATTATAATAACTGAGAAACTTTCTTATTTATTATTAACATTATTCCATTAATTTGTTTCTTTCAGCCCTACTGACTATTTCTAAATTATCCCATTATTTAGTATCTACTATAATGTACCACTGTTGTATTTTAATTCCCCATTATTCTGTGTCTTTCAGCTCTATTTTTTTATCTCAAAAAAGCACTATTTTTTAGCATTTCGTAGATTAATAAGCATACACGTTATTATATTGTAAAATATTTTATTTTAGTTCCCCGTCTTGCAATATATGAAAATAGAATTATAACCAATTACAAAAAAGTGTTATTAAAGGTTATTAAAGAAAACACTCCAGGACGCCTTCTCATGGGAGGAATGAGTTAAAACAAAACAAGAAAAAATAACAAATACTTTCGTGATAACAGTTTTTTTGTCTTTACATTAAAAAAATTAATCGAAACAAAGAAAATCAAACAAGAATCAAAAGACGAGAAGTAAGTATTTGTATGTAACCAAGAAAAAGGTTTCATAAACAACTGCAAATTCCAAACAATAAATAGTAGTTTGTAGTTACAGTACAGTCCGTAGACGCTGATAGGAGCCGAAATCTGAAACAAAAATGAGCTAAACATTGCGGTAAAGCCTCTGACTCCAAACCCTGCACTGTGCAACCAGTTGCCTGCTTCCACTATGATCACCATGCTGTAACTACACTCTTAAATTCTCGCGCTTGTTCACTGAGTCTGAACCTGATTCGAAATCAGCTTGCTCTGTGGCCGTACCCTAAGGATATGCACCAAACGCCAAACGCTATCCTGTCTGCCGCGGTGCAACGTGATCCCGCTTAACAAAATCAAATCTCCTTCGAGTCCCCGAGGATTACGCCAACACTGTAAGGTGCGTTGACACCAGAAACCATCTTGCAAGAACCAGAGACGCCTGATCCACTATCCTGTATCGAAACACCCAAGTCTCAAGTTCAACCGACCTCGGACCCACTCATCGCCTTACCGTTTTCTGCCACTTGACTTCAAATGCACTTACCGCACAATATGAATACACTCGTTTTCTTATTCATCTTCATCCTTCTTTCGTCCTAACGTCAACCCAATTCCTCCGAACACTGTCTTACCGAACGAAGGAATCCCTAAGCAGACGGTTTGGAGATAAGACAGGTGAGTGTCTGGTGGCCCGAGCATACCATGGGAAGGAAATGCCTGGACCTAACGCTAGGCACGAGGCAATTAGTGCTCAGGTCCGTAGTGATAACATGGCACCCAATCCTTCCTCTCAATCTCGACCCTCGAAACAGTCCTTTTCAGGGCTACCAAACATATTGTTACCTACTTCTTCGTATTTCCAAGCCTGGCATCCTTTTCAGGACCATAACTTCTTCGTCTCGCCTAGTTCTTTTCAGAACTTTATTACTTCCATCGCCGGAATCCCGTGCTAGACTTCGGACAAAAAAACCTCCCCCTTACTTCCACACTACCTTATTCCCTCGTCCTACTTTTCTCTTTCCAGGGCTTAGGTGGCCCAGCTTTCCCTAATCCCTATACCTTACCTACCCTACCCCGATACTTATAGCCTCGTCCGAGTGGAACCTAGCCTTACACCTCCCACCACGCCGTATCACCTTACAATAAATCAAGACTGGATCGGATTGGATAATGTTCATTTTAAGTAGATTTACGTAATTCTAAATCTGTAGAAAAGTGAACAGATAAATTTTCAAATCGCACTCACACCTCCCTTTACTCCATCCCCTCCTTTTAATCCCTCACTTACACCTACCCCCACTACGCCGTATCCCCTAACAATAAATCAAGTCTGGATCGGATTAGAATAATGGTAATTTTTAGTAGATTTTCGTCATTTTAACTAACTCTGTACAAAGGCACAGTGAACAAACATGCTTTAACAAATCTGAAATCAATTCCTTTCAATAGAACCAATTTATTCTGTGGTGCTATAATTTTAACATTCGGATATTAATTGAACTTTAGATGATGTCAAAATTAGCATATATAAGGTCCTTACATATTACAATAGTGCAATAGCTACGGGTACAATCTGGTTGCTTTCTCTCGCACATTAACCTAATTTTTAAGTAATATTAATATTTTGAAACTTCATTATAATTTTGTTTTATACTCATACAATAGTCCAGGAGATAGCATGAAAAAAGTGTCTAACATCAAGGTAGAATTTTGTGTATAAGTAAATGTTTCGGTGCCTTTTAAGAATATATGGTCGGCTAAGTTCGTCTGCGGGACATAGCTTGGCAGTAGGCATTTGAAAAAAACAAAATAGGGGAGAGCGACCATGTTCCACCAATTATGGTGGACAGTATGATTTTCATGATCATGAGTTCAGAATTAGTTAGTAGACCAAAAATAAGGTCGATTTTGTTTTTACACTTGATAGGTTAGTTATTCAAATATTACTAAAAATCAACGTGGTCACCTGTCAAGGGACAAACTAACATCAACTTCTACTGTCTACTAACTTATTCTGTACTCAGGATCATGAAAATCAAATTTTCCACCATAATTGGTGGTGGCCGCTCTCCAATATATATATATNAAAGAATCTAGTGGCACTTTGTTCACATAACAATTGTATGTTTTTGAAAAATGTGAGTTTTATTAAATAAAACTGCAGCAATTGTTTGTAAATAGTAAAGATTATTCCTTTAGAAACCTGCTATATATAATACGGATATATATATATATCTATTTTTTTTTTTTCAAATGCCTATTGCTAAGCTATGTCCCGCAGTTGAACTTAGCCAACCACTTATTCTTAAAAGGCGCTAAAAGATTGACGTGTATACAAAACTCTAGCTTGATGTTAGTCAGACACTTTATTGCACGATATCTCCTGAACTATAACCTTTCATACAGTGGTAAGAACCTATGTACCACCATTTTGTAGAGATAATTATCATAAATTTACCTGAAAATAAAAAAAACATCGTAACACAAAAGAGTCAAGATACGTGCAATGCATAGCTATAATACAACACAATAAGTAATTATAATTAATCCGTAAACTAATCTAGAAAGAGGCGATGTGAGTTAGTAACTTAACTAAACGCCTTAGTGAACAATATAACGCAGCATGTAACGTTATAAATAAAAGTAATGTACGGAGACATAATTAGTTTCTAGATGGTAGTCATAATGTCGTTATGTAACACGATCAATGTTTGACCTCAGTAATAGAACTTGGACTAACTTTTAGATCGTTAATTAGATTATTATAGTAGGGCTTGAAGTTTAGTATTCCCACTTGTGCTGAGTTTGTTTTAGTTAGTAGATATAATACACTTACTCTAGATATTTAGAAGTGTGCTAAAGTAGCAAAGATTACTTTCACCCTATTACAACTTACAAAAGAGCCATAAATTACATAGTATCTTAAGCTGCAATAATTTTAAGAAGAAAAATAATTTAAGAAACTCTTCCAATTAATGCGACTCAAAGCTTTCTCGCATTTTATTAACTAAACGAAATTACGGTCACCAGAGTATAAAATAAAGTATAATAAATAGTTCAGGAGATAGCGTGCAAAAAAGTATCCGACTAACAACAAGCTAGAATTTGGTGTATAAGTAATTGTTTTGGATCCTTTTAAGAATATATGGTCGGCTAAGATCGTCTGCGGGACAGCAATACCTTGGCAATAGGTATTTGAAGAAAACAAACCGGTGAAGAGCGACCATGTTCCGCCGTTTTTGGAGGGCAATATGATATTCATGATCCTGAGTACGAGCTTATTGTTAGTAGACCAATAATCAAGTTGATGGTAGATTGTCACTTAATAGGTTAGTTAGTCAAATATTACTCGAAATCAAATTGTCCCCCTATCAAGGCACAAACTACCATCAACTTGATAATTGGTCTAACAACTAAGTTCATACTCAGGATCATGAAAATCACATTGTCCACCATAAAGGGTGGGATATGGCTGCTGTCCACTGGTTTGTTTTTTTCCAATGCCTATTGCCAAGCTATGCCCAATGTACTTTTTGACAAAATAATATCACACTTCTGTTTTTATAAGGGGAGTAACAGTCCAAAGAAGAACATTCCGTTCACCTCCTTTAGATTGCTACTCCCCTCTGCTTTCTTCATAAGGAGAATAACAATATATAGAAGTGCCCATATCATGGTTTATCCTGACGATTTACCGGCTATCATCTTCACGATTATATACCTAACATGATACTTCTTATATTTTGTTGGAAAAAATACATTTTTCTAATGATAATTTCTTTCAAGGGCTCATACAGGTGAGTACATTAAAAGAGTTGAAAATTCAACCATTGAAACTGATACAAGATCTACATATAAAACTAAATTTTGTAGTATACCATATATTAAAGGTTTGTCTGAACAGATTCAAAGAAGTTTTAAAAAATACGATTGCCATGAATTATGTATTGGAACGAAACCAACAAATAAAATAGAAAAATCTTTCTTTAGTAAATTAAAAGACAAGTTCCCTGATGGAGAAGATGTTGGTTTTGTGTATTCTATTCCTTGTGGTGATTGTGAAAAAATTTACATTGGAGAATCGAGGCAAACCTTTAATAACAGATTAAAACAACAATAATACGATGTCAGCAAGAAAAATGAAAACAGTGCATTATCCATACATGTTAAAAATACAGATCACTCTATTAATTTTGAAAATGCTAAAATAATAGATAAGGAAAACAATAATTTAAAAAGATAGTACCTGGAAGCTTTTCACATAACAAAAGAAAATTATTCAATGAATTTTAAGACTGATAAGAAACTTTTTAATAAATTTTACCAAAATATAATCAATGAATTATAATTTTTAAATTACTGTTAGTAAGATGTTATTGTTTTTGTTCTAGTATGTTCTTTTAATTGTTAAGTAAAATTTTAAATTTATTTTACGTAAGCCCAAATGATTAATTAAGATAAAACTGTTACCATAGATGTAGTTTTTTTTTTGTTACAACCCTGTTTTAGGGATTTTCTCCCTCTCATACATTTTTGTTGTTAGTGGTAGTTTCTCAGTGTGACACAGATGATCTGAGGGTCATTTTAGTTTGTTTTTCATAATTCCAGTTTCAAATATTGTTAAATACTGTAAAATTTAGAATGTACAATTTAACACAAGCAAGGCTTGAGGTTAGTAAAAAACTAATTATTATTATTATTTTAATTTTTGTAAAGTGATTATATTTCTTTTTATAAGTTATAATTTTATTAATGGAAATCATTTTTAATTTTATTTTATTTTAGGTCTGATGATGCCCGAAATGGGTGAAATATAACCATTTTTGATTAACAAATTGTTAATTTGTACTCACCTGTATGATCCCTTGAAAGAAATTATCCAATGTTACAAAGGTGCAAACTTGAAAGAATTATTCTTCAACTGACATTTTTCTAATTCATATTAAAAAATAAATTCTTCAATATATTCTCAAGCCATTTACTTACAATTCTAAATAAAAGTAAGCGGATGATCGTGCTGGAGTGACGTTTCATACTGTACAGTCAAGGTTTAAAGCTGTCGTAATCGGAAAAATCTGATCTCGAAGGCCACTACACACGATTCGGTAAATCATTCCGGTAAAACGAATCCAATAAATGTATTGACTTTCCAAATCTAATCCGATCACATCAACAGAGAAACTGCTTCCGGAAAAAACGGACGGATTTTCATCTTACACGCTTCGATAAATCGCACAGATTCTATTCGTTATTGCGGAAAGATTCCCCATCGTGTATGGAATAGCTTTAGTGTGATCGGATAAAGCGGGTTATTGCACAGCGGAATTATTTAGTTATGATAAGGAACCCGGAAAATTATTAATTCCTAGATATTGATATTAACAAAAAGAAGAAGGATAAATCCGAACATGCGACTGGGTTAAGAAATAAATGTTACATGAAGTGAAATTCTTTTATTCTATCTCAAAATGAATTAAATAGATCATGATTTGTCACTTGTTTTTTTACATTCTAATTTCCAAATAAATATTTACATAAGATGCTTTTAAGCGTGCAATTTTTGAAAACAAAGAATACATGTGGTGTCGCGGGACACCCTATAGGAACGAAGTTCCTTACTATTTTTGATTGAATATAAATTATAAAATCACACTGCTAAGTACGTACAACTACTTATACATGGCGGAGTTAGAAAAGAGGCAAAATTAAAAGTAACGAACTGTTTGTACCAGGCAGAGTTAAGGCAAAATTAAAAGAAAATAATTATTTGTATAATTAAAGCAAGCGTCTTACTATAAATATATATATTGAATATAAGAAAAAAGTTGATCATGATGAGTTTATAGTGAAAGAGTATGTTTGTTAAAGGAGTTTGTATTGAAATAGGACTGTTTTCTACCTACATGGCCAATTAATTTAAAATATTAAATATATCTCTTTCCTACTCTACAGCTTCTGCTTGTATCAGGGTGAAATTTTACATGATTATATTTTATTTATTTAAAAACAAAGTGTCATTTTTAACATATATAAAAAAAATCATAACAAATCAAGTAACAGGCTTCCATAATAACACTTTGTCCCGTCTTTTGAAGCTTACGTTTACGCGAGCGTTGCGCGTGAACGCTTGGGCGAGTAACGTTTTCCGACGAACTCAGCCTGGGCACTGGTAAAATGAACATGTGTACCAAATTTCATCTAACTCGGTGATCTTTTACTCAAGTTATCGTCATCAGTAGATTTCGTGACGGATTTTGTGGCGGAGTTTTCGGTAGTTTTTTCCGGATTCACTCCCGGGCTCCAAAACGTGCCATAAGGAACTTCGTTCCAAAAAAGAAATAACAAAAAACTGTTATTACTTTAAGATTTATGACCCATTTTAAATTTAGACGTTACAACAAAAAGTTAACTGATTTGATTTGTATAAGAACAATGCAATAAATAACAAAAACAAAATAAATAAATCAAAATTCGAAACATCTTTTGAAAATAGTAAAAAGTTCAAAAAGGGGGATTTTCTTTGGGATTTAAATAAACAAAAACAGACCGCATAACATCTTCATTAGTAAACAAACTTTGAGCTCTGTATTTTACAAAAATGTAAATAATCTTTGTTGCTATCACCATATTGTTTATTTAATAGCTCAACCAAAACGCACTATACGTATAAACTTGATTCCAGTTATTTTTAAAACATAAAAACACTCTAAACTCAACGATTTTTTTATTTTATAATCAATCCAAAATGTTCTTTAAACGGATAACTAATTAGAAAGGGGAAAAGAAAATAATTGGCATAAAGCTCAATGGCAATAATGCTATTGGAATAAAGCTATGTGGCACATAGCTTCCTCGTATTTATGTACGAATATTCATATAAGTAAACAGAGGTAAATAAAATAATTCGATCTCACTGGGAATAGAAAGTTTGGTTTATTGTACAGGGTGTTTGGTCGAAGATGTAACAAACGAAGAGGGCAGATTCTACCCATCATTAGCAACAAAAACACTATATATACCATGGGTCAATTCTCAATAGTTTCGCCACAATACATTTTTTTGTTATTTTCCAAGGTACGTCCAATTTACTTTAAAAAGTCGATTGCTGCACCTGAAATATTGATGATAGAGCTGAAACAAAAATTTACAATAAAATGAAATTTATGGATATGTTTTGCTCCTTTAAAGCATTTGAAATAGACATTTTCTAAACTGAAATGTTCTCCTCTTTCCAACGGTACCTTTATTTCAGCTCTATCATCAATATTTTAGGTGC
>KZ651221.1:1159330-1170400 GCA_001010745.2 Gerris buenoi
GCAACGCGTGTGGACGACGGAGGAGACGTAGATTATTAGACAAACGGGACACCGTGCAGACAATTCGGACACTGATCTAGGAACTTTATTCAAGGTCACACTCCGAGAGCACTCTCGGACACCAATCTAGCCAAATTTTGGCTCTCCATGTAGACAGATCAGACACCGCTCTCGCTAGACTCTCTCGCTCTAAGTGTCGCCGTGTATTTCGGCCTTAGAGATGCACGACTGCTTCAAGTGCAAGAGATCTCGAGTTCGAATCTAGCAAAGTAACAAATTAATTTATTAATTTATTTCTTTATTAAGATTTACTTACAATTTTAACTGTCAAATTGCTCGACCAGTGGTAGTGGTCTCACAGGTAGATAAAGAGGGGAGTTGGAAATCTTCCGTTTAAGGATTCTATGATCGCTGGTGTTTATATTATAATTTTAAAACTGACAACTTGAAAACCAGGACGAAGGTTTCAATCTTAGTATTCTAGGGGTGGGGAAAAATGATGCCATCTGCCTTCTCTCTTCAGCTACTCTATATTAGTCTCTATACTCGGTGGTTATATAAAATATTTTATACATTGCACTTTTATTACTTAAAAAGAAATAAAATCAAATCTAACGGGATCCAAAGATATCTGAACTAACTGTCTGACAAAATTAGTTAAGGTCTTCTTTCATACATTCGCAATATGAGTCAATGTTCAATGAACAAATAAAATAAATATGCCAATATAACACTGTTAACCCCTGCGCCCTGCAGATATGAATTAAATAGACAAAGGGACAAGAATGGATATTAAAAGACGTAGTTAAACTGACTAACTTTGAATAGGTTCAAAGTGAAAATGTTCAAATTGTGAAAATGTTTCTGAAATTGTTACCAACATTGTGTGGCAACATAAAAAAGTTAATAACAAGAATTTTAATTACCTAACAAGAATTTTAATTTTAATTAACCCCTGTCCTGTAATGGCCTAAGCTGTCGAACTGGACTAAAACCCAAAAGAAAAAAAAAAAAAAAAAAAACAAGAATTTTGCTGTCAAAAATAAGCCACTGAAGAGAAATGAATGTTGGTAACAAAAATGCTACTAACAAAATACTAGTTTGAGTTCTTATTTGTTATCTTTTATATAATCGAGTAGTGTCCCGACGTCAACGACAACTCACCTCTAAATGATTTATAACGTTAAAAATTGATGCGCCATAAGCTGGAATCGAACCCGGGGCTTCTGGATGTAAGCCAGATACTAAACCATTTGCGCCATACATATATAACGAATATCGGAGCACAAAACTTCCTATTTAAATGTTTTAATTTTAATTACCTATAACTGCATAAAACTTACTATTTAAACAGTAAATATCTCTTTAAATATCTATTTCAATTATAACTAATTATCTCTCAGCTCTTTTTCTAAACCATATTTATTATTCTGCCCGTTACCGCGGGCCTAACGGCTAGTTAACATATAAGAGAATAGTAGTAAAAAGTGTTGGCTGTTGTGTTGTGCCAACTCTCGACAGAGCCAAATTGGTAACATTTGTTACTAACTCTTGTGTGAACCTGGCTTAAGTCACTTACCATCAGCCAATTATACTAAATAAGCCTTAAAATCAAATTAGATGATAGAGCTCCCATCGTAAACTTTTCACTACTGTATCTCACACATTTTACGTTTTTACTTACATTTAGTCACTTACCATCAGTCAATTATCATCTATATAAAACTAGCCGTTAGGCCCGCGGTAACGGGCAGAATAATAAATATGGTTTAGAAAAATAGCTGAGGCTGAGAGATAATTATTATTTATAATTGAAATATTTACTGAGATACTTAAAAAGATATTTACTGTTGAAATAGTAAGTTTTATGCAGTTATAGGTAATTAAAATTAAAACATTTAAATAGGAAGTTTTGTGCTCCGATATTCGTTACATAGGTATATCGCAAATGGTTTGGTATCGGGCTTTCACCTAGTCGCCCCGGGTTCGATCCCAGCTTATGGCACATCAATTTTTAACGTTATAAATCATATAGAGGTGAGTCGTTGTTGTCGTTGTCGTTGTTGGGATACTACTCGATTATATAAAAGATTAAGCCAGTTTGCACGGGCCTAAGGGCTCGTACTATATATAAGCCAACATACCAAATTATATTCATTCAAATTTATTCCTATTTCATGTCAATACAACGTATAGTACCTATACTAAATTTATATTCACGTTAATTTTGTTAGGCAAAAAGCTATTTTCATACCAAAACAAGATTTATAAAATAAATAAAATATAACTTAAATATTAGGTAGTAGTTATTATTTATACTATGTTGAGAAAGTGATTCCTCAATCCAATTTTATCAGACTTCAGAACATAAATCAGATTGTCTTATCTGCTGGATCATATTTTAATTTATTCCAATTAAGTCATGAAGTAAGTTGAAAATAAAAACTAATAATTCAATCTGCTAAAATAACCATTTGCTTAATTGGAAAGTGAATAATTAACTGGATATTTAAACCTGTATTTATTTGTCAATAATCTCTATGAAGCACGAATAATCCTAATGTGCTGTGATAAGTTCTTATAACTTTTTTCAAAAATAATCAGATCTACATCTGATTTATTGAATTCTACGTTAAAGGAATAAAACTCTTTTAAACAAAAAAAACAACTGATTGATCCCGTCAACATGATTATACACTTCTCATAACACTTTACACAGTAAAATTATATTATAACTAGCCGTTAGGCCCGCGGTAACAGGCAGAATAATAAATATGGTTTAGAAAAAGAGCTGAGAGATAATTAGTTATAATTGAAATATATATTTAAAGAGATATTTACTGTTTAAATAGTAAGTTTTATGCAGTTATAGGTAATTAAAATTAAAACATTTAAATAGGANCTTTAACAGTGGCTTTGACCATAGCCTACACAACGCCCTTTACCATGACCTTCAAGGTCATTTCAACCCTTCCCCCTCCCTCTTTTTATTAATTTATTGGTTTTTAGTACTTTTATTCAATTTTTTTCCCAGGTCGACCACATCCTTGACTATGACCAGAAATAAGACGAAGAAGAAGAAAATAATTGAATAAAAGTACTGAAAACAAATAAATTAATAAAAAAAGGGAGGGGGAAGGGTTGAAATGACCTTGAAGGTCGTGGTAAAGGGCGTTGTCTAGGATATGGTCAAAGCCACTGTTAAAGGGAAAATTTTGGTTATTTTGCAATCCGCAACACAAATTAGGGTTTTCCATTGGAAAAACAATTTTGACCTTAGAATGAACTTAAAGAGCACGCTCAAGGACATGGCCGAGGTCATATTTTTCATAAAATTAGCTGCTTTTTTCAAATCTGCAATAAAAAATGGGGGTTCCAATTTAAAATAACAAAGTTGACCTTCAAATGACCCTTAAGGGCAAGTTTAAGGTCAAATCCAAGGTCACCGTTGAATTGCTAAGGAAAAATCCTGAAACTTTTGTGTTAATCTTTTTTCCAAAAAAATGCATTTCTGACGAGTTATTGGGGTTTCCATACTTTTGTGCCACCCTGTATAAACATTAACGTTTATTCTTTACAAATAATATTTGAAAAAAATGTGTCATTGAATAGATGAAGTTGTATTTTTTTCTCGACTTCAAATTCCAATTTTAAATTTGAATTTCACGTTTACGTGAGGGTTGCACGTAAACGCTTGAACGGATAACGTTGTCCAACGAACTCGTCCTGGATATTGGTAAAATGAACATGTCTATCAAATTTCATCAAAATCGGTCGACATTTACTCAAGTTATAGTCGGACGTTTCATGGTTCGTGGACACACAGACCGACAGACAGATAGACAGACAGACAGAAACGGAACCAAAAATGTTCCCTGATGTCTGAAACGGATTTCTGTCTAGTTCTTTTTAAAATCGGAGACATAAAAGTTTTTCATTCTCAAAAGTGAACACAATGCTTCCGTTACCTTCGGTAAGCTCGGATGCAAAATAAGGTACATATGTAAGTCTTAATGTTCGTGAAAGATTGCAACTGTATTAACAAATTAGGTATTTAATATAATAAAATATTTCAAAAGTTCAAAGGTGGTAAAATGTACCCTAAAATAAATTCTGCACAGATTAATTATTCTATTTTGTTCACCTAACAACGTCAGTTTACATGATACCAATTATTTTAAGGAATAACTATATTGGTAAATTAATTAAAAAAAAATAGTTATTTGTTTTATAATGAAATGTGTAACAGTGTTATTTATACGTCTGTTATTCAGCTGGACCAGATGAAGCTGGCGCTTCCTACGAAGGACTCTTATCTGAACAAGGATATGTACCCAGGCCACATCCCGGCTTATAAACGCTATATGACTGAAGTTGCGCTAATACTGGGGGCAAATGCAGAAATAGCGGCAAGGGACGTAGAGGAAGTCATTCAATTCGAAATAGAATTAGCAAATGTAAGTGTTCAACTTTTACTACGTTTTTATTAGCTTGCTTTCTTGTTTGTTTGTTTGTTTGTATGTGGGTCCAGTACAAATCTTGCAATCGATTTTTTAACTAACTGCCTAGGTAGCTAGACATTTGACACTTTTAGAGTAGCTCAGAACACGATGGCAATACATTATTTTGATACTTTCAGCAGAATTTAATTCGTTTTTAGCAAATATTGCTGTATAGAAAGTTAGTTCGGAAAAAAAATCCGCAATATGGAAAGTTAGTTCGAAAAAAATCCGCAAATTATTTTATTTGTTTTGACAAGACCCCTAAAAATTGCAACTGAATTTTAAAGCAGTTATGCTCAACCGATTGAATTGAAATTTTGCCTACACGTTTAGTTTGGATGACAATGCATGATTAGCTAAGTGAAGACATTCTAAATCCAATATGGTTGACAGTCTAAGATGGCGATCTAGTTATTTTTTTAAGCCCACCCATGATTATAATATGGGTATCAAATGAAAGGGTTTGCTGAGAAGAATACGAAAAAAAGCTTGTTTTTTAAAATATTTCTTTTTATAATTAACTTATTTAACTATTATTTTCTGTTTTTAGGTTTCAATTCCTGAGCTGGACAAATTAGATGCCATTATGAATTACAAGAAGCTGACAATTAGAAAGTTGAGCGAATCAGTGCCCCAAGTAGATTGGTTACAATACTTACGACACATACTCAACGATACTGTAACAGAAGATGAGAGTATTGTCACCTACGCTATGCCTTATCTGGTCAAAATGGGACCTATTCTCGCTAGAACCCCAAGAAGGTAAAGTGCATAGACAATAATTAAAAATAAACTAACATTTTAATGGAGTTCTAGGTCATCCAGTGATGATCTGATGAGAGAAACAACGTGAACATGCTCTACCCTGAAGATGCCTTTAGCATAAGAGGCGAAACGTCAGAAATATCATCCACTATGACGCGGTCACCGCCGGAAGACTTAGAACTCCATTATGAATCTAATCGCGGAAGCCTACGCACCAAGATGAATACTTAAAATTTACAAACTAATTTGATCAACTAAAAAATCACAGGGAAGTACTTAGTCCAAGTACTTTTTAGGGTTTTGTAGATGACTAAGCATACCCATTATGTAAATTATGATTTCTTGTCTTCAATCTAAAAGTCCCGGGTTCGATCCCCCGGGGGGTCACAATGTTTTTTATCAGTAATAAACCAATAAGGAACGCAAAATTTAAAAAAGCAAATATATATTTGTGTCCTACTCTTCAGCAGCTTTCATTTGATACCCAACTCAAAATTTTAAAAAAATAAAATTTTGGGCAAATTTTAAATTTTCGCGCCTAAAATTGGCAATTTTTGAAAATTTAGGATGAACTCCCGGAATTTTCATCGCGCCATAATAAGGTATTAGCATGAATTATTTCGAAATTTTAGCACCAGCCGATCTATAGTGGTTGGGGGGGGGAAAATTTTTTTTGGGTATATTTTGATTTTTTTAACCTATAAGGAATGCAAAATTTAAAAATGTATTTAGATATTTGTTACCTACTATTCAGGAGCTTTCATTTGATACCCAACTCAAAATTTTAAAAAAATAAAATTTTGGGCAAATTTTAAATTTTCGCGCCTAAAATTGGCAATTTTTAAAATTTTTCGATGCACTCCCGGAATTTACATCACCCCACAATAGGGTATTAGTATGAATTATTTTGAAATTTTACATCCAGCCGTTATATGGTAGTTGAGGGGGGGCAATTTTGGGTGTATTTTGATTTATTTGACCAATAAGGAAAGCGAAATTTAAAAATTTATTCATATATTCGTAATCTGCTATTCAGCAGCTTTCATTTGATACCCCACTCGAAAATTAAAAAAAATCTAAATTTTTGACTTTACCGCATTTTTTCGAATTGCGCATGCGCATATTAAATTTTTAACTTTTGTGTATATGTCCTGTGTTTGGGCCCGGAAGTTACGCCAGTGTTTCAAATTTCAGCATTTTAGCTTAAATGGTTCGGGCGCTGTGAGCCAAAGAGCGACGGACAGACAGACACATCACCCTCGGCATAAGGGTTTTGAGAAGTATCTACAAAACCCTAAAAAGGTTTAATAAGCTATAGAGTCAAAGTTCATGGTTAAATATTTAATCATGATTAGGAAATCTGTCAATACTGATAAATAACAAACGATGAAAACGAATTGTAAGGTGTAATCTTGGATGTTTCGTTATTTTCCTACAAAATAAGTAAGCAATGTAAATATGTCCTCAATCCATGTATTGCTAGATAATAAAGTTACTGTCGACAACTATACAGGGTGACCGGTTAACCAGCCAAACTTCATGGTTAGTATCTATGGCCAAATTGGAACAAAAAATGTCGAGTAAGCATATGCCCAATTCTTAAAAGTTCCTGAGATATCGATTTATTTATTTTTTTTAAGTGTTTCACAAACATTTTCAAAAAATGCCAAATATCTCAAAAACTAAATGAGATAGGGAAATCAGGGTAAGAAACAATTTTAAAGAGCATAAAAAAACCTTTCAGAATCACTCATTCATTTTCAAATTATCAGCTGTGAAGCATCTTTTAAGTCCTGTTGCATTTGAAAATTTGGATTTTTTGAAATTCGACCCCAAAATTCCTGAGCTTTCTACTCTTAATTGACGAATGCTAGAAGTTTGACTATTTAGGAAAAACTTCTGCTTTTCATAAGCTTTCAAATGGTATAATTAAAGTTCAAAGTCAACGGACTAGTTTTTTAATTATGGTAATTTGAATGTTACCAGGCGTGCATTTTTTTTCCGGATCATAACCAATCCTAGTACAAATGAAAAAAAAAAAAAAGGTTTCCCCAAACCATACAACAACACTTAGGGTTTCTTATAGGAAATTTGACGCTGAACAAAAAAAATCTTATAAACATGGTTCCGAAAAAGCTTTGTTTTCGAGATATTCGCAAAAAACATAAAACAAACACCATTTCTGGACGTGTATCATACAAATTCTCCAATAATGCACTACTTATCATAAAACACCTTAAAGGAAGGTCGTCTGGTGATTTCCACCAGACGACCATTCATCCAGCGATAGGACGGCATTAAGTACAAATTGCACGCAATTATTTTATTATTGGTCATAATATCTTCAAATACGTATAGATAGTCAAATTATACGTATATTGATTCCATAAAATAAGAGAAAATTCCATTTTATCTTTAAGTAATGTCTGACGATAGATGAGTACGCTCTGTGTTTAGCAACCCATTCTATTTGGGCAGCATCACTGTTATTTTTGTAAATAAAATGTTTCTCTCTATCTACTCGTAGCATGGTCAGATTTAATTGTGATTTCGAAGCGTTTTCTTCTTTCTATCTTTACCTATTTTTCCAGGACGATATACAATTACGTTCTATGGCGCGTTGTGATGTCTGTAAGTCCTCACCTTATAGACGACTACCAGGCAAAGAACATAGAGTTCAGGCAAATCATACACGGTGTCCTAGCTGAACGCAACAGGTGGAGGCAGTGCGTCGACTGGACCAATAAGATGATGGGCATGGCAGTGGGTAAACTTTACATCAGGAAGAACTTCAATCAGCACAATAAAGTGAGTTCACACCGTATAAAAATGTCATTTATTTCCCTGTCAAATATATATTATTATATAGCAGCAAAGAAAAAAAGAAAGAAATCTTTTCAACAAAAGTAATCATTGTCACTAAGTGCCTTAAACCTACAAATATACGGTTAGATAATTTAATAAAACAAAAAAAATTAGTTATTTACGCACCAAGGGAGTAAAGTGATTGCATCCTGAGCGATGAAGTTGAGCCGAAACCCTCGGCTTCACCTCAGGAACCAAAGTAATTATTTAGATTAGTTCAGACAATCTTCTATTTGAGTTTAATTCTAATTCTGATTTGTCTTTAATATTGAATCTCTTATATCTACTATTTAAAGTGCTAATTATTACTGTTATTTATTAAAATAATAAATAAAAACTGTGCAAAAGACGAAAATATGTATATGTGTGTATTTTTTCCCTACTGGAGATAAAATATTGTAAGTACATCGTGAGTAAAGTACCATTATTCCCCTCGCGATAATTATCTCCCTCGGCTTCGCCTCAAGATTTAGGGACCGTGGATCCTTCGGCTTCGCCTTAAGAATTAACTTTTTCGCTCGAATTAACTTTACTCCCTAAGTGCATAAATAAATATTAAATTAGTTCATTACACATTGAACCAGAAGTAAAAATTAGCACTTATTTTTTCATAAGATATATGAGCCTAAATACAATGTTTGTTTCTGTTTAGTTTCTTCAGAGATTTTGCTGTAGAATATCTAAGTATAATAACATTTTATTATTTGTTATGATTTAAAGGAAACTGCTCTAAGAATGATTCATACGATAAGAGAAGCGTTCAACGAACTTCTAGAGGAGAATCATTGGATGGACGTTGAAACCAAAGCTGTTGCCAAGGAGAAAGCAAACGCTATGAATGAACGAATAGGATTCCCAGAGATGATAAACCACAGAGAGCAACTTAATAACGAGTACAAGCTGGTAAAATAATGATTTATTTCTCTCTACATAAAATATTAGATAATATTATTTGACACTGATAATAGCCTTATAAGTAGTAGTCTAGTACTTGCTACTAGAACGGGTAGGACGAACCACTTGTTCGAACCTTGCAATTAGGCCTTCACTTAGGCCCTTTGTACGCCCCGTGGTAGAGAGTTCCAGCTACTTCACACATCATACATTTGTACATTGTACCGCCGAAGCGAGTATGATGTGGACATTAGTAAGCTATATAAGCGAGTGCAAAGCGTGGGGGAAGAGTCCTAATATAGTGTACCTCGCCCTGCTCCATCCTCGAACCATAGATACCAATTACATCATCATGACACGGATCGGACCCACATCAAAGAGTGGAGGAAGAGTCCCCATAAAGGGTGTCCCTCGCACTGCACCGTTCTTGATTCATTGATGCAATTCAGAGTATCATGGCAGGGGATCGAACCCACGACCTCGAGTTGCCTCGACTCAGTGATAGCTGCGCGGTGTCTTTAGCACCTCGGCGACCCTTGCTCCCTATAACCTTATAAAGGTTAAGAACTGTTTTAATAAATAAATGACAAATATTATCTTACGTGAAGGAACTATATCTTCTAATGCTATATGAGGTCTGAAATTTTTTATATTATTTACTGTATACCTAAATGTATAACTTAATTGATACTAAATGTAATAATAATAATCCATGGCACAACAGCTGGTGAGGGCCGTCGGACTTGCTAAGAATTATTTATGTTATTCTTTAAAAAAAAATGTCTCAAAACTGTTCCTTTCAATTCATGTTGACAATTCTCAAATTATTATGTAATAATTAAACATTTAATTTATTACATAATTTAATTTACTTTCTCATTATTAGTGCATGTGAAGTGGAAAATATACGCTCATTCATGAAAGTTGACTTTATGACTTCATCTTGCAAGGTGAATTAATAGTCCAGGAGATAGCGTGCAAAAAAGTGTCTGACTAACATCAAGCCAGAATTTTGCATACAAGTTAATCTTCTGATGTCTTCTGAGAATATGTGCTCGACTAAGATTGTCTGCAGGACATAGCTTGGCAGGGGGAAAAACCGGTGAACGCCGGCCATGTCCCGCCCCTTTTGGGGGACAATGTGATCTTCATGATCCTCAGTACGAACTTAGTTAGTAGACCAATAATTATCAAGTTGATGGTATATTGTTACTTACTAGGTTAGTTAGTATTAGTCAAATATTACTCTAAATTTCTAAATCAAAGAGGTCACCTATTACGCGACAAACTGCCATTAGCTTGATTTTTGGTCTACTAACTAATTTCGTACAAGGATCATAAAAAAAAAAAAACATTTTCCATCAAAAAGGGCGGGTCATAGCCGCTCTCCACCGGTTTGATTTTTTCAAATGCCTATTGGCAATGTCCCGCAGACTAACTTAGCCGACCACATATTCTTAAAAGGGACCAGAAGATTAACTTGAACACAAAATTCTAGCTTGATGTTAGTCAGACACTTTTTTGCACAATATCTCCTGGACTATAAATATTTCAAGTCCTCAAAATTTAAGGAGGTGGATTTTAAATTATGGTTTATAATTGATTTTAACGAGGTAACTAAAATGAAGTTACTTTCAGGTGAATTGAATAATTTCTGGTTGCAATTGTTATGATAGGTTTTGTAGGGGAAAAAACACAACTTGTTTCATCATATTTCAATAAGGAATGATTTAATCCAGCTGAAAGTTAACTTGGTGTGTAGGCTTCCGCGGGTAGACTCGTAATAAACAGCTTGGTTTTCCGGTGGAATCCGCGTCTCGAAGGGGGTGAAGTCCGACGTTTTGCTTCCACTACTGGAAGCATCTTCAGGGGTGTGGTGCATCGTGGTGTCGACTCGAAGCAATCACAAGATGAACTGACGACTCGACCAGTCGTCAGTTCATCTTGTGATTGCTTCGAGTCAACACCACGATGCACCACACCCCTGAAGATTCTTCCAGTAGTGGAAGCGAAACGTCGGACTTCAACCCCTTCGAGACGCGGA
>KZ651221.1:1170781-1188304 GCA_001010745.2 Gerris buenoi
AATTATGATACAAGATTATTGCATTGCCAGATGGCAATTTAAGAGCTCTTGGAGTTCCTCCTTTCCTTCTATTGAAGACTGGGAAGAAAACAGAACGGCTATATCTAGTACGGGGAAGGACGTGCGGTACACGGATGGATCCCGCATAGATCAACTGTCGGGGGCTGGCATTTAATGCAAAGACCCCGGATACGAGATAAGCGTCAGTCTGGGGAAACACGCAACAGTGTTTCAATCAGAATTGTATGTCATCTTGGCCTGTACCCAAATTAATAAGTACAAAGAACAGGCACAAAATAGACAGATTTATATCTGTACCGACAGTCAGGCAGCAATAAAATCACTGACTGCACCCAAATGCACATCCAAGCTAGTTTCAGAATGTAAGCAAACTTTGGAATCTCTTTCTAGAACGAATGAGNGACTCGAAGCAATCACAAGATGAACTGACGACTCGACCAGTCGTCAGTTCATCTTGTGATTGCTTCGAGTCAACACCACGATGCACCACACCCCTGAAGATTCTTCCAGTAGTGGAAGTGAAACGTCGGACTTCATCCCCTTCGAGACGCGGATTCCACCGGAGAACCGAGCTGTTTATTACAGCTGAAAGTTGTCTTATTCGATTCAGCTCAATTTACTTGACTAAATTCAACTACTTGACTCAAAATGGCAAAATGTTCTAATCCATACTTTGTTGGTTGTTTCTATAGTTAATGGTGGGCGAAGGAGAGTTTATCGTGAACCTACTGAGAGTCTACAGATGGGAAGCTGCAAGGAATTTAGCCAAATGGAAGAAACCCGTAGATAGGGACAGATGGTCAACAGAACCCGCCATTATCAATGCTTTTTACAGCCCTAATAAAAACGATATAGGTAAGCAAACTGACCCTTAAGTCCTCCTGGAGAAATTGTTTTAAGTTCCATTGTAAAGCGTTATAACACGATCGGATAGATTAGTTAGACATACGTGGGTAGTGGGAATTCATATATTTGTAATATAATACAGTAGTCGCCGCTTAATGTGATCACTTTGGGACCAAGGCCTAGTGATGAGGAAGGTTACGGCCATGAACCGGTTATGTTGTGTGTGCGTTCGGTCCGCGGTTTTCACCTTCAGAGAACGAGTTCGGAGTAGGTTTTTCGGCCGGGCTCCGTCTGGAAATGACCGCTTTTTTCTGGCGGTCAGGGTGAGTATGTTTCTTTTAAGCGGCGTCTTTTAAAATTTTCGGAAATACGTCTTTTGAGTCTCGTGTCGGGCCCCTTTTGGGTTTCGACGCTTGCAGGGGGAGCATTCTCTTTCAATCTCTCAGCTCCCCCGGCCGCGAGCAAGTGATGTATTTCCGAATACGGCGGCGCTGAGCGATCTTTCTCACTGAATAGATTCCAGGGAGTCAGGTTAGTCTACCGACCCGGCTTGAACTTTTAACCCGTGTCCGTATTCTGCTTTTTTGTGCGTCTTATTCTTGTGCCGTAATTGTGTTTCGTGCTGTTACGCCCAAGGCTTTGTATACCTTTCCTTTCCGTTTCCTCTTTAATCTTTCTCCGACCTCAACCCTTCCTGCTTTTCTATTTCGGTAAGTTACGTATTTTACGCAACTTCCGATTCCCTTCCGCCACCTCGTGTGCTCCGTTTTTCCCCACCTTTTCTTCTTTTGTTTCTTTAAATTTTTCTCCCTCCCTCACCCTTACATACCTTTTCCTTCTTTTCTAGAACTTTTCACATCCTTCTCTCTAAAACTTTTAAAATCTGTGCCCGCTTTCCCTCGTTCACGAACTCTAGCCCTCTCTTAACCTTTACCTCAGCATCCTCTCCTTTCATTTTCTTTTCTTAGTGCTCCTTGCTGTTTCCGTCCTTCCTTTTCTCAACTCTCCTTTTCTCCTTTCCTATTACTTCGCTCCATTCCTCTTTCTTTTATTTCTCTTTTTTTTTGTTTTTCTTTACTTTTATTCTATTATGAATAAGCAGTGTATGGACATTCAGGGTGGGTCAATTACCGACCTACCCGCCACCCAGTTGGGACTTGTTCCGACTAGGGGGGCTGGCACTTCCATGCCATGCCCCTACCCTACTGGAGCCGGCCCTTCACGGTTTCGGCGGGGGTATCTCCCAGTTCCCTCAGGGTGCCGATGGGACAACTTTCCCTGCTACCGCGTGTTCCTTACAGGGACATTGCTCTAGCGGGGGTGTCCCTCCGTTCCCTGTGGGACCTGGAGGGGTGCAGAACGCCTACCCACAGACTCCTATGAGATCACTAAATTCAACTACTTGACTCAAAATGGCAAAATGTTCTAATCCATACTTTGTTGGTTGTTTCTATAGTTAATGGTGGGCGAAGGAGAGTTTATCGTGAACCTACTGAGAGTCTACAGATGGGAAGCTGCAAGGAATTTAGCCAAATGGAAGAAACCCGTAGATAGGGACAGATGGTCAACAGAACCCGCCATTATCAATGCTTTTTACAGCCCTAATAAAAACGATATAGGTAAGCAAACTGACCCTTAAGTCCTCCTGGAGAAATTGTTTTAAGTTCCATTGTAAAGCGTTATAACACGATCGGATAGATTAGTTAGACATACGTGGGTAGTGGGAATTCATATATTTGTAATATAATACAGTAGTCGCCGCTTAATGTGATCACTTTGGGACCAAGGCCTAGTGATGAGGAAGGTTACGGCCATGAACCGGTTATGTTGTGTGTGCGTTCGGTCCGCGGTTTTCACCTTCAGAGAACGAGTTCGGAGTAGGTTTTTCGGCCGGGCTCCGTCTGGAAATGACCGCTTTTTTCTGGCGGTCAGGGTGAGTATGTTTCTTTTAAGCGGCGTCTTTTAAAATTTTCGGAAATACGTCTTTTGAGTCTCGTGTCGGGCCCCTTTTGGGTTTCGACGCTTGCAGGGGGAGCATTCTCTTTCAATCTCTCAGCTCCCCCGGCCGCGAGTAAGTGATGTATTTCCGAATACGGCGGCGCTGAGCGATCTTTCTCACTGATAAGATTCCAGGGAGTCAGGTTAGTCTACCGACCCGGCTTGAACTTTTAACCCGTGTCCGTATTCTGCTTTTTTGTGCGTCTAATTCTTGTGCCGTAATTGTGTTTCGTGCTGTTACGCCCAAGGCTTTGTATACCTTTCCTTTCCGTTTCCTCTTTGATTTTTCTCCGACCTCAACCCTTCCTGCTTTTTTATTTCGGTAAGTTACGTATTTTACGCAACTTCCGATTCCTTTTCGCCACCTCGTGTGCTCCGTTTTTCCCCACCTTTTCTTCTTTTGTTTCTTTAAATTTTTCTCCCTCCCTCACCCTTACATACCTTTTCCTTCTTTTCTAGAACTTTTCACATCCTTCTCTCTAAAACTTTTAAAATCTGTGCCCGCTTTCCCTCGTTCACGAACTCTAGCCCTCTCTTAACCTTTACCTCAGCATCCTCTCCTTTCATTTTCTTTTCTTAGTGCTCCTTGCTGTTTCCGTCCTTCCTTTTCTCAACTCTCCTTTTCTCCTTTCCTATTACTTCGCTCCTTTCCTTTTTCTTTTATTTCTCTTTTTTTTTTTTTTTTTTTACTTTTATTCTATTATGAATAAAGCAGTCTATGGACATTCAGGGTGGGTCAATTACCGACCTACCCGCCACCCAGTCGGGACTTGTTCCGACTGGGGGGGCTGGCACTTCCATGCCATGCCCCTACCCTACTGGAGCCGGCCCTTCACAGGGACCCGGTTTCGGCGGGGGTATCTCCCAGTTCCCTCAGGGTGCCGGTGGGACAGTTTTCCCTGCTACCGCGTGTTCCTTACAGGGACATTGCTCTAGCGGGGGTGTCCCTCCGTTCCCTGTGGGACCTGGAGGGGTGCAGAACGCCTACCCACAGACTCCTATGGGTCAGTGGATGGGCAACAATCCTTATGGTTTTGGATTCTTTCCGAGTCCGTCACCGTGGGGATACTGGTCTACGAATCCTGGCCCCAATCCCTACTGGCAAGGATTTAACCCAGGAATGGGCATGCCGCAGAACAGCTGGGGTCCGTACCCGAACCCGCAGCAACAGATGGCGATGTCTCAGGGGCAGGCACTGTCGCAGGTCCCTGGGTGTCACGTCTGCAGTTGTGGGGCAACTCCAGCTAATACGGCCTCTACATCTGGTCACTCAGACCAGGTGAAACACTCAAGTAAATTGCCTGAGGTTACCAGTCAGACTAGCAAAGGTCAGACCACAGAAAGCAGAGGTGGCAGGAAGTACTCCTCTGTTGTTAAGGAAGGTAACCCTTCCCAGGGGACTCAGTCCTCAACGTCTACTAGTGTTGGAGGAAGGAAAAAAGCAGACAAGAGCCGCACCAAGAGGAAAAATTTAAAGCAGAAAAAGCTAGTTAAAAACCTAGCTAAAAGACTTGGTGAAGTAAGGGTAGAAGAGAAGGTGACCGATGAAGGACGGGAAGGAGGGTGTCCTGAGGCTCCTACTGAGACCCACGGCTCTCACAGCGCTAACGTACCCTCTCGAGATCAAAAGAGGGTAAGGAGCACGGAGATAACTCCAGTACGTGAACGCGTGGCTAAGCGCCATTGCGACAGTTCAGAGGTACTGGTACCACCCTCCGAGGCACCCAAAGTAAGTGCTCCCTCCCCTAAGATGTTCCTTAGGAAGAGAGGTAACGCCGACCACATCCTTACTGAAAGAGAGGTGTGGGAATTTAGCAAGTCGCTAGCTGAGGCTTGTCTAAAGGCTCAGCGGCAAGGCCATAGGTTGAAAGGTGTTCATGGCCGAGCCGTGCGCGGGCTAATAGAGATTAAGGCGGAGGAAGAATGCTCACTTGAGTGGGTACGTAAAAACCTTACCTCTATTATTCCCTGGAAGCGGGTGGTCATTGAGGAGGTAGACTCTCTACCGGACCTAGTCAAGGTAGCAATGACGCTGCCTATACTAGATAGTGACGACCCAAAGGATTGGGAGATCCTTTTCAATCTCAGGAGTTTCAACGAGGGGTTGCTTACTAGAGATTGGCGTATTCTTAGTAAAGAGAAGCGAACGAACGGCCAGAGAGTCGTTGCACGCGTTGACCCTGGGACAATTGACTATCTTAAAAGGAAGAGCATGTCCCTAATCTACAATTGCGTTAAGTTTCAGGTGTCCATTATTACCAAGGGTAGTGGCACTAGATCCTCTGGAAGTAGATCAGGAAAGAGAAGAAAATCTAAGGCCAGAGGAGTGAAACAGCAGGGAGGCACACGACGGAACTCCCGAGCTTCCGAGGAGGGGAGGTCCCACCCGTCACCACTCGTCAGGGCAGCTGGCGGGGAGACAAGTGAGCAGCAAAGGACCAGAGATCCCTCCCCTCCTCCCCCCCCTGAAGAGGGGAGTGAAAGTGCTAAAGCACCCATAGTCAGGACAGAGGATGAAGATTCTCTGCTAGATGGTGGGGACTGTGTGGCACAGGAGGTGGTCATTGAGTAATATGACAACCTCTTTAAATGTCCTTCAGGCCAATCTACAGCACGGTTCAGCTGCCACCTCCTTATTTAGTAAAAGGATGGAGGAACTAGAGGTAAATATTGGCCTGATACAAGAACCTTATGTATATAAGGGGCAGGTACGTGGACTCGGTATCACTGGTGGTACCCTTTTCTGCTGTACTGACGGCTCATCGCCGAGGGCTTGCATTATTACAAAAAATGTAAAAGCTTCTACACTACCCAGCTTCTGTAAAAGAGACATGGTAGCTATAAAGGTGGAAAGCTGTCAGGTAGGAGGTGGTAAGGAGAATTTAATTATATGCTCCCTTTACCTTCCCTATGACTCACCTGACCCTCCGCCTTCTCAGGATTTTATTAATCTGGTCAATTACGCAAGGAGTAACGGACTACCTCTCTTGGTAGGATGTGACGCAAACGCCCACAATCCAGTATGGGGTAGCACAAACACAAATCCAAGAGGAAGAGCTCTGCTAGAGTACATAATGAGTGCTGAGCTATATATTCTCAACCGTGGAGCAGTCCCAACTTACTTCACTCAGAGAAGGAAAGAGGTAATCGATATCTCACTCTGTACACAGGATATAATGAGCAGAGTAACGAACTGGCAAGTGGACCTGGAAGACTCCTTGTCAGACCACCGGCACATCCAGTTCTCCCTTGAAGACTCAGTTCCTCAAGTAGTGTTCTACAGGAATCCTAGCTCAACAGACTGGGACCATTTCAGAAGTACACTTGGTAATAATCTAGACGTGATTGGGAAATGTCCAGATAGCTGGGAAGAAACCGAGGCTTATACCTCAGATCTAACCACTGCAATTAAGACGGCTTTTGAAGTAAGCTGCCCACTGAAGACACGATCAAACAAGTCTTTAGTTCCGTGGTGGTCCAAACATATAGAGACCCTACGCAGAAGGGTTAAAAGAACTCTAAATAAGGCCAAAAGGGCTAACTCGGAAAGGCTATGGGCTGTATATAAGGAAGCCCGTAGAACCTTCAAAACTGAGTTAAAAAAGGCCAAGCGTAATTCATGGCGAAACTACTGCAATGAGATTGGAGAGGTGACTCCGACAGCCAAGTTCCACCGAATCCTCTCTAAATCTCCGGAAGTAGGAAATGGACCTCTTCTCACCGAGGACAACCACTTTACTTCATCTGAAGAAGAGGCTCTTAAACATCTGATGAAATCTCACTTAGCGGATTGTCAATTTACAGATGGCAGTAATTTAGGGCATCAAACTCACACTATTCCTAGTGTGGACGACAGGGCAATAGCGGATGTCATTATTACCGATAGCAAAGTGAAATGGGCTGTCAACAGCTTTGCTCCTCTCAAGTCCCCAGGGCTTGATGAAATAAGGCCCAAAATGCTTCAAGAAGGCATTGACTTGCTTTTAGGGGACCTAGTAAAGGTCCTAAGGAATTGTATAATCTATAGAACGATACCTAGCAGCTGGAGAGAGGTGAGAGTGGTTTTTATTCCAAAACAAGGGAAACCCGATCTCACACTAGCCAAGTCCTATCGACCTATAAGTCTCACCTCCTTCTTATTGAAGACTTTAGAGAGACTAATAGACCGATACATCAGAGATTCTATACCCAACATACTTAGTTTTCAGCAGTATGCTTATCAGGCGGGTAAATCCTGTGAGGCAGCCCTCCACCACCTAGTAAGGAAAATTGAAGGAGCCTTAAGTCACCAATCGTTAGCGTTGGGTCTATTTCTAGACATTGAGGGAGCTTTTAACTGCGTTCCCGTCGACAAAGTACACCTTGCCGTCATAAACCATGGAGTCCATAAGACGGTGGCGGACTGGATCCGGTCGATGTTGGCTATGAGAATAGCTGAGGCACAGAGAAACAACTGTAGAGTCAAGGCAGTGGTTAAAAGAGGGTGCCCCCAAGGGGGAGTGTTATCACCTCTTTTGTGGTGCCTAGTTGCAGACGATTTGCTAAACTGTCTGAATCAGGAAGGTTTCTACACTCAGGCTTTTGCCGACGATGTAGCGGTACTAATAAGTGGAAAAATTGTTGGGACCGTCTTTGAACTCGCACAGAGAGCTCTGAACATCATAGAGAGGTGGTGTGGGAGAAACAGCCTAGGGGTTAACCCTGGAAAGACTGTGGTGATTCCTTTCACTAAGAAAAGGAAACTGAACGGCGCTCGTACCCTGTACCTGGGAGGAAGGAGTCTTGAGCTGTCAGATACGGTTAAGTATTTAGGAGTGACTCTTGACAAAAAACTTAATTGGGATTGCCACGTAGAAAGCAAAATCAACAAAGCGTTAGCTGCTTTCTGGGTGTGCAGAAGAGCTATAGGTCCATCTTGGGGCCTAAAGCCCAAGGTAATCCACTGGATGTACACGGCTATAGTCAGACCTATTCTTTCATATGCGTGTATTGTATGGTGGCCCAGAGTATTATTGTCTTCTACAAAAAAGAACTTAGATCATCTTCAGAGGACAGCAAGTCTGGGGATACTAGGGGCGATGAGAACAGCACCGTCCCTAGCTTTAGAGGTACTGGCGGGACTTCCGCCCTTGGACCTTTTTATTCGTTACGAGGCCATGCTAGCCTCATACCGACTTCATTGTATCGGCCGATGGTTGGGATATGACAACCGAGGTGGACACGAAAGGGCATGGGAGCTTCTAGTGGAAAGATGCCCTATGGCAATTATGATACAAGATTATTGCATTGCCAGATGGCAATTTAAGAGCTCTTGGAGTTCCTCCTTTCCTTCTATTGAAGACTGGGAAGAAAACAGAACGGCTATATCTAGTACGGGGAAGGACGTGTGGTACACGGATGGATCCCGCATAGATCAACTGTCGGGGGCTGGCATTTACTGCAAAGACCCCGGATACGAGATAAGCGTCAGTCTGGGGAAACACGCAACAGTGTTTCAATCAGAATTGTATGCCATCTTGGCCTGTACTCAAATTAATAAGTATAAAGAACAGGCACAAAATAGACAGATTTATATCTGTACCGACAGTCAGGCAGCAATAAAATCACTGACTGCACCCAAATGCACATCCAAGCTAGTTTCAGAATGTAAGCAAACTTTGGAATCTCTTTCTAGAACGAATGAGGTAAAACTGCTTTGGGTACCAGGACACAAAGGCATTGAGGGAAATGAACGCGCGGATCTTCTAGCAAGACAGGGTTCCAGCACAATGCCCGTGGCACCAGAGCCCATTGTGGGTATCTCACGTTGTGTGGTCAGAACATCAATCAGGAAGTTCCTAAACAGGGAATTTCAGGAGACCTGGGAAAAATCTCCCGGGTTGAGGCAATCCAAGTTATTCATAAAAGGACCCTCTTGTGGGCTTACTAAAAATGTGTTAAGTCTAAATAAAAAATCTTGCCAGAAAATGACTGGTTTTTTGACAGGCCACTGCCACCTTAATAGGCATCTACAGCTAATAGGTCTGATCAACGAATCAACTTGCAGGCTGTGTGGCGAAGAGGAGGAGACTCCTGTACATCTGATAAGTGAATGCCCTGGGCTGCTTAATCACAGATGGCTGACCTTTGGAGAGCCAACGGTTCCACTCAGAGAACTACCAACGATACCCATTAATAAACTGATAACTTTCTGTCAGGGAATAAAAATATTATGGGAGTAGAAGATGGAGAGAAGAAAGAGAGATGGTATCTTCTGCAACCCGGGTTTGCTCAAAGGACCCACATTGTGGTCTATGTCTCTGGGACTTGCTCCCCCCGGATCCAAAAAAAAAAAAAAAAAAAAAAAAAAAAAAAGGCCTAGTGATCACATTAACCGACTGATAATAATCAGCAAAATCTCATTGGTTAAGCATTTATCATGTCTTTATTAGATCAAAATATGGATAACACTGGAAAATTCCGATATTCACGCTAATAGCCATAGCCGCTGAAGCGGATGGGGGAAAAAAATAATACATAATAATAATAATCAAAAGGCACTACTAGAGGGAGTAATACTTAAAAAGAAACTTCTTAATCGAACTTAATCGAAACTAAGTGACTTCAAACTTGTATAAATGTAATGTTAATTTGGCTAAAGAGTTCTCAGAAACAATTGAAAGACAAAAACATTAAAAACAACTGATCTCTGTCCAAGTGAAAAGTCGTAGAAACAGGGTAGAAATGGATATTTAGGTGTTCTATTTTCTATATCTACTAGTATATAGTATGTAGTAATATAGAGGAAGGAAAAGGTGGCGTGAGGTTTACTTTCTGAGAATCCTGGGTGTTTAGACGAAACGCTTCTCGGTTTGCCGCAGCTGTAGTCGTTTCCCCGAAAATTATATTAAAAAATTCAACGATTTTGACTTGACTTTGATCACAATAAACGAAATACTGATAACAATAAGAGGATATTTTTTAATGTATTGGTATTGGGTGGGGCCGTTCCAAGCAATTTTGATCACACTAAGCGGTTGATAACATTAACCGTGATCACATTAAGCGGTGACTACTGTATTTTAAAAGTCTTTGTTATAATGTTTGTGTACAGTATATTCTGCCAATAGCAATGGTTTAATTCATAACACTTACTGTCAGTAAAGCATACAAATAACCATACACATTATTGCTAATAGTCTGTCAATTCGTGTGGCACATAGCTTCCTCGAGCTCTATTATTGCACGAATGGTCACACAAGATTTGGATCTGATGCTGCGAATACCAATGGGAAATTAAATGCACGTTAAGCCCGATTTTCATGAAATTTTGATTGGTCATAATTAGTCCAAGATGGGGGCTATCATAAACCTTCTTGGGCTTATTATGACCTAACTACTGCTTGATTTTTCTCTCTATAGTGGTACTTAGAAAATATACTGATCAACTTTGATTTCTATTGTGGTTCTTTGACAATAGGCTGGTCAAATTTGTTCTTCAAATTTTATTCACTGCCAATTTGTAAGGATTTGAAGCAGGAAATATATCCTGAAGGATAAATAATGACCTAATGTTGTACCTTTTAACAAATTATTGCTCCAAACCTCTTCTAATTAATTTCTTTAAGAACCTACCATTCTAAAGAGACCAACAATAATTATTTTAACTGTATTTTGTTTTTCAGTATTTCCAGCAGGTATTCTTCAGCCATTGTTTTACAGCCCTCACTTTCCCAAATCGCTGAACTACGGAGGTATAGGTGTCGTTATTGGACATGAAATCACTCATGGATTTGACGATAAAGGTAATTTCCCGTTTTTGATTTTAAATGCATGATCAATATGAGTAAACATTCTCTAAGAGGTCATATTAAATAAGAAAAGGCTAACATCTAGGCTTGATTTTAGTAAAAAAAAATAGTTAATTTTGAACAATTCTAAAATATGATAGATTCAAAAAAGGAATAGCCGTAAAACGCAATTAAAAGTCAAGAGATAGGCCTTGGCTTGTCTTAATGTTCATTCTCATTTACGAACATGCGTCTGATTTGCATGATAAGAGAGGAGAGACATGCCCACTAATGATCACATCGAGTAAATGAGTAAAGTGGCCAACCACTCCATCCTTTTCGCAATCTAAAGGCCGGTCCAGACGCTACGTTTTGCACTACCTTTTGTCTGCACAGTTCAACACGTTGCAGATAAAACGTTGCGTGAAGATAAGAAAAATGCGCAGTTTAGAAACCAGTGCGAAGACGGTACAGTTGCAGCGATAACTGAGCTAGAGATCAGAGATATCCTTCAACTGTGCGGACAAGTCAGCGCATATAAACGGTAGCTCCGTTTTCCAATTCATTTTGTTGCTCAGTTTGTTTGTATGTGTTGTTACTTAACAATACAGCATGCCAAAATTGACCAGAGTAGTACCTCCTCCATGACAATGCCACTAAAGCTGTGCGAAATATTCAGATGTCTCTGCACCATTTTGACACTCTAAAAATTGCAACATTTTCATTCCGTCAGACTGCGCAAAAGGCGTTTTGCACAAAAGGTTGTGCAAAACGTAACGTCTGGACCGGCCAATAACGTGCTAATAAAAAAAGTTTTGACAAACTAGAGCAAAACTTGATCATTATGCGCATAGTATGGCTAAATTTAAATCCCATATAGAACCTTGTTTAATTTTTTGCTTCCGAGCTTACCGAAGGTAACGGAAGCTATGTGATCGTTCTGAAGAACGAAAAAATTTTAGGTCTCCGATTTCAAAAATTACAAGACAGAAATCCGTTTCAGACATCAGGGAACATTTTTGGTTCCGTGTCTGTCTGTCGGTCTGTCGGTCTGTCACAAATATTTGCGAACCACCATATCTTAAAAACTACACGTCCAATTTTAATGAAATTTGGGTGGTAGGTCATACTTAGCCCATTGTTGGTCCCATATAAGTTTCAACCTTCTGCGCTTATTTGTTTATCTTCCACATGCACACAAACATACATTTATTTTCAGCCATATCTTTAAAAGTAATCATCTGATTTTTATGAAATTTTTATGGTTTGTCGAAAGTAGCCTGCAGATAGCACCTGCCTAATTTCAACCTTCTGCGCACTTCAAATCGTACTAAATTAATATGTCTTATACTACAAAGCCGCATGGCTCACTGACTCACTGACTGACATTAATGTTTACCCACTTCCAGAAGAGCTAGAGACTTGCGGTTTGCGCCATTCGACGCGCAACGTCCACATTGTGAACCAAAATAATTATAAAAAGTTCACTTTTCCCCCTCCTTCCACCCTTAAAAAAATAAAAATGGCCGACTTGATTTTTAAGCTGGTTTGAGGGCTTATTGCAGCTAAACGGTAAGTCGTACTAGAAAATGGATAACACAAGTGGTAACTGATTTTAAAAGATCTACAACTTTAGTCCTATGAGTTTTTGTCGAATCATCATCGGTTGTACCTTAGATGGTGATAATTTTGTTATTTTTTGGTTTTATTTTTTTCCATTTTTGTCTTTGAATGGCCATAGATTCTATAATAGTTGACCGATTTTATTTCTGATTGCGGCGGTTGAATCTCACACTAATGCTCTTTAAATTGAGTATATTTTATTTCATTAGTTCATCCTACTTGCTGAGAACATGAGAGTAAACTTTTTCCCGTGCGCCGTGTCACGTGACCACTTTTTTTGGTTTTTAATATTGTGTCGTATATCATTTTAAAGGCCTTGATATGAACATTAAAGCTATTTTATTTGTTGATTTTTTAAAAATGTTGTGCATGTACTTTTGTACCGATTTATAATTTTGTTGTAGGTTAATGGGTTTAAATACTTTTTTGATATTAGGTTTTTTATTTCTAAGTATTTATTAGTTAAATTAATGCCCTTTTGTATTGTTTGTTTTTTAAAAATATAATTTTGGTACCTTTAGAGTACAGGGGTACAAATGTTAAAGTTAATCTTTTATAGTGTGATGTATATCGTTAAAAAGCTCTTGCATCGTAGATTAATTTTTGTTATATTATATTTTGTGTTATTTTTAGTTTAAGGGGGGGGGGGAATAAAAAAGACCGGTTTAAGGCTGGGCCACACTGTGCCCGCACCGTATGACGGCCGTGTGTTGTCCTAAGGAAATGTCAAAAGTAAACAAAAATAATCCAAATGTCGGTGCGTGCACGGTGTGGACAGGTGTGGCCCGGTCTTTAAACAGAGGTTTCTACGATTTGGTTGCAGTTTTATATTTTTTTATTAAATAGATTATAGATGCGCTAACGTTTGGCGCTTGTTGGAGGCTTTGTTTCTTTAACAAATGTTTAAACTTCTCCGATTTTATTAAATATTTACTGGAACAGTGCCACGCGGTTCCAACTTTTTGATATTTATGGTATTTTTCTTAATTTGGTCTTTTCTTTGCGAGGAAGCTATGTGCCACATTAATTGGCAGAGTATTTTTAGGGTTTCGTTGGTAAAACCAAAAAAATGCAACCCTTATAGTTTCGTTCCTGTGTCTGTCTGTCTGTCTGTCTGTCACTCTGTACAGTTCCAATAACTTTTGAACCAAAAGAGATAAAAACATGAAACTTTCCAGTATAAAAGACCGTTTTGACGCGCACACAGGAAAAATATAGCGAACTCAAAATTATCAGCTATTCAAATCCAAAATGGCGGATAATTCACGTCGCGCAAAAAAAAAAAAAAATTTACAATTTTTAGTGGGTTATCAAATGAAAGGTATTGAAGAGTAGATTACAAATACATATACTACTTACTTAGTGTTTAATTTTCGGCGCCATTTTGTCAAAAAAACTTTTCTCCCCCCTTACTAAATTTTGTTCACAATACCAACTAAACCCTTTTTTCGTGAGACTGCACGCCTTACCAATTTATTTATTATACGTATTTAGGAAATGCTCAACAAGTTGTTTACATTCAGGTTTCAATTTAGGTGCGTAGAAATTGATCTGTATACAAATATTTTGGACACCAGATATTTTCCTACCTTGGGTTTATATACACTTAATTTTATATTATTTTAAGATATCAAATTATTAGCAACATTTATGACACAACGACTAGAATAGATATTTTCTTAAATTATTCTAATTAACATAGAATAAAAATAGTAGAGATAATTAATGAACCATGCCTGACAAAAGGGTAATTAAATTATAATTTCAAATTAAGAAATAAATTGAACATAATGAAGGGATGTATCTAACCATCTCTAAATAATACATTCTCTATATTATGTAATATCTAAAGATATTACATATCGACTGTAGGCTTGATTGCATGGCTTTGCCTACCCCAACCCTTCTTTAAACCAGAGTTTATAGTTAAAGCATTATCATTGTTTTCTGTGTTTAGGGAGGTTGTTTGATAAGGACGGCAACATGATGCAATGGTGGAACAACAACACGGTGAAGGAGTTCAGGGAGAGAGCGCAGTGCTTTGTCGACCAGTACAACAGATACAAGTTCAACTTGGTAGACAAGTTTGTCGACGGCAGAATGACTCAGGGAGAGAACATCGCAGATAACGGAGGACTCAAGCAATCATACAGGGTAAGAGTACAATATGTACTGATAACATGCATTTCTAACGTGATAAGGTGGGTTCACAGCTAGAGGATACATAATTGCGGAGGGCTATAAAGAGAACAATATCTTCAAGGAGCCGCAGCCGGTGTGACGGAGGACGGAGTCGCTGTTTCCCTCCCCTCAAGTTTTAGGTCGGCCAAGTTATAAACAAAACCAATTATTAAGGTTTGTTCCAACCGAGCTTGTACCGTCCGCGGGATCGTCACCGGCATGCGCAATAGATAAAAGCCGTTCCAAGCTGACTTGTGACAGTGTTTCGTACCGTACATGAAACTGTTCCAACCCCGGCAGGGATCGTTTGCGAACCGTTCACTGTACGATCCCAACGATCCTCTGACAATACCATGTACTGGTTTGTATGACATGCGCAGTTATGTCAATAGTCACAAATATCAACAGGAAGGTTCCCTAACTGTTAGGTTTCCTTCAATGTTTTTAATACAGTGCGAATTATAGTCCCTTACTCGTTCCAACCTGACATGATTTATATAAAACCTGTCCTAAACGATTCCCGAACGATCCGCGGGACGATGCGAAGGACGGTACAAATAGCGGGGTTGGAACAAACCTTTTCCTCCAGAAGGGAGGAAACATTAACTTTCCACCCTAGTTAAGAGAGAGGAAAGGATCCCATTACAGCCTAGTTGTGAAAATCGTGGCGGAAAGTAGAAATCGTGGCGGAAAGTAGAAATCGTGGTGGAAAGTAACAGTAGAGCCAACTTATTATTCTTAAAAAAATCAGTGTTGCCTGTTTCGTAACTAATAGCAGTTTTTTTTAACTCAATGACTCGACAGGTTAAAAGCTTTTTTATTAAATATTACAGAGTTTAAATGACACGTACTTTTGATTGCCGTGATACTTTAATTTTTATCGTCATTTTAAAATGTCGTATGACTTCATAACTGAGTTTAAACAAAACTTATAGAAAAGAGTCCTTGTAGAAAAGAGGTAGGTTACATCCCATCAGGTTATATTATTGTTTTTGATTTCTCGTATTTTAGAGATAAACACAAATAAATTAAATATTATTCAGTTAGTCATTTTGTAGTACATTTTGTGTATTATTAAACATTTGAGTTATAGAGTTATTATTATAATTACATAGTTATTGAAAGTTATCAGGGCCGCCCTTAGGCAGGGGCAACCGCCCCGGGCCCCGCGCTTTTAGGGGCCCGAGGAAAATTTTTTATGTTTTCTTTGATTTCTATAATAACTTTAAGTTATTATAGAAATCAAAGAAAACATAGTTGGAATTGATGAATTGCACATTTAATTTACATTATTTTTTTCTACAATAAGATGTTATAAAACTTTTTTTTTTTTTTTTTTTTAAAAGTCGTTAAACAAATTAAAGGTATAAACATTTGTAAACTTAGTTTTTAATACCTAAATAAATTGATAAATCGAAATCTTAGGTTTGTTTGTGTTGTTTTCCACCCTTCTGGAGGAAAAATCTTGTACGGACCACGGGAGCAAAAAGTCATAGCACCCTCGCTATAATTAACTCCCTCGGCTATGCCTCGGGATTAAACTTCATGGTTCCCTCGGCTGCGCCTCAGGAACCAACTAAATAACTCCCTCGGCTTCGCCTCGGGATTTAGACAGTATGGTTCCCTCGGCTTCGCCTCAGGAACCAACAATAACGCTCAGGGAGTAATGACTTTGTTTCCTCCCTTGGTGCGTAAATAACTATTCTATAATATTAAGCTTTTAATATAATATTAATATTAACTATATAACATCATTTTTTCCTCAGAGCAGGGAAAGGGGTAGAGGGAGCAATGCGATTTGAAAAGTGGTTCATTATGCTACACCCCTATACTAAACCGCCCAAGCGAGCTCAACCCGAACTAAAGTGATCACGTGGTCACTGGTCTTATTGGTCTATTCATTGTCCTTCCGACCCTATAGACGCTTGCCAACAAATTCTTATCAGTAGCACTTATTTGACATCCCACTCAAATAAGATGGCTATTGGTTATCTAGGAACTGTTACACGTTTATTAACGACGATACATGCCTTCAGATAATTAATAAGGTTAACAAGAAACATTTAAGTACATATTTATAAAGAAAACTGTATTAAAAATAAAAATATTAAATGTCGTAAGAAAATATCACTCAGGTGATATTATCAAATAAATTTCGGGTTTTATCGAGATATCGATATTGTTTCACCA
Source organism: Gerris buenoi (assembly GCA_001010745.2). Lineage (NCBI taxonomy): Eukaryota > Metazoa > Arthropoda > Insecta > Hemiptera > Gerridae > Gerris > Gerris buenoi. The sequence continues at coordinate 1,187,410 of KZ651221.1, forward strand.
AACCACCGCTTGAAAGTGTTACTATAGGGGTGTAGCATAATGAACCACTTTTTGAGACTCTATATAATAAACTTATATAATAAGATTATATATTATGACTTTTATTATATATAAATAAGAAATAGGTATAATATAATGAAAATAATGTAGGAACAGGTGTAATATGCACAGATATAAAAAAAACACAGATATAATTTAAAATGGTCGCAGTTACCCATACTATTGTTAACTTTTGCCAAAAAAAAACAAAACAGATAAAGATAAAACACATAAAAAACGTAGATAAACTGATATAAAACACAGATATAATAAAAATAATGTAGGAACAAATACAAATATATTATAATAAAACAATTTTAATATAAAAACTGAAGGGAAATAAGAAGAGAAGGAAGTAACGAAGTGAAGGTTTCATACACATACAGGTTCAAGGGCAATTATAACATCGTTTTTTCAACTTGAATTTAATTCTCTTGCTTGAAAAAACTTATATAATAAGATTATAGATTAGGACTTTTATTGTTATATAAATAAGAAATAGGTATATAATCAAAATTATGAAGGAACAGATATAAAAAAAACAACGGACATAATACACAGATGAAGATAAAACACTGATAAAAAACGTATATTAAACACAGATGCAATACAGATTATAATAAAAATAATGTAGGAACAAATTCAGATACACAATATAATATAATAAACAATTGTAATATAAAAACGAAAAGGAAATAAGAAGAGGACGAAGAGAAGGTTTCATACAGGTTTAAAAGCGGCACCGCAAAAAAGATGGTTTGGAACCAACTCTCTGCGGTGCCGCAAAAGAGTCGCCATAGATGAATCCCTCCGTGCCACCGTGAATACGGATCCGCTAGCTATGAACCCACCTTTA
>KZ651221.1:1188489-1198491 GCA_001010745.2 Gerris buenoi
TTTTTTTAATACACATTTTTACATTCACCTCATATTCAATTTCACCCCAGAAATGCATAAAACCACTGTTGTGAGAGGTCATATTTTTTCAAAATTTTCCGGGAGAGGGCCCCCGGAAAATTTTGGCTCTGGGGGGGGGGGAATTGCGCCATAGGCCTTGGGGGGGATGGGCACCCCTGGTGAAGGTATCATGCAGGTTTTAAAGTGGAGCCTCAAAAACATTGCCATTTGCCATAGATTAATCCCTTCGGACTTCCACAATCCGCTATCCACGTATCCGCTAGCTGTTAACCCACCTTTAGTTACTTGCTGAGAATAATTACCAGTTTGTTTGTTTTTCAAAGGTTTTAGATAACTAAATCCATAGAAATAACCTTGATATTAAATTACTCAAGTCTGAAATTAGTAAAGTTTACTTAATTTTCTAGATCCATCCCTATAGAATCCCTATAACCATCCAATTAAATAAACTTTGAATTAAATGAACTTGGTCCGTAGGCTTCCGCGAGTATATTCGTCATAAACAGCTTGGGTTTTAGGTGAAATCAGGGTCACGAAAGGGTTGAAACCCGAGAAAGGGCGGAAGACCAGCGAAAGGCTCATATTCTATACATCCAAGGTTCAACAGATAAGATACGCCAGATCCTCCGAAAACATGGCATCGGGACCACCTTCTACGCAAACATGACCACCCTGAGGCTTCTAATATCGCCAAAAGACCACCTTAATCTCAAGACTTAGACTTGCGGTGTATACAAAATCCCTTGCAGTTGCAGCAAGAACTACATCAGACACACCAGAAGATTGATCTAAACCCACCTTCAAGAACACGTAAAAGCAGTGAAAAACAACGACCACAGATCAGCGACAGCTCAACATTCTGAAGAAACCATCTCATAAAGTTTAACATACGAGTACTCGCTTCAGACAACAGATATCACAGTAGGGTGGTAAGGGAGGCTATTGAAATCGAGAAGCAACCGGAGAACTTCAACAGAGAGGATGGCTTCACTCTCTCCCGGACATGGAATCCTCTGGTTAGCATCCATGCTTCCAGTAGTAGAAGCGAAACATCGGATTTCAACCCCTTCGTGACGCGAATTTCACCGGAAAGCTGTTTATTTGAATTAAATGACCTATTCCTGAATCCTGATTAATCTAATCTATTCCTAGATCTATCCATCAAATACCTACAATTTATCACATATTTTCACTTAGGGTTAGTGTTTCATTTTCGGCGCCATTTTGTTAAAAAACATCGACATTTTTCGTCCCCCCCCCTCCTCCCCCTTATTAATTTTGTTTCACAATACCAACGAAACCCTTTTTACGTGAGAATTCACGCCTTACCAATTTATTTCATTGCGTGGACTTAAAACAACTTTTCACTACTCTACTGTATTGAAACATTTTTTTTACATCCTAGTAGTAGTTATCAAAAGTGCCGTTTTTAGCGCTGCAATCAAGTTGACATGCTTCTTTGTACGATTAAAATCCACTAGATGTCAATGCGTTTTATCTTTATTTATAGTGCAACCTCTTTAAGGTTTCTTTCAATATCTTAAGTATGTACTAATATTTGTTATAATTAGGTTTGTTCCAACCCCTCTATTTGTACCGTCCTTTGTATCGTCCCAGGGATCGTTCAGGAATCGTTTATGACAGGCTTTATACGCATGCGCTAACATTTTACTGAAATAAAATCATGTCATGTTGGAACGAGTTTAAGACTATAACTCGCACTGCATTAAAAACATCCAAGGAAACCTAACAGTTAGGGAACCTTCCTGTTTTTATTTGTGACTATTGACATAACTGCGTATGTCATACAAACCAGTACATGGTATTGTCAGAGGTTCGTTGGGACCGTACAGTGAATGGTTCGCAAACGATACTTGCCCGGGTTGGAACAGTTTCGTGGACGGTATGACACTGTCACAAGTCAGCTTGGAACGGCTTTTATCCATTGCGCATACCCATGACGATCCCACGGACGGTACAATTCTTGGTTGGAACAAACCTATTATATTGATTAATTTTTAGTTTGTTTTTTTTTTTTAATTTCCTGCTACTTTGGAAAAAAATAGCAAATGCTACACAGCCTAGTAATATAATATACTATTTTGTTACAGGCTTACAGGAAGTGGGTCAGAGCTCACGGTGAAGAGCCGCGATTACCAGGACTCGACCTAAGTCATGATCAGCTGTTCTTCCTGAACTTCGCCCAAATCTGGTGCGGAACATCTCGGCCAGAAGAAGCGCTTATCAAGCATCACACAGCTGTTCATTCTCCAAGCCCTATAAGAGTCATCGGACCACTATCTAACTCACTCGACTTTTCCCGCGCCTATTCTTGCCCTTCCGGATCACCTATGAACCCGATGGCAAAATGTTCCGTATGGTGAAAACTGTTCCTTGGCGTTCTTTCCTCAATCCACCTCGAACTAAACTAAAGGTTCCTTAATAAATAACAAAATAAATTAACTAACAGAAAGAAAATAAACACAACAAACAATGTTAAGAAATAGAAATTCGGCAGGAAGTGTTCTAAACCAAAAGGAATCTAGTACAAGAATAAGAATTTCTGTGACTCCGGCAGATTAAGCTCTTAGCCTATTATGTTAATACCTAATTTATCTCTGAAGCATCAACTCAAAAAATCAGATTTATTCGTTTTGCTAAATGGGTGGAAATCGGCCATATCACATCCACTTAATCGTCAGTTGTGAAACATACAAATGCCATCTTATGGCAGACAATCTTTTTGCAAGTACACTTACCAGTCAGCTACAAAAATCCCTTCTTATGGCAGACAATCTGTTTGCAGGAACACTAACCAGTCGGCTACACATATGCCATTTTATGGCAGACAATCTGTTTGCAGGTACACTTACCAGTCGGCTACACAAATCCCACCTTATGGCAGACAATCTGTTTGCAGGAATGCTAACCAGTCGGCTACACAAATCTCATCTTGTGGCAGACAACCTGTTTGCAGGAACGCTAACCAGTTGGCTACACAAATCCCATCTTATGGCAGACAACCTGTTTGCATGAAACTGGCCAGTCGGCTACACAAATCCCATCTTATGGCAGACAATCTGTTTGCAGGAGCGTTAACCAGTCGGCTACACAGATCCCATCTTATGGCAGACAACCTGTTTGCAAGAAACTGGGCAGTCGGCTACACGAATCCCATCTTATGGCAGACAATCTTTTTGCAGGAACACTAACCCCTCAGCTACAAAAATCCCATCTTATGGCAGACAACTGTTTGCAAGAAACTGACCAGTCGGTTACACAGATTCCACCTTATGGCAGACAAAGTAAAATAAACTTGTTACGATGTTATTTAAAAATGATTATTAGGTAAAACTAAATGGGCTAAGAGCAAAATATTATTAAATTTTAAGAATCGTGAATCACTCAATCAATCTTATAACACCGACAAAAAAATGAACAATCAATTAAACTAACCAAGAAACAAAATACATATGTCGGAAATTGGATAGGCTTTGAAATAGTTTCACGATAAGAATAATAAAATAAAAACATATTTTACATTAGCGTAACCACATAATTCCATATAAACATGAAATAATATCATCTTTGTTACGCTCTTATAAGATCAACACAAATATAAAGTATATTGATGCTATATATAAAATATATTTTTTTCATTAATTATTTAATATATCATATTTTGAATTGGTTGATTTTCTTTTAATTATTCTATAAATAATAAACACAGAGCGTTCAATAAGTTCCGTGACTGGATTTTTGTACGTGGAACAAGTAACGCTATCTCTTGGACTAAAATACAACTATGTAGAATGACTTGTTCTAAAGAAAAGAGAGGAAGAAAAAGAAAAAAGAAGAAGAAAAAAAATAAATAAATAAATAAAAAAAAAAAAAAAATGGGGTACGTGGGTACCTCGGAAGCAAGGGACGGAGNTAAGGTATATAAAATGGGCTACTTAAAAAGTTAATAAACAGTTTGGTTTTCCGGTGGAATGTCATGAAGGGGATGAAGTCCGACGTTTCGCTTCCACTACTGGAAGCATCTTCAGGGGTGTGGTGCATCGTGATGTTTACTTGAAGCAACAACAAGACATACTGACAACTGGAGAGAAGGACGGCGTATTTATAGTTGCTTTCTGGAGCGTAGATTATACCTAGATTCACCAGGAGTTTCTTCAGTCAGGGTTATCCTATGTCGGGATGACGCAATCGGGCAGGTGTCACCTTTGTCGGTGTTCCTTTGTGGAGCGGGTGATGTTTGAAGTCCAGAAGTGACCGCGGCGCCTCGGTGCTTTCTTCGCGGAGGATGGTTCGCAGTATGTCCCCCTTCTTGAATCCATTCATTCCTAGAGCTGACTTGAGGTGCCACTTCTCTTCTTTCTATGACTCGTCACTGATCCTGAAGCCTCTTGGCACTAAGGAGTGGATGACAGCTCTCTTCTGCGTCGGGTGATGATGTGACGCTGCATTCAGGTACCTATCCGTATGCGTGGGCTTCCTGTAGACGGAGTGTCTTAGAGTTCCGTTGGTCTTCTTCGTCACCAGCACATCCAGAAAGGGTAGGCAGTCCTTCTCCTCAATTTCCATAGTAAACCGAATTTTCCTATAAATCGAATTCATATGACGGAGAAATTAATCCAAAGTCTCTCTTCCATGTTTCCATAGAAGAAAAACATCATCGACGTATCTCCACCAGCAAGACGGTTTCAAATCAGCAGAAGCGAGGGCTCTATCTTCGAAGTCTTCTAAGAAGAGGTTAGCAGCTACAGGTGATAAGGGGCTACCCATGGTGCGCCTTCTATATGCTTGTAGTATTCTCCGTTGAATAAGAAGATGTGGATTTGAGACAATATTCTATAAGTTGCGATTTGTCTTCACATACCTTACTTCTTATGATGGCGATGGTGTCGTCTATCGGCAGGTTGGTGAAAAGAGACTCGATGTCGAAGCTAACCAGAAGATCTCCTTTCTCGACGTGAAGCGATGACAGTTTCTCAACGAAGTGGGTCGAATTCTTGACGTAGCTCGAAGTCCTTCCTGAAAACATCACGATGCACCACACCCCTGAATATGCTTCCAGTAGTGGAAGCGAAACGTCGGACTTCATCCCCTTCAAGACGCGGATTCCACCGGATAACCAAGCTGTTTATTACGAGTCTACCCGCGGAAGCCTACGCACCTACCTGTTACCTAATTTGTCGGAAGTCTACACTAGAAGATCTCTTTTCTCAGGTGTCAGCAAATGCTCAACAAGCTTTCTGAACGCACTCTGCACAGATAAATCTTCATGCATGATATTGTGAACAGTGGTTGCAGCAATACTCAGTAAACATTTTAGGACGCTAAAATGATTTTTAATACTTAGTTGTCTGTTAGCGCAAAGCAGCGCACAAACAACATTCCTTTCTCCAAAAGTACATTGGACTAAACATCCCTTTGTCTTAGTGGTTATTTATTCAAAGCCGTTTATTGTAAAAAAAAATCATAGGGGAGTAACATTCTAAAGAAATACCTAAAAACTCACTGACGCAGATTACTTCATACACGAAACAAGACTGCCTCCTAACCGTTACAAAATGATTTGAGGAAGGTGAAGAAGCTACATACTTATATAATTTTCAGAGAGATAGTGTAGCTTCTTTTGCGTACAAAAATTCAGTCAAGAGACTTATTGAATGTACCTTGTAAGTTATATAAAATCTGTTTATTGGATAATAAGGTATATGAGAGCTCTGCTATGGAAGATACTATTCAAGGCAAATATAAATCGGAGAATAAAATATTGTAAGGTTTATGCCAAACAACCAAAACCCAAAATTTCATGTATCTTACTTAACAAATCGTGTATAGTAATAATATACTCATTAAGTTATTTCGAAACATACATTAAAATTGTATTGGAATAAAAATTTATAATTATTATTGATTCATTTTATTTTGATAGGATTACGAAAAAAACATTCTTTATAAACTCTTTACACTACTGCAACTTTACAGGATGAAATATTTAATTTAAATTTCTACAAAATGATATCAGTTGTCTAAAAATTATTATAACTAATTAGATTTAAAAAAAAAAAAAATTGTTAAACTAATATGTAATAAAAACATCGTTGTTGGTGCTACTGCTAATGAAAAGGGACCTATATAAACCAGTTAATTTTAGACTTGATACTGAGCCCGCAATGGACGAATTTTGTGCGTTTTGGCATTTTCACATGGCCCCAACAACGAGTACTCCACCCGGTATGTGTATAAGGAAGCATGTGATCACAATACAGAACCACTCGTGGGCTAACATTGGCATACAATTAAAATTGGACAAGCAGTTTTCAAAGTACGTTCGTAAAAAAACGTTTTTACAGTTTGTGTTATCTATATTGATAGCGTGGTAATAAAAATTTAAAATGTCAACTGATCATAACTACGATTTACTAACCAAACATCAGAATTCAGGTGTTTTCTGTTAATCCCCCTCCCCCGCCTACCAGGCGCTTTTTCGCATATAAATGGTTGCAACTTTAACTTTTATGGGGCAGACCAATTTTCCACAACTATCTAGCGTACAAGAAGCTGAAAAATCACTCACTATGTTCAGCACCTAATTATTTATAGGTATACATATAGTACAGTAAAATCAGCTCAAAAATTGTCCAAACCCAAACATCCAAAAAAAAAATGTCAACCCCACACCAAATTGTTCTATACCCTCCTCGTAGTAAGTGATAAAAAGTTGCACGACTTGCAGCGTCGGGTTTGGCCGGGAGGGGGGAGGAAAGGGGGGTAAAAAGGTATGTTTAATCGTTTTTCGCTAATATCTCGAAAACTATGAGGTTTGGCGCTAACTTCGTTGTATACAAAATTAATCTATTTAAAATTTGGAACAGAAATAGACTTATGCATTTTTGTGCTAAAGTTAAGGATTACGGAGTTATGAAGGGTAAACATATCACATTTTTCTATTTTGCTTGGAACTTTTAAATGAAAATACATGGTCTTAATTACACTTTTCCACCTTAAAACATGATTCCACACATTTTTCTTCCATAAAATGCCCGAAAATTGTTTTTGGAAGTGTTTAGGCTAATTTTTTGAAAAATAAAATTTAGATTCTTTGGGGTTTTTTACGATTGCAGGAGAACTATTTCGTCTACAGGTTTCATTTTGTGCTTGTCTGAAAGCCAAATAAATTTACTAATACTTCTTTTCTTATGGCTTTTCTCGTAGGTGAGCGGTTTTATGCCGATATTGGGCCCGAAACAAGAGCAATATTTAAAATTTCAATTTTTTTTGGAAAAACTGCCAATTTTAGAACAGTAATTTCGAAGCTGCAAATTTAGGCTCACCACCCTAACTGTAATAAAAAAAATCTTTCCAAAACGTTTCCAGGAAAATGGAAAATAGTGCTATTTTTACAGCTTCATAACTCCGTAATCGTTAACTTTAACACAAAAATGCATAAGTCCATTTCTGTTCAAAATTTTAAGTAGATTAATTTTTTATACAACAAAGTTAGCGCTAAACCTCATAGTTTTCGAGATATTTGCGAAAAACGATTAAACATACCTTTTTACCCCCCTTTCATCCCACCTCCCGGCCAAACCCGACGCTGCAAGTCGTGCAACTTTTTATCACTTACTACGAAGAGGGCATAGAACAATTTGGCGTTGGGGAGAACTTTTTTTTTTGGATGTTTGGGTTAAAGCCTAATTTTACTGTACTAATATATAACTTTTTCCGACCTCAGACCAAAACAATACAATTCTGATAGAATATCCTTACTCTTTATTGAAATAAACACTCCTTAATGAAACACTTTTTTCGACCTTTGTCACCAAAAAACTTAAGTGCAGATATTGCTGTTATCGCATTATAGTTTTAAAAGAAAACCTATCAGTCTAATACGTATTAGTGTAATGGACGCTTCTTTGCGTCGAGAGTTGGGAGTCCAATATTTACAAAAGTCGAGCGTGTTACACCTGACTCGTCTTTGTCCATCTGGCCATGACATGGCATTGTCACTGTCTGACAACTTTATGCACTGTCTTTCCAATAAAAAAAATGAGCTTCAAGCCGTAAGTTGTGTGTGTTTTTTTAACCTTTTACTTTCTTGGAAAATGTGTTTATTTATGTATGTATGCTAATAAGAAATGAGGTGATCTACCTAGCACATTGTTTTTTAACTTCTTATACACTAGACAGTTGTGGAAAATAAGAATGTCCCATAAAAAATAAAGAGTGCAACCCTGTATATGCGAAAAAGCGCCCGGAAGGCATGGGGGGGAGGGGATTAACAGAAAATACCCCAGAATTCTTTATATTTTGCCATTAAGCGCTAATAAACGGGAAAAAACTTACATATTCTGTAATACTGATGAATACGTTATGACAACAAGTCTACCCAAAGAAGCAATTAAAAAAGTTGTACAACAGTAGCTACCTTAAAGCAACTGTTATGTAATATCAAATGTATTTCACTGTATTTCTGATGGTTATGATCCTAACTTCTTTTGCAATAAGTTCCTCTTTTCATGTTATGTTTTATTTTTTTTTTTTTTTGGTTTTAAGTGTAAATATCTTGTCTTATCGCCTTTCAGATTATCAGTACAGATAATATAACACTAACTAACCTTTTATACTACTTCATACAACTTTATTAATTAATTTATAATAATACTAATTTATTCACGAAAAAAACAAAAACAAAAACAACAAAAACCAGAAACAAATATTTTATATTGTAATTAATTTAAATCAAATTATAATTACTACTAGCCGTTATGCACGTGATAACGGGCAGAATAAAATATGGTCAAACAATTTAAATAGATATTTACTGTTTAAATAGTAAGTTTTATGCTAGTAGCTTCGGTGCAAGGTAGTGGCTCAGTGGTAGAGGACTCGCCTCATGTGTTGGAAGTCACTGGTTCAATTCCCTCATAGTTTTCGAGATATTTGCGAAAAACGATTAAACATACCTTTTTACCCCCCTTTCATCCCACCTCCCGGCCAAACCCGACGCTGCAAGTCGTGCAACTTTTTATCACTTACTACGAAGAGGGCATAGAACAATTTGGCGTTGGGGAGAACTTTTTTTTTTGGATGTGTTTGGGTTAAATCCTAATTTTACTGTACTAATATATAACTTTTTCCGACCTCAGACCAAAACAATACAATTCTGATAGAATATCCTTACTCTTTATTGAAATAAACACTCCTTAATGAAACACTTTTTTCGACCTTTGTCACCAAAAAACTTAAGTGCAGATATTGCTGTTATCGCATTATAGTTTTAAAAGAAAACCTATCAGTCTAATACGTATTAGTGTAATGGACGCTTCTTTGCGTCGAGAGTTGGGAGTCCAATATTTACAAAAGTCGAGCGTGTTACACCTGACTCGTCTTTGTCCATCTGGCCATGACATGGCATTGTCACTGTCTGACAACTTTATGCACTGTCTTTCCAATAAAAAAAATGAGCTTCAAGCCGTAAGTTGTGTGTGTTTTTTTAACCTTTTACTTTCTTGGAAAATGTGTTTATTTATGTATGTATGCTAATAAGAAATGAGGTGATCTACCTAGCACATTGTTTTTTAACTTCTTATACACTAGACAGTTGTGGAAAATAAGAATGTCCCATAAAAAATAAAGAGTGCAACCCTGTATATGCGAAAAAGCGCCCGGAAGGCATGGGGGGGAGGGGATTAACAGAAAATACCCCAGAATTCTTTATATTTTGCCATTAAGCGCTAATAAACGGGAAAAAACTTACATATTCTGTAATACTGATGAATACGTTATGACAACAAGTCTACCCAAAGAAGCAATTAAAAAAGTTGTACAACAGTAGCTACCTTAAAGCAACTGTTATGTAATATCAAATGTATTTCACTGTATTTCTGATGGTTATGATCCTAACTTCTTTTGCAATAAGTTCCTCTTTTCATGTTATGTTTTTTTTTTTTTTTTTTTTGTTTTTAA
>KZ651221.1:1209410-1220449 GCA_001010745.2 Gerris buenoi
CGAAATTTTTTTTATACACATAACTATTTTATTTTTAGAAATTCTTAAAAAGAAATACAATAATACTATTATGAAATCATATTAACTATCAATCCTCAAGCAGATTATTGTAGTCGTTATTATTAGTAGTTACTACTACTACAATGACTATTTTTAACAAGCACTTGAAGTAGCAGCAAGTAGTAGTAGAAACTACTACCACAAAAGCCACTACCACGAAAATCGCTACCATAAAAGCCACTTATAGAACTACTGCAAACCCTTAGCATCTCTGATTAGCCATGTCAGATGAAACCACACGAGCCACTAATTCTAGCATCAAGGTCTTCTAGGTTTAGTAGTAAAAAATAAACTACAGGAGTCACTACGGCAGTAGCTCGTTTCGGCACCCGCTATTGTTATGAAAGGATTAAAGTCCTGGTACGTTTCGGCACCAGATTCTTCCAAAATCATGGATCGTTTCGGCACTGTATATGTTTACCTATTGAATATATTTATTTATTATTATTTTCTATATCTTGTCACAATCTTTATCTAATTTAATACATTGTCTAGTATTTCATACACTATACCTTTTAGTCTTACAGAATATGTCGAACACTATTGTTAAAGTTACTTCTAAACGCGGTTCCGCAATAATTATGAATTATTACAAATACATTAAAAGTAAAACGCTAAAAAATGGCGATGTTGTAAAAAGGATACTTGCACAGTTACGTTAAATTCTGACGCGTCTATTACAAAAATAACTATAATTAAAACTAAAAATAACTATATATAAAAGCATGGAAGTTTTTATGTTCTTTATGTTCAACTTGTCAAATTATTTTTGAACCTTTATCTATCCGTTTGGATTTTGAGATTTCAGCTCACTCCGCTGTAAAACTTGTATTTTCTGACTGCAAATTATTAGGATGCAGATTTCACCTAGGGCAATCCTGGTTCAGGAAAATTCAGAACTTGGGTCTTTCTTGTTATTACAAAGATAGTAACAATGAAATAGGTAGATGGCTGAAGTCATTTTTTGGTTTGTCATTCCTCCCGCCAGATGAAATAGGAAACGCTTTTGCGGAATTATTTAGTGAGGCGCCTTCAAAAGTGGAGGAGTTTTTCGATTATGTAAAAACTCATTATATTGAACAGTCAGCCCCCTTTCCACCGTCAATTTGGGCCGAGCCTGTGAGCGAGACAGTCCGCCGAACAACAAACGGAGCAGAGGCATTCCACAGGCATTTAAAACGACCAATTTTACAATCAGCATCCTTTTCTATGGCATGTTATAGAAGTGCTCAAGGAAATTCAAGTTGAAACTAATGTAAAGTCAAAAAATAAAAGAAGTGTCAGAAATTACTATAATTTATAATTATATAATTACATTACTGAAGAATACACATGAAATATAAATCTAAGGAAATAACAATAACAGAATATTTATTTAATATAGGAAAAAAAACTTCAACAAATACTTTGATTTAATGACAGATTAAATGAAGAAAAATTACTCTGTTAGGTTTTTTTTTCATTTAATGACACTATTGAATATTTTCAAATTTGTAAGACTGATTATTTTGAAGAAATAAAAATGTATTTTGTTTACCTTTTTTAAAAGTTTTAGAACCTGAGGTCCTGGTGCCAAAACGTCCTATCAGTGCTGGTTCCGAAACGGGATATGATTTTCTCAGGTAAAAAGGGGTCCCGATGCCGAAACGGTATTCGCCCCTGTGAACAGCGCAAGTAAACCCCCTGTCCTATAAGCTTCTGCTAGGCCCGGGGGTTTACCAGTCCCTACTGGTTGGTACCCTAAGCAGGCTTGTTTTCTTGTTTTTCGACTTAATCCCGGACAAAGCTACCGCTGACGATTCATAGAGTGCTGCCCTTATTGTCGGATTAAAATGGTATCGTTACCCAAATGAATGCACAACACGTACATTAGAGTATTACATTAAGGTCACAGAGGGCTTTGAAGAATCGGCAAATTTGGCTATCCCAAAAGCAAAGAGTGCCCTTAACAACAGCCAAGTCAGTCAATATATTGGCATTTATTAAAGCTAATTTCGGGGTCTTTCCAAATATTATTGAAAAAAGTGGAGACTCGCGGTTAAGAGCTAACGAAAGCTTTAGCTCTCCTTGAGGAACTTAAAGAGAGGAGTAAGGGTTGCCGGGCCCGATTGGGGAAAGACTTCGACATAAAATTGACGCTGTTCTCCACCGTAATCCGGGCTGGACCACTGTGGAGAACGTCACCCGAATCCTGGAAGGGGCGGTGTAGTGTAGAGACGAAATAAAAATCTGACCCTAGCCGATGTCGCTGCCTAAAATATGTCCCAGTAGTGTCGTGCGACGTTGAGACAACGTTTTCACATTTTAAAATGTTTTTTTCCGACCGCAGACAAAATTTTAAGATTACAAATTTAGAAAGTCTTAGTTTTTCAGACAAATTTTCGTTCTTATTCGTAAATTTAATTAATTTATAAAAAAACTAATTACTTTAAAAATATAGTCAATAACTCTATTTTTGGTGTTTATTCTTGTGTATTTTTCAGTCAATCTTCAAATACCAGATTGTTGGGTATTTTAAACCCTCGAAATGCACGATTGAATCTCCTTTTTACAATGGAAGGGGGGGGGGGGGAAAAGTTGAAAAATAAATGCCACATTTGGCCAAAATAAGTGCCATATTGCCACACTTTATAGTGCCACATTTCGTAAAAAATAAATGCTACATTTTGAAGGTCTCTGGTAATGAATGACACGGGGTTAGTGAGTCAGTCCAAAAGCTGTATAAACCTTAACAATTGGAATTCAAAACCAGTTGTCACCACTTTATATAAACAGCTTCTCATTTATATAGCGATTCTTGGAGGACATATTGCCATGGGTGAACGTTACTATTGGCATTTATTAAAGCTAATTTCGGGGTCTTTCCAAATATTATTGAAAAAAGTGGAGACTCGCGGTTAAGAGCTAACGAAAGACACTCTCAGAGACATAATTTTATTATTATGCTAAAAACTATAAATATATTATTTGAATATGAACATGTTATATAAAAATTATTTGTATAGAATAAAATAATCTTTCAATTAAGCATAAAAGCTTTTATACTCGGCAGAACGGAATGGGATGTTGCCAAGTCAATAGTTTTATTTAGTAAAAAGAAGTAATTATCAAGATAACCAGTTTGGTCTATCCCAAGTAATTGGTTTGTGTAGTGAATAACAAGGGTTTCTCAGGTTCTCTGTTTAGCCTCGAATCCTTTACAAGACAATTCTACTGAATTCCAATAATATTAGAATTGAGGGTGAAGATAGGAACGTTTAGTCGCATCCTCCGTTCACTTTGAGTTCCATGTAGAAAGCAAAACTCCGGATAGCAATTAGAAGCAAGTCATAATGGAGGGGATGTGACCAAACAATGCCTCTAAAGATAACACTTTGATGTTTTGAGGCAATCCCCCTCCCATGGGGGGGTCACGAGAGTTTCGGGTTTCCAAATTACAGCTAAACATTTGGAGAAGAAACAAACACCCTCTATTGACTCGGCTTGCCAATCCTCCACCAGAATTCCCTTTTCAATTTCTCCAATTTGACAAAACTGTTTATTGAAAACAATTAATAGAGAAAAACAATATCTTCATTTATTTATTGTTTCTACGAGGGTTAGGCTGAAGTAAAAAGCCTAACCCTCAGTGCTTGCTTTCCAGAGAAAATTTAATTTCCGTAACATTTTTTTACATAACTAACTTTGTGGCACAATAGCCCTAAGGGCTTATAACAATATATACGTAATGAACAGAGACCTTCAAATGCCTTTTTACCATGGTGCCATACTAAAATGCCACATTTTGCCCATTTTTCGGTAAAAAGCCACATTTTGCCAAATTTAAAAATGCATATATTTCGGGCATTATTGCATATTTCTAGCATAAGTGCATAGTATTGCATATTTTCGCATAAATATTCTACTTTTTTGTTAGAAATTTCCACTAAGGTACAAATTTTATATGGTTTTTCTATTCAAACATATATTATTTAGGTACCAAAACCTTTTAAGGATTACAAGACATTCACTGTCTGTGAACGGCAGTAGCTCGTTTCGGCACCCGGTATTGTTCTGAAAGGATTAAAGTCCTGGTACGTTTCGGCACTAGATTCTTCCAAAATCATGGACCGTTTCGACACTGTATATGTTTACCTATTGAATATATTTATTTATTATTATTTTCTATATCTTGTCACAATCTTTATCTAATTTAATACATTGTCTAGTATTTCATACACTATACCTTTTAGTCTTACAGAATATGTCGAACACTATTGTTAAAGTTACTTCTAAACGCGGTTCCGCAATAATTATGAATTATTACAAATACATTAAAAGTAAAACGCTAAAAAATGGCGATGTTGTAAAAAGGATACTTGCACAGTTACGTTAAATTCTGACGCGTCTATTACAAAAATAACTATAATTAAAACTAAAAATAACTATATATAAAAGCATGGAAGTTTTTATGTTCTTTATGTTCAACTTGTCAAATTATTTTTGAACCTTTATCTATCCGTTTGGATTTTGAGATTTCAGCTCACTCCGCTGTAAAACTTGTATTTTCTGACTGCAAATTATTAGGATGCAGATTTCATCTAGGGCAATCCTGGTTCAGGAAAATTCAGAACTTGGGTCTTTCTTGTTATTACAAAGATAGTAACAATGAAATAGGTAGATGGCTGAAGTCATTTTTTGGTTTGTCATTCCTCCCGCCAGATGAAATAGGAAACGCTTTTGCGGAATTATTTAGTGAGGCGCCTTCAAAAGTGGAGGAGTTTTTCGATTATGTAAAAACTCATTATATTGAACAGTCAGCCCCCTTTCCACCGTCAATTTGGGCCGAGCCTGTGAGCGAGACAGTCCGCCGAACAACAAACGGAGCAGAGGCATTCCACAGGCATTTAAAACGACCAATTTTACAATCAGCATCCTTTTCTATGGCATGTTATAGAAGTGCTCAAGGAAATTCAAGTTGAAACTAATGTAAAGTCAAAAAATAAAAGAAGTGTCAGAAATTACTATAATTTATAATTATATAATTACATTACTGAAGAATACACATGAAATATAAATCTAAGGAAATAACAATAACAGAATATTTATTTAATATAGGAAAAAAAACTTCAACAAATACTTTGATTTAATGACAGATTAAATGAAGAAAAATTACTCTGTTAGGTTTTTTTTTCATTTAATGACACTATTGAATATTTTCAAATTTGTAAGACTGATTATTTTGAAGAAATAAAAATGTATTTTGTTTACCTTTTTTAAAAGTTTTAGAACCTGAGGTCCTGGTGCCAAAACGTCCTATCAGTGCTGGTTCCGAAACGGGATATGATTTTCTCAGGTAAAAAGGGGTCCCGATGCCGAAACGGTATTCGCCCCTGTGAACAGCGCAAGTAAACCCCCTGTCCTATAAGCTTCTGCTAGGCCCGGGGGTTTACCAGTCCCTACTGGTTGGTACCCTAAGCAGGCTTGTTTTCTTGTTTTTCGACTTAATCCCGGACAAAGCTACCGCTGACGATTCATAGAGTGCTGCCCTTATTGTCGGATTAAAATGGTATCGTTACCCAAATGAATGCACAACACGTACATTAGAGTATTACATTAAGGTCACAGAGGGCTTTGAAGAATCGGCAAATTTGGCTATCCCAAAAGCAAAGAGTGCCCTTAACAACAGCCAAGTCAGTCAATATATTGGCATTTATTAAAGCTAATTTCGGGGTCTTTCCAAATATTATTGAAAAAAGTGGAGACTCGCGGTTAAGAGCTAACGAAAGCTTTAGCTCTCCTTGAGGAACTTAAAGAGAGGAGTAAGGGTTGCCGGGCCCGATTGGGGAAAGACTTCGACATAAAATTGACGCTGTTCTCCACCGTAATCCGGGCTGGACCACTGTGGAGAACGTCACCCGAATCCTGGAAGGGGCGGTGTAGTGTAGAGACGAAATAAAAATCTGACCCTAGCCGATGTCGCTGCCTAAAATATGTCCCAGTAGTGTCGTGCGACGTTGAGACAACGTTTTCACATTTTAAAATGTTTTTTTCCGACCGCAGACAAAATTTTAAGATTACAAATTTAGAAAGTCTTAGTTTTTCAGACAAATTTTCGTTCTTATTCGTAAATTTAATTAATTTATAAAAAAACTAATTACTTTAAAAATATAGTCAATAACTCTATTTTTGGTGTTTATTCTTGTGTATTTTTCAGTCAATCTTCAAATACCAGATTGTTGGGTATTTTAAACCCTCGAAATGCACGATTGAATCTCCTTTTTACAATGGAAGGGGGGGGGGTGGAAAAGTTGAAAAATAAATGCCACATTTGGCCAAAATAAGTGCCATATTGCCACACTTTATAGTGCCACATTTCGTAAAAAATAAATGCTACATTTTGAAGGTCTCTGGTAATGAATGACACGGGGTTAGTGAGTCAGTCCAAAAGCTGTATAAACCTTAACAATTGGAATTCAAAACCAGTTGTCACCACTTTATATAAACAGCTTCTCATTTATATAGCGATTCTTGGAGGACATATTGCCATGGGTGAACGTTACCGCAGTTGGAGACGAATGGTTATCACTAATTATTATTGTCACTGGATTCATTTGATGATTTATAGTGTTTACTTTTATTATTTTCTTTCTTTGTTTATTATGCTCTATATGTCAAATTTTGTGTAATTGAGTTTTTATTTATGTATAGCCTTTATACGAGAATCATAGACTAGTAATAAAATATGGTATTTAGTGTTTATTTTCTTAAGGGGCCCATACACAGTCCAACTTGTTGTACAACTTGGGTCGGTTGTACAACAAGTTGGACCGTGTGTGGGCTGGTTTGTCAACCAATTTTCAGGTTTCATAAACATGTTGATACAATCTAAACGCCGTAGATATTTGTGGGTGGCTATATGTTGTACAAACGTGTTGAACTGTGTATGGGCGAGTTGTACAACCTTAATACCAACATTAGTTTGTATCGGTCCTAAGAGTTTTAGATTTATATCTATATTTATGATTTGTAGATATTTTTGTTAGGCAACACTGCCCTATGATCAACATATTTTCAATGTTCATATTTTTGACGATTATATTATTAAAGGACTATTATATGAAATATCAAATACGTTAATACTTTATACGGTATGAAACAATAAGTTCATTAAAATATTAGTTGTTAAATAGTTTAACATATTTAAATTATGACAATCAGTAACAACGATCAATGGAAAAGATTCATTGGGAAATACAGAAGCTTACCGGAGTTGTGAAAAGTAAAAAGCGACAATTATAAAAAATAAAAATATAAGAAATAAGGCTTGGGAGGAACTTCTACTTAGTTAAAAAACAAATTGATTCCGACGGAACATTGGAGAGTGTAAAGAAACGTCTGAATAACATCGGGTTACGTTCAATATGAATTCTTATTAAGATAATGATTTTGTGATGTGACCACTTCAAGAAAAATAGCTTTCAAAATATTTCTTTTTTTTTCAAAACCTGCGTCGTCATGCATTCAATTTATACTGCGTCATTTGTTATTATATTGCTTCTGTGTGAGAGCCACGATTATAAAGTAGTTCAGGATAAACAACATCATTCATATGCAGAAAGTTGATATAATCGTCTGGTGATGATGTTTTCAGTTCATTCAACAAATTTGTGTGAAAATTTTTGTTGTTTTTACAACCAATGTTTTACCCACAGTTTTATTTCTTTTGGTTTTTCCTGTACACGCAGCAATAACCATTGTACATAAAATAATTTCTTCAGTTTTTACTGACATTTAAATTTTAAACGCGAATAAAAATAGTTTATTTTAAATGTATTATTTTTTAATAATAAAGTATACAAGTGCCTGATTTACTGTTAAGACTGATGTTTATGAAACCTGTTTTTAGTTGTACAACCAAGTTGCCCAACTTGGTTGTAGAACTTGGTAGTACAACAAGTTGGACTGCGTATGGGCCCCTTTAGTAATAAAGGGCAATAAGGTTTCTGACTGACAAGAATCATAGCGGCGCAGTCAGAATTATCATAAAAACACGAGAAAATTAATTCAACAGAAAATAATAAATATAAAATATGTTAAATAGAGTAGAGTCTCTATAGTACGAACCTCCACCAATCCGGCGCTAAGGGCTGTGATTCCCCCTTCGCCCCTCTTACCACGTGAAAGATAAGATAACAAAAAGATGGGGAACTTGAAGAAACCACTGTGGCACTAGGGTTCTAAAACTAAACAAGTTCTTTAAAACTTTTAACTTTAGGGTTAAATTGAGTAGGGTAGAGCGGGGCTAGTTGAGCATTGGGGTAAGTTAGGCAATTTAAATATCTCTGAAACTACGCATTGCACAAAAATACTTGAAATGAAGAAAAGAAGGACAAGAGGAAGGAACGCATCGCTTGACCTTCAGTTGCCCTGCGACAATCGAGAAAGATAACAGACACATTTTTTTAGTTTTCATAGTAAAAAGTAAAAAAAAATTGACAATCGCTATTTTTCTCCTAGACTCGTACTAAAACAAACAAATTCAATCACGAAAGTGTTGTTATTTTATGAATTTATTGTACTTTTGATTATAATTAGCTATTTAGTTCCAAGTCCACCCATTTTTTTTCCATAACCCAACTTTTTATCTAATAGTCTAGTCGGGGTTAGTTGGGCAGGCATGCTCAACTTCACTTCTATACCACTACAAAAAGTTAAATGTTTATTATATTTTACAAATACTATACAGACTCTTGTTTTAGGATGGCAGACCGTTATAGTCGTGCCTTTTTATACTTTTCAATATCAATTTGTAAAATAATTGTAAAAAAAATAGTTAAATGCCCTGCATTTCATTTTAGGATGCAGACTTATAAAAGAAAAACGTCAAATAAGTCAACAGTCAAGTGAAGCTGCAAAATTGCAAAATCTTAAAAAATATATATTATGTTATTAATAATGTTGAATTGTAGTTTTAAGCAATTTCCATAACACTATTAGACCCATAGAGAATAGACTTGAAATAGAGTTGACATTTGGCGCGATTTCTTGTCCCTTCATGAAAAGTGACATCAGCGCTATCTGTTGTTCGTTGCATCATCTAAAANTTATTATTTATATATATTTATTTATCATTTATATTTTTATTTTTATTTATTTATCTTTTTACGTTGTATTTTATAAAGTTGCAATAATTAAATTTAATTTTTCGAACGATTTCGAGTCTTATTTCCTTTAAATGTACATATTCATATTATAGGATTTATCTTAAGTTTGTTAAAAGTAAAACAAACATTTCTATTTAAAATTTATAAATTCCCCCACCCCGGACCTGGACCCCTCTTTTTCTGGGGGGGGGGGAATCCATACCCGAAAAATTCCCCGCTGTTTGTATATCTAGGAAGGATTGCCCCCCCCCCCCGAAATCAGCCCCTGGATCCGCCACTGGCTACAGGCATGCCATTTAACATATCCACGTGCAAGTATCTGGCATGTTTTTGTTCAAGCTACAAGCACGCATATCTCCACCTTATGAGTGAATAAGGGACATTTTAAACCCTTTTTAAAATAAAACATTTAATTAAGTATAAAATATCAGATATTATATGGAAAATTTAGCTAAACTGTTTACTTTTCCAAAACATTTGTTATTTAATATTGGTAATAACGAATTTCTTTTTAATAAGGATAAAAATATAT
The DNA here is from genome assembly GCA_001010745.2 of Gerris buenoi. Classification (NCBI taxonomy): domain Eukaryota; kingdom Metazoa; phylum Arthropoda; class Insecta; order Hemiptera; family Gerridae; genus Gerris; species Gerris buenoi. The sequence goes on from KZ651221.1 coordinate 1,219,149, forward strand.
GTTACATTCTAAAATTAAATTATATACAATAAATTATTATATAGGCTGACACACTGTTAAAAAGATTTTTTTTTAATTTGAGTTCTTGGTGTTTATCAGATTATACTCTATCATCACATGGATTTTTCGAACACAATCTTAGGATGGATTGTTCTAACAAAATCTTAGGATGGATTGTTCTATCACAATCTTAGGATGGATTGTTCTATCACAATCTTAGGATGGATTGTTCCAACAGAATCTTAGGATAGATTGTTCCAAGACAATCTTAGGATGGATTGTTCCAACACAATCCATCTGAATGATCAAGTGTTACATAAAATTTTAATATTTAAGATTTACCAGCTAACTGATTTTACTTTCAGTAGTACCACCACATCATTTTTTATCAAAAAAAAAAAATCTACAAACTTAACTTTCAAGTAATAATTAATAGAATAACGAAAACTATTAAACAATAAAATGTTCCTAATTTACTATTATACAAAAAAAACAACATTGTCATCATTATAAATAGAAGAACTACAGTCTATAAGATTAGAGTTGGCACAATCAAAAGGCGGGAAAATTTTGAGGGAAACGATTTTATTGGTCCCCCATGTTGAACGCAACNTAAATTTTGTGCAGATCGGTTCAGCCGTTCAGGAGGAGTATGCATCATAAAAAACGCAAAGTGTAGTATAAGAGCTTCGCTTCGCTCAGCTCAAAAAGTGCTCAACTAGCCCCGCCCTACCCTACTTTCCATTTTAAGGTTGTTTTATCAATAAATATAGACGGATTCACTTGTGAAATAATTATTTATAATCAAACATCCATTGGACAATTCTCTGTAATTCGACATTTCATTCCCATATGTCGGATTAGAGAGACTAATGATATTGTAAAAGCTTTCGATAAATTGTGTGCTGAAAAACTAGTGTTTATGCCTAATATGACCCCATATTTGGATAATACATGCCGAACCAATAATAAATGTACTATACAGGAAATAATGATAAAAGAAGGTTTAAATAAATTCAGTAAATTTGCTCTACAAAACGAGTTATCCCTATAAGGGACTTAATTTTTTACCACGACGATGCATCGGATACAAGTATATTAATGTAATGTAAAATATAGGAAAGTACCGGTGTGGAAATCCCACACATGACTTCCATGAAATGTTGCCGTGTCAATACGTGAGCAAGAGAGAATTCTGTATAAACTACATCGTACAAACAGCTAATATTGATTATAGTTTTGCAACAAAAATTATAATGATAATAAACACAATAAAAAATATATATTTAACATAAATAAAA
>KZ651222.1:0-14687 GCA_001010745.2 Gerris buenoi
TTAGACTCAGGTTCTTCCAGGACGATTGTTGGTCGAGAAGGTAGAAATAAGTTGTTGGCGCTAGGTCTAAGGTGTCATAGCTCTGACTTAAAAGAAATTTTAGTAGCTGATGGGCGTTCCCACAACGTAGAAGGTGTCATAGATGTTGCGATGGAGGTTGATGGAAAGTGTCGGCTGTTAGAAGTCTTAGTTGTACCCCAGATCAAGAACCAACTTATACTTGGCCTAGATTTTTGGCAAAAACTTGGCATTGTGCCAGACCTCACCAAGGGAACATGTTCGTTTTCAGAAAACAATGCTGCTGAGTTATGTTTAATAGAAACTAATCCTGTGTTGAAAGGTTATGATAACTTGACCCCTGAAGAGTCCTCTCGACTTCAGGAAATAGTAACTAATTATTTACCGGAGAATGATAACAAACTCGGATGTACCACTATGGTACAACACAAAATTGACACGGGCGATACCGAACCAATAAAACAACGGTATTATCCGGTATCACCCGTAATTCAAAAACATATTGACGAAGAACTTCAACAAATGCTGAAGGATGGGATTATTGAACCCTCATCAAGTCCCTGGAGTTCACCTATTCTGCTTGTACCTAAGAAAGATGGAGGCTATCGATTCTGTGTCGATTTTCGCAGAGTAAACTCTGTTACAAAAAGGGATGCTTATCCTCTTCCCTATATTAATCAAATTTTGGACCGACTGAGAGATGCCAAGTTTTTAAGTTCGGTAGATTTGAAGTCGGCCTATTGGCAAGTTCCCCTTGAAGAGTCCAGTAAAGAAAAGACAGCCTTCGTCGTACCTCGTCGTGGTCTTTTCCAATTCCGACGTATGCCGTTTGGCCTGCATAACGCACCTGCCACTTGGCAGCGTTTGGTTGATCGTATTTTGGGACCTGACCTCGAACCATACGTTTTCGTCTATCTTGACGATATAATTTTAGTTACTTCTAGCTTTGAAGAACATCTTAGGCTACTGAAAGAGATTTTTAGAAGATTACGTGCTGCCGGACTCTCAGTAAATAAAGAGAAGTGTGAGTTCTGTAGATCATCTTTACGATATCTGGGCTATGTTGTGGACGAGCAAGGACTTCGTGTAGATCCAGACAAGGTTACTGCTATCTTGAACATAAGTACACCGACATCTAAGAAAGAAGTCCGCCGAGTAATTGGGATGGCTTCGTGGTATAGGAGATTTATACCGGACTTCTCCTCAAGAATAGCACCCTTAACTGCCCTGACAAGAAAAGCTTACCATTTTAAATGGACAGATGAAGCTGACAAGGCCTTTCAGGATATTAAGAAATGTTTAATTGAAGCTCCTGTTCTCTGTAGACCTGACTTTGACCGTCCTTTTGAGCTCCATACCGATGCCTCAGCTTATGGTATTGGTGCTGTGTTAAGTCAGAGAGACGAAGAAGGAGAGAAGGTCATAGCTTACGCTTCCAAACTTTTGACAAAAGCTGAAAGAAATTATTCCGTGATAGAGCGAGAATGTTTAGCTGTCCTTTGGGGTATAGAGAATTTTCGCCCATACCTTGAAGGGACGAAATTCACAGTCTACACGGATCACTACAGCCTTATCTGGCTTCAGAATTTAAAGGATCCGCAAGGGAGATTGGCAAGATGGGCAGTCCGCCTGCAGCAGTACTCGTTTGACCTTATCCACCGCAAAGGGAAGGATAACGTTGTAGCGGATTTCCTCTCACGTTCGCCAGTCGGAAACTTAGACGAGGCTGTGGAGATCAACATTGTTAGTTTACCTACTGAGGTAAAGGATAAGTGGTACAACAAGTTAAAACGAGACGTGGTTGCTGATCCGGACCAGTATCCCTTATTTAAGACCAGTGACAATAAATTATACCGACTAGTGTCTGACAACAGTCATGGTGCAGCTGAAGACTGCTGGAAATTAGTAATACCCAAAGTTAGTCGAGACAAAGTATTACACGAATGTCATGACAGCACAACCGCCGGACATCTTGGGGTATTCAAGACACAACACCGTGTCAAAGAAACCTATTACTGGCCTAAAATGAATATAGATGTGGCCAGATATGTTAACAAGTGCCAGGTTTGCCAACGCATCAAAGGAAGTCAAAATCCACCTGCTGGTTTGATGGGAGTTAATCGGAACGTTGACCAACCGTGGAAAATGGTGGCCGCTGATGTGATGGGACCATTCCCCAGAACAGCCAAAGGTCATAAGTATCTCCTGGTAGTGGTAGATACTTTCTCGAAATTTACTTTGTTATTTCCGATGCGTGCGGTGAACGGACAGAAAGTGGCTAAAGTATTGGAGGAGACATTTCTATTGTACGGCGCTCCTAGAGTGATGATATGCGATAACGGACCTGAATTTATCAGTCGGAATGTTCGGGAGATGACGCAGAAATTCGGATGCAAAATTTTCTACAATTCGAAGCGTCACCCGCAAGCTAATCCAACTGAAAGGTACAATCGTACCATCTTAACCATGATTCGTGCCTACATAAAGGATTCCCATAAGAAGTGGGATAACCATCTATTGGAGATAGGGTTCGCCCTGAGGACTGCGAAGAACGAGGTCACGGGTTATACCCTGCGTTCTTGATGTTTGGCAGAGATCCTTAGATTTCTCGAGATGGAAACCAACCTGATATGGGAGGAAACTTTACTCAGCCAAGTCACATTGATAAAATGAAGATGGTCTACCAGGATGTGAAGAGACGTCTTGACAAAGCTTATGAAGCAAGTGCACGTCGTTACAATTTAAGAAGGCTTGACGTCGAATTTAACGTTGGACAGAGTGTGCTGAAAAAGGACTTTACTTTATCCAACCAAGGAAACGACATAAGTGCTAAATTAACACCCAGATACCATGGACCATTTCTAGTCACCAAGAAGATATCAGCAGTTACTTACCAACTTGCAAAACCCAACGGAGACAGTATTGGTACCTGGCACATCCAAGATCTGAAACCCTACAGGACATGAGTCCCCTTTAAGCCCAGAAAATTCCTACGTAATTTTCTTGGGAGGAAAGGGTGGGATTGTGACGGCTGAAATTTATAGAGACTATGTTAGTAAAAAGATAATATAAATGAATAAAACCTTAAACCTAAAAACTTAAACCTAAAACCTTAATCCTAAAAAACTGAATAATGAGTCGTGTTTTATTTTTGTTTGAATAAGAAATTTTATTTTAATTAGAGTTTATGTATTATAGTTTATGCATATTATTATTTACCTTTGTAAGAGAGAGATCAAAGTGTTATCTGTGGAAACGAGTGTTTTGTTTTGAGTGACCGAGAGATAACGAACGGGGGTGTGCGGGAGACACGTGTGTGAGAGAGACACGGGAGTCAGTCGGGGCCTAGCCTAGAAGCTGGAAAGAGACATCACGCACTAGCGGATTCCGACGGCTCTGGCAGCAGCTACGTACTCACTCACGTATTTCAAGCCGCTCTTAAGAGAGGATCGCTGATGGTTTTACGCTTCTTCTCTTCACACCGGAATCAGCTAAGCTAGATATAAGTCATTTAGTTTTAGTATAGAATAAGTGAGACTCTGGACAATTTTGTGCGTAATAGATTTAAGGCCCTTTCCCAACTAGTTTATAAGATTGTCTCACTTACTCACCGTATAATTTTAAGTTAATTTAAGACTGCTGAATCCATCAAGGATCTAGGTACGACAGTACCACTTAAGTGAAGAGTAGGTGCTTTCAGGCCCGAGGAGCCACTTCTGGACCGGAGAACATTCTGGTGAAGTGCTAGAAAAGTTATAGTTTTTTTTAATTCGGTAGGACTCACGAATTCAATCGTTCGTTTTTTTTTTTAAATTCTCCTCTCTCTCTTTCTCTCAATTATTATTATTAATATTACTATACTATAGTAATTCAATTATTGTTATTTTGCTTAATTAATTAATATAATTTCCTTTTAATTGTTAGTAAGAATTCACCGTATTGTAAAGTAGAGTTTTCTTATGATTTAATTAATCAATTTATTTTTTTTCTATTAGTGAGAATCTGCCTTATTTAATTAAAGCCTTTTTTTAATGATTTGATTACTCACTGTATTTTTATTAATTGTTAGTAAGAATCTGTCTTATTAAAGTAAATACTTTTTGTTATAATTTCATTAACTCATTTATTTTTTTTTTTATTGTGAATAAGAATCTGCCATATTCAAGTAAAACTTTTCTATAAATTTTCTGNTATCTATATATATAAAATCCAAATACCACTCACTGACTCACTGACTCACTGACACATCACGATATCTCTGAAACCACTGGACCTATGACCATGAAATTTTGTAGGTGTGTTCCTCTTACCTCCTAGGTGCTCGCTAAGAAATATTTTAAAAATCCGCCATCTTGATTCAAGATGGCGGCCATTTATATACAAAATTCGACAAGACGATATCTCGGGAACCAATTGTACTAGAACCATAAAATTTAGAAGTTGGCTTCCTTTTATGAAATTAATAACTTTTGATAAATAGTTTACCAATCGGACATTTTGATTCAAGATGGCGGCCATATATATATAAAAGTCAACGAATGTATGTCCTTTATAAAAATCTACAGTTTTAGTCAGATCTTGATGAAAATTTGCACAATTGGGCTACAAAGCAAGGGGCAAATCACTGTCAACATGAATTTTCGAAATTTAATTTTTGTACACAGGGGTACGGGGTACAAATGTCAAAGTAATGAATACCCTTCATGATGCATATNGTAGGTGCTTTCAGGCCCGAGGAGCCACTTCTGGACCGGAGAACATTCTGGTGAAGTGCTAGAAAAGTTATAGTTTTTTTTTAATTCGGTAGGACTCACGAATTCAATCGTTTGTTTTTTTTTTTTTTTTAAATTCCTCTCTCTCTCTCTTTCTCTCAATTATTATTATTAATATTACTATAACTATAATAATTCAATTATTGTTATTTTTCTTAATCTATATATATAAAATCCAAATACCACTCACTGACTCACTGACTCACTGACACATCACGATATCTCTGAAACCACTGGACCTATGACCATGTAATTTTGTAGGTGTGTTCCTCTTACCTCCTAGTTGCTCGCTAAGAAATATTTTAAAAATCCGCCATCTTCATTCAAGATGGCGGCCATTTATATACAAAATTCGACAAGACGATATCTCGGGAACCAATTGTACTAGANTAAGATTTATGTATCACACAGTGAGAATCTGCCTTATTTAGTTAAAGCCTTTTTTATGATTTGATTACTCACTTTATTTTTATTAATTGTTAGTAAGAATCTGCCTTATTAAAGTAAATACTTTTTGTTATAATTTCATTAACTCATTTATTTTTTTTATTGTGAATAAGAATCTGCCATATTCAAGTAAAACTTTTCTTTAAATTTTCTGTTTCAAGTTTAAATGGTTAATTTTTTTCTAGATTGGTAAATGTTCTTTTTTTTAATCTATTTTTGTTTACCTTTTAAATTGGTAATTTTCTTTTTACTGAAGTAAGATATAAGGCAGTGTAAATTTATTCTTTGAAACTTATTTCTTTTATTCTATTAAAATCTGAAGGTAGCTATTTCTACGATTTTTTCTTTTTATTATTATTATTTGTTTCTCAACCGACTCATTATATTATCCTAATCCTATAACCCTAAACCACCCACCCCAAACTGATCTAGCTGGCAAAACTAAAGGTAACAGTTTGTCAAAAAGTTGATGTATGGTTTCTGGTTTTGGTTAATTCATAATATCTTCTTTCTTCGATCTGGCAGTGGGCCTTTGAGGTTTGATTGATTTAAAGACGGTCAGCTGGAAGCATGAAAGTTGATTTTATTTTATACGCCGTTAAGGCTGGTGACATTAATTTATTTATTCTAAGAAGTCTAACTGGATATGGACTATCTGAAATGTGTTTGTAGTGATATATATTTAAGTATATTTGCATTACTGTTATTTCTATTATCGTGGGATATGCAATATTGCTAAACAAGCGGTCCTCCGGATCAGGGTTGCGAGTGTGGAAACGGTTCCTCGGTAAACCGGAGATAATCTGCACCCGTATCTGTGAGGTATTTCCAGCCGGTGGCTTTATCCGGTATACTAAGGCGGCTTGATTCACATTTGGTTGTTACCTGAGACGGAGTAGCAAGATCCACGGTTGTTTCACTACTGATGTTTGACACCTCACATATCTTATCTGCTTGTTTGGACATTTTATTTAAACCTGTTAACTCGCTTCCCGCGGGAATGGGTTGTACTTGCGTCGGACGTTGAGTCCACAAAGCCCGTTGGAGCTCGTCGCTGACCTTAGAACCTGCAAGTTCTCGCATCTGTTAGAGTAACTGGCTGGGCTTCTAATCACCGCTATGTTGTTAAGAAGCTGCCAGAGTTGTTGTTCTGACTCGGCAAATTTCTAATATCTTTTCCTTTACCTCTAGGTAAGGTTTCTTTCTCGGTGGGTACCAAAGTTATCGGCAATGAATGATGATCGGCCAAAATGAACATTTCTAATGCTCCTACGACTGTGTGGAACTTTGTATATTCGCTGGTAATTGTAATTTGATCTGGTCAGCTGTGGTCGAGCTTTCCAGGAAGGTGCTAATCTGCCAATGATGTTTCGTTTGAGCATTGCGTAGTAGACTTCGGATGGGTCATATATGATTTAGATTTATGTTTTATTTTTTATTTTTTTATGTTTTTGTGAATTGTTCTTCTAAGATAGATAAATTAAGATTAACTTACAAAAATAAAAAAACAAATAAAATAAAAAAAGGAAATGTCAAGTGACGTTACCAGTGGTTGCCAGGTAAATAAATAATAAATAAAGTAAAATTAAAATAGCCTGGGGGCCGCCGCATATTTATGATACTGATTTATCAAAAATTAAAATCAAAATAAAATAACAAAATATCACTGACTAAACAATTTATCACATGATGACTTGAGGTATCCTGGTATGAAACAACCACTTTTTCCATGCTTTTTTTACATGGGATTTTTTACATTTACTGTGGAAATTATGCGATAAAACATTTTTATTATTAAAAAGTATGTTCGTTTTGATAAAGCCACTAAAATATTAAGGTTTATCAATTTAAACTCCACTATAAATTAAAATTAAGATCTACTCCACATAACCATTGTGTAACCTCTCAATCTTAATGTAATCTAATAAGATATGTACATTAAAAATAAAAACTGCGAAGCGAAGCACGGGAATCCAGCAAGTACAAGTGTTATATACAGATAACATGTACATGTTCATTGTTAAATTAAATGTATTAATGTAGTGTTATCAGAATTATGTAAGTAGAAAAACAGAAATGAATTTACTTACTATACAGTCAAGCTCAAAGTAAATTTTTAAGATAACTCTAAAATGTATGTAAATTATTGACCTTTTGAGATTATATCTTGAAAACAAGTTGTTTTTTTTTTTTGGAAAACTACTTGCTTCAGTGGGAAAATAATGTGTACAATTTTTTGGGTCAGCACGACAGTACTGCATTGGTACATTTAACCTGAGTGCGTGCTCAATTCAAGCAATATATAATTATTTAGTCTTTGTATTGGGAAGGAAAAACTTCAACTTTTTAAAATATAAATGTATATTCTATTATTCTCATAAATTCACAATTAATTTTCTTGGTACTTTCTTAAAGGTTGTTCGAGCTGCTAGTCCAACTTTATTAAGAATAATCACAGTAGGGGCTTTATTAATTTACTGCACAGTGAGTATTATTTTAGATTTTAAACGTATAATTTTATGAATAGCATTTAATTAGCATGATAACTATATTTATAAAATTACCACATATCATCATTAATCTCATGAAAATTAAATTTAATTCTGTTTCAGAATATTGTTATGTATCCTAGACCTAGTAGAGTCACCTGCACCATGAAGATATGGCTACGAGAAATCGGGTTTTGCCTTACCTATGGTGCACTCATGTTGAAAACTTGGAGGTAAATATATCATTTATTTAATAGTCTTATTTATTATATTATTTCGTTAGCCTTACTTAAACATTTGTCTAACTGTCGAAATTTCTATTAAAAATTATCAATTTAGTCGGGGACCGGCGTAGCCGAGAGGTAAGCGTACTCGCAACTCCTCTGCCTGACACCTAGGTCTAAACACCGACAATTCTGGTGAGTTCATATCCCAGGGAAGTGAGACATGTTTCACACTGATGATCTCATGGAAGAGATGTGTAAAGTGACCATACCCCGTCCTGTAATTACCTGATGACGTGTTGATAAAATCGGGCAGTCGATAAAACTCGGGACATAGTTATCTTCAACGGCACAAGTACAGGTTATGTGTGGTGAAGAGGCCAGTGTGTCCCCTATACCAAGAAAATGATATGGATGGCCTGCATCTCCCAGTATGCATTGCATTGCCGGATGTTGCCACGAACTACATAAATAATATAGACTAGGTAGACAGTGTCACCATGGCAAAACATTATTGAAAACGTTAGCAAAACGTTCGGCTTCTGATAAAAAAAAAGTCTTCTTGAATACGGCTCTGTTCCTTATCTAGAAGGCTTGCTGACAGTGGTCACTGGTCACCAGTGGTATTAGTGAAGAAGCACTCTGCTGCCATTTTGATCTTAACGGCGAGGTGTTCTTCAAGAGCAAGAAGAGTTTGACCGGTTACCTTATCGGGTAAGGAACTCAAGAACGAAGACAGGTCATGACATTCGTCTGATCGAGTCATGTGTGGCCGAAGTCTGCTGTCAAACGCAGTCTTGTAGTTGGACTATCCATCTGCATCGGATCGTAAGCCAAGTAAAGTATTTGTTTTCATCTCCGCCTACTTCATCTTTACGATGTTCCCTACAGGTTTCCTAATGGTGCATTAGGTTATCACTGTTAATGAATACATGTCCACTGATAAAGCATTTTTAGGTGTTTTAAAGCATTGCTGTAGGTGGTATGGCAGGTTTCTTCATGTTTTTTCCTGACGTCTAATCGAGAGAATCCTTGGCCGCACTTACTGCAGAGTAGCGCTCACGCATTATCGGGGTTTATAGGCTCGTGTCAGGATAAGTGCAACACTGTTATTATTATTTATATTATGTTGCTATGGATATTGTTGCTGTCATCTTGTTACATGTATTTTTTGAAAATATAATCACTTTCCCTTTTGTGCGTGATCCCAATGTAACGTTTTTGTCTTTAGTGAAATAAGAAATGGTTATATACCGAAACCGCACAGGACCATTTCCGCACCTATGTTTAATACCGCATACTTCAGGTAAAGCCCTCAGAAGCAGGTATACAATCAGGTATAAAAATAATATGACTCAGGTAAAAATGTATATGCTACCAAAACCGCACACTTCTTAAATTATAAATTGAATATTGACACTGTTATAATAGAGGTAAAATAAATAAGTTCATAAAATGTTTTTTTTTTGTGTTTTTTGTTACTGTCTGTATGGATGGTGACACAACATTGCTTTTCAAGACAACGCCACACTAATATACCCGATTTTAAGGCCCTGAAATATCTATATTTGTAGTTCTCACATACCAAAATATCGTTTCCTCTATTTGACAGAGTTATTGTGAATTCCATTTCGAGTTACACACGATTAACTATTCACGAAAGATTTATACACATCCACAGACTGACTGATTTCACAGACTGAAACAAAATGATCAGTTATTAGCTAATCAGCTTCATCACTGATAAAACGATTATTTATTTATGTATTATTGTGTATGTGAATAAGCAATAAATTATGTGATGGAAAATTGTGCGGTGGACCCTACCTTTTTAACCTTTTTTCGGATCATAAGGGATCCAGTGTCGGCTTACTTTGTGCGGAAATGGACCTAGCACTTTTGTGCGGTTTTGGTCTGTTTTCAACGAAAGTGTGCGGTATTGGTATTTTACCATAAGAAATAATATGCTTATAGCCATAATCCCCAACAGCTCGTTATTATAATTATTTAAGTATATTTTTGAGGAGTGTACAAGGGAATAACTGGATCCACATTTCTCTCAAAATAGTGGAACAACTGTGTTAAGGTTGTCATTAGGTTTACCAGGCTTAATATATACGTCTAGAGAAAGCTTTTTTTGTTTATTTCTTCCCGCAAGTGGAACAAGGGAAGCGCCTCACATCCAGCTTCGTGTCTGGATGGTGACATCTGGTCGGGCACATATACAAGTTTACACTTGAAGGCGTCCATATTATTTTTTGTGAATAAACACAGAAAATGTACTTACAATTTTTGAAAGAGTCTGTACGTTCGGGAGAGATTCTAACATTCTAACTACTGTCGAGAGATTGAGCTCCCGGAAGAGGTGATATCGTTTGCTAATATTTTGAACAGGTAAACTTTACCGGTAACTAAAACTATTAGTATATCATTAATATAGATATATTAACATCGTTATATTAATAAGATCGATTTATCAATGAAATTAATATATCAATCACGTAGATACATAAATATTTGTAAAATATCAATGATATCATGACATTAATACGAGTATTTACTATTAATACCAATAATATTAACCGATTACATTGGTATATCAAAATGAAGATGTAAAGGCCCCCATACACGATCAAACATTTTGCGCAAACCTGATTTCGGGGAAGGTTAAACATCATGTTTGCGCAAACACCAAACAGCCCTATACCCGGTCAAAATGTTTGCGCAAACATTTTGACCGTGTATGGGGGCCTTAACAATCTCTTTGGCTTGCTTTATCGATACAACTGTTATTATAATATATTAATATCATAATTACCGGTTGTAGTAAAATATTAAAATTTTGTATCAATAACATAGGAAGCCACGATGTATGAATAATATCGGTTGTTTCGTTATCGAAATATCCTGTCAGTATCAATAATAAATATATCGGTATTTAAGAAATATGTGCAAACAAATACTTCCTGCCTTTGTCGTATGACTCTGTGTTTAATAAACTTTGAACCAAAATTTGGTTGCAGAAGCATGAATTATTTTGATAAATCAATAATATCAGAAGCATCGATGTATGAATAATATCGGTAGTTTCGTTATCCTTATTTAATCTATTTAAGATATTGTAAACAAATACTTCCTCCCTTTGTTTTATGACTCTGTGTTTAATAAACTTTGTACCCAATTTTGGTTGTAAACAAGACATGTATGGGTTAAGCCTTGAAGTAGGTCCCTAACTATATATGAAAAGTGAGAAAACATTTTCTTAACAATATCTTTTACATTTTAACAGGATTTCAGTGATTTTTCGAGTGAAATCTGCTAAAGCTGTAAAGATCACCGATTTGGACCTATTGAAACGTCTTGGGATCATGGTGCTTAGTTTTTCAATTCTACTTTTGATCAGGACCCTTGCTTCACCACCCGGCGTAATAGTGGCTAGGACTTCAGAGGATCTCAAAGCTTATCTTTGCAGTACTGACCTCTGGGATCATCTTTTCTCTATCAGTAAGTAGTAACTGAAAAATAAAATTGGTCGATCTTCACAAAGATATAACAAGCCTGTTTGAATTTTATTATTTTAACATTTTCTTTTCTACCTTAGTGCCTTTCAAGATTTTTGACTACATGAACCACTTTTAAATAATGAAGAATATGACCAACAATAGGATAAAAGATGAAGAGATAAAATATACAAATGAGTTCTAACTTCAATTAAAGTGTTCACTATTTTTACATCTTTAAGAGTAAAGAAGTCAAAATAAAATATCATTCGAACTTTCAAATAAAATTAATTGCAGAATATTATTTTAAATGAAAAAAATCATCTCACTCAATATCAATTGATAATTACATTTATTTTACTATTTAATTAAGTTTAAGCTCGAAAAGTATCAATTGCCTTTTAGTTAAGACAGTATAAATATAAAATAATTATGAACTGAAATACTGAAGAATAAATAATAATTTCACGTAACAATAAAAGAAAAAAGCTGAGTTTTTAAGAATAGCAGAATGAAAAACAGAAAATTGCGGACCAAAGCTGTACTAATTTACTGAAGTAGAAGAAAAAAAATAAAAATTAAAAATAACATTTCAAAAATAATATTACTTTATTCCCTAATAAAACGGGAATCGAGTTATCAATGAACTCGATTCCCGTTTACTCGACTTTTAAACAACTCGAACTTTATTCAAGAACAAATAGCATCAATTTAAAATCTGTGTCATTTTTACTACGTTTTTATTAGCTTGCTTTCTTGTTTGTGGGTCCAGTACAAATCTTGCAATCGATTTTTAACTAACTTCCCGAGTAGCTAGACATTTGAAACTTTTAGAGTAGCTCAGAACACGATGACAATGCATTATGTTAATACTTTTAGCCATCTTTCAGCAGAATTTAATTTGTTTCCAGCAAATTTTGCTGTATGGAAAGTTAGTTCGGAAAAAAATCCGCAATATGATAAGTTAGTTCGAAAAAATCCGCAAGTTATTTCATTTATTTTGACATGACCAATATTTACGATCTTTATTTTGACAGGTTTCAAATTTATCATTCAAGACAAAAAAAAATTAAAAACATAGTATATAAAAAGTTCTTTTTATCTTGTTATTATTAATTATTTTTGTCGATGGATGGATTAGGTGTGATAAGTAACAATTATTCTCTTTCTATCATGACATGTTTTGACTCTTTATAGGGTCGTCATCTGTCTCATTTATTTATTAATTACGGGGAAAATAATTTTGTGAGTAATTTATAACTATCACTATGAGAGAGAGAGGGTCTTGATAAAAGTTAACATTTAAATTAAAATATAAAAAGATTAACAATTGACGCCATAAAACATTCTATTTACTTTTTGAAAAACAAAATGTAAGTAGAATTTCCATCCATCAACAAAAATAATTAAAAAATAAAAATTAAATAGAAAGGTATTAATCTCAACGTTTTATTATATTATTGTAATTTTAAATCGATTTATTATTATTATTACTTTTTTTTTTTTTTAATCCCAAGTTCCACCCGTGGCTGAAAGGTAGGAGCGCCTCGACAGCTTGGGCCATTGGCGCCTACTCTTCCTTAAATTTCTATTATCCGATTTTTCTACTTTTATTTCTATTTTTCCTTAATTTAACGGTTTTTATTTAATATATTATTATTACTGTATTTTAATTTATTGTCCCGGGCGAAATACATGTTCCAAATGAATGATTGAATATTATCAATGTATTACACTGCCTCAATTTGACGCCAAATACGAGTAATTGCTCGAAATTGCCTTCTAAAGCTGCGTCCACACTAAGCCGATCGACAATGTCGAACAAGTGTGTGCGTGTACGTGTCGCCCGGCTTTGTTATACCATGTCGCAACCCGAATCCAGTCGGTACTGATCAAAGGAAGTCGAATCGACAACAGGATTGTGGTCGTGTCGAAACATGTCTTTCAACTTTTCAGTAGGTAAAAAATATTTATTCTGTTCAGTTTAGTTTTGCTAAGGGCATTTATTGGTTTTTAGGCCCTCCGCACATGGAGCAACTCAAAACAAACTCAACTGGAAACTCCAGTCATTTTTGAGTTGACAGAAAGCAAACCCAGTTTGTAATGAGTTGCTCCGTGTGCGGTGTCCCATTCAACTACACAGGTTGAAACTCATAGTCAACTGGTTGGTGATTTGAGTTTGTAATCAGTTTGTTTTGAGTTACTCCGTGTGCGGAGAGCCTTGTTTTATCATGACGAATTAGAGTGAAGAAAAAACAATTTCTTTTATTGAAATGTATCGTGATCGGAGTTTATTGTGGGACATCCGACATAAATTCCTCCTTACTATATTTTTTCCATCTCCGACAAGGCTGGGCCTTACCCAAAATTTCCTTGGATGGCGACGAAGATCTTGCTGGCTTCCAACAACTCCTGATGATAATTGCAGATTGCAGCAGCCACCACTGCAGTACTTTCTAAATCACTCATTTAAAAGTTAAATTAAAATTAAAATTTGGTATTTAAATTCACTAGTTGTCAGTCGATTAGTCCACACATACTGAGGTAATCTGGAGTAGTCAAAAAGTCTACAGACACGGGATCGGCATAGTGTGGTCACGGCTTAACAATTGCATGACAAACGTATTGGTTATTTCCATTTTTTAGTATTATCTTTTTATTACCTACTGTTCATCACTGTTACAGTTGAGGTGCTGTTTCTGATTTGGGGGATTAGACTATGTATCGTTGTTAGGAAGGCTCCATCCGACTTCAACGAAAGTAAATTCATTTCGATGGCTATCTACAATGAATTTCTTCTTTCCGTCTTCTTAAATATCTCGATGTAAGTAAAGGGTGTTTTAAGATACAAAACTTGTAAATGAGTGCGATAGCATTGAACCTATTTGTAAATATTTCCAATCAATGAATACAATTACACGTGTTTTTTGTTTTCTTTTATTGTGTATTACAAGGTAGGAACTAAATACATATTGGAATAGTCTAAGAAAGTCATACCTCGATAAATCAAAAGGACCAAATGAAATCGTATGATGCAAATTTTTCTCATTACAAATTTACATAATCGGAACTAATGTTTATTTAATTATTGTTACAGGTTTTTCTTACAGTCTCCTGCTAACCCTGATCTTCTTTACATTATCTTCTTCGCTCATACTCAGTTGACCGTAACACTTCTCCTTGTACTGATTTTCGGAAGCAAGGTAAAAAATATTTTAATTTAATTTTTCAGTTAAT
>KZ651222.1:20396-78754 GCA_001010745.2 Gerris buenoi
ACTACCCTGCCCCATTAAAAAAAATTCTCTAAAATCTAAGTTAAATTTAGATAACAACCCCCCCCCCTTCTTCCTTTTTGAGCTGGATATTCTCATGATGGAAATCAATACTCCTTTTGTTCAAAGTTTTATAACAGAACTTTATCTATTGTCCTCTGCAGAAAATAGTTTATGTTTATGCCTTTGAGATTTGAATTTATAAAAGTATAAAAGCACATGAATACTGAATCAAATTATTACTGTTGTCAAATTAATGTCAAAATTATTTTTCTTTCCAGGGATATATAGTATTTTGCCGTGGTAAGTCTGAAGACAACTTCAGCACTGCCCCAAAAATGCAAGTCTCAAAATTTATTAACAAACCACGTTCAGGTAATTCGGCTCAAGGAGTTTCTACAAACTCGTCAACTGTCGACCGTATGACCGATCAGGATGTTTCTGTAAGTAGTTTTTGGACAGTTCTGGATTTTTTTATTTATTTTATGGATAGAGGAATTGATACAGTCATATGCTCTAAAAAATTGTGAAAAACCTGTGGAATAATATGATTTGTTATTTATAGGATGAATTCAAGCGTATTTCTCAAAATCTAGAGTCTTTGAAAGAAAAAGCTTCTAGAATTGGTAATCGTCATCTCCTGACTAAAGTAACCGCTATGCAGGAGGCAGGACGATTGGAAATCACAGAGGAGGCTGACGAGTCTGTTGAAGCAGGGGATTCCCACCAGGAATTCTCAGTTAGTCAACACCTGGAACAACAAAGGAAGATAGTTTTCGAACAGCAACAAATGGCTTTACTGGCTATAGACAACGAGAATAAAAATAATCAGCCATCATGCTCCTATCACAACAATGACAACGGAAAGGCTATCAAACTTCCCCTTGACGAAATTTCAGTTTGACCCACTACCAGTTCTGAAACTACATACTTGTAAATTTATAAACTGCCGGTCTCTGGATTTCTTTAATGACAAATGGTACTGTCTGAAATGGTATTTTTAAATCAATCTACTCGGTGCAAAGTTACCTGCTGTCATTTGCCAGAATTGTCAGGTGCTGGAATAGGTGTTGAAATTTTGTGGCTGTCCTTGTGGATAAACAGGGTAGACTTTAAGGGACAGTAAAGTAGGCTATAAAAGGGATCTTAGTTAGTCACTGATTTGGAGTGAAATTAGTGTTGTACCAATATATCTATATCTAATATCAAATATATGTGATACCACAATATATATGATATATAAATTTTAATTAGAATAGATACTTAATTACACAGTAATAACTTACAACTTATTTAATAAGAAAACGGTCAGTGGAGTTTTTCTAAATTTTGATACAAGTATTTTTTCAAATTAAATGAATTGTTCAATAATCATTATCATCATTATTGATTTTAGAAGAGCATTGTTCGGTTCTTTTTTCTCTCTCTCTCTCTCTCTCTACAAATCAACGATATAAGATCCAGATTTAAACCCCAATGGCATAACAATTAGCAGTGGTTAAGGAGAATCTTTCTAAGGTATCGTGTAATGCTAATTATATATTGGGCAAAAGTAGTGATACCTAGGAATGATGACCAAAAGCAAGAAGCCTTTGTGTTAGAAATATTATAACTGGGAGTAAAAAATAAATAAGAGAAACACGTGTGATTATTAAACTGAGAACATAAAGTGAACAAGGTTAATTTTAGTTGGAAAGGTTACAAGAGTGAGAGCGAGGGTGCTGCCATCTCTGGGAGAGGAGAAATATACGTATTAAAATTTCGATTCTAATACTTTGTAACTAATATTTTAGCTAATACATGCGTTAAGAATGGGTTGTATAATACATGGGTAAAATTGTATACATCAGTACTTTGATTAACATTTAACCTGAATCTGTTAACACTAATACAGCTTTAAGTAATATTATTATTAATGACCAAGGCATTATTGCCTCAAGAAAGTAAATAATGGTGATAATATTAATACACCTTTTACATCCTCTGGTTCTAATTCTAACTCTGGACGAGCAATCAATAACTTGCAAACTGTATGTGATAATTTTGGATTGTCGTTTATAAATGAATGTGGTCTAAGGATCCACATCAGTAGAAGCCAATTCTGCCAAATTAAATAGTATTCTTTCAAAGCAAAAACACTCCGAGAAAGCATCTTTGATTGACATCCATTGATCAATTAGATAACATATTTAAAAATATTTTAAATTCAAGAGATAACTTTTAACCAGAAATTTTTGATGAAATTACTGAAGACTGTTCAATTTCTGTGTGAAACCAAGTTTCTGGCCCTAAGCACCTCTCTCAACAATATCATAAGTTGTGTGAGGATAATAAAGCTACCAATAGAGGAAAAGGAGGAGGAAAGGTATCCAATCCACAAAGAAGTAACAAATCTGATAAAGAACGATGACATGAACAATATTAATATGAAGTTGCACAATATTATTACTATAATAGCAGAAAAAAAGGGTGTACAAAGTATCATGACAGCTGATAAACCTAACAGTGTCCAGGTAACATAAGAGCTACCGAGTTGCATTATAAAAATATTTTTGAATAAGATAACGATAACTGTAGAGAAACTTATGAACAGACTATTACTCAAGATAATATAGTTCATATTAATCTAAAATGTATCCATAAAGTCATTATGTTAACTTTGTTATATACTGCGCCATGCCCTGACGGCATCCTCATCAGTTCTTTAAAACATCTCGAAGTTGCTCTTATAATCAAGTCCATAATTGAAATATTTCTTATAGAGTTACCTACTAGAGATTCTACGGAATAGAAGAACTGTTTTTATTTATAAAGGTAAATGTAAAAGTGACAATTTATTGTCTTGGCGACCAATTATTATGTACCTTGTCATACGACGCATTATAGAAAAAGTTCTTGATGCTGAAGTTCAGCGGCAAGTAACAAACCACTTATTTCAAAGAGGCTTTGTGAAAAGGTTTACCATGCTGTCACATTAACTCTAAGCTGATCAAAAGATGCTAAACAAATAAAAAAAAGTTACTGGTACTTTTGATAATGAGGGTCACTTTCATGTAATTAAGTCTATAAGTTTAAATGGAGAGGTATACTGCCCTGCTAAGCGAAAATGTCGTATCTACAATTTTTGTCGAAAATGAGGTTATGTCATTTTTAGGGTTTTGGGGGGTGGTTTTTGCTGTTTTTGATGGTCCCGAAGCCGTATCTCCGTCCTAAATAAGAGAAACGAGAGGTTTCGTAGATACGACATTGTGAAAAAGAGGTCATATACTAAGCGAAATTGCCGTAAGTGAAGATTAAGAAGCGAAAATGCCGTATCTGACAGTAGATACGACATTATCGCTTCGTATAATACAGTTGCGACTTTTTTGCTTCTGATAATCCCTGTTGTAACCGATAGTTTTTAGATGTTATATGCAGTATCCAGCCAAAGGCTGAATGGGGTGGATGTCTTTGTCTTATCAAAGACACGTGTTTTATTACTTTTTTTACAAGTGATTTAATTTAACAAAGTGGTTAATTGAAGAAGAGCTAGACTAATAGAAGACTAAATAGAGAGAAGATGGAGCTAGACGATTACTTGTGCAGGTAGGACTTGTCATCGCAGTACAAGTTAAAAAAAATGAACATACATAGTCAGTTTGTGACTTCATTCAAGTCAAAGTAAGGAAGGGGCAGTTTGAAATATTTTAGTAAAATGATTTTGATGGGCCACAGTGGAGTATAGATTTTTTGAAAAATATTTTTATAAGTGGCTCCCTGACCCTAAGAGACATCAAAATCACGAGGAATAACAGAATCAAGAAACGAAGGAATTATTTTAAAACTTATTAACACCGAAATTGTTTCTTTATTCCTTTAAATAGACAACATTTCTGGAGAAACTTACAAACATCTTTGATAGAAATTAGCACTGATATTGAAACACAATTTTTTTCGCTATTTAAAACTTACATTTTATTATTTAAAAGGATTTGTTACCTAATTATATAGGTATTTTAAAGAAGAAAATGTTTAATATTTTGGACTTATAAAATATTAAAGAAGGGTGGAGGATTTATTTGGAATAAAAGTCCTTCGAGTGATATATACTCGTTTGTTTATTTCATCAGAGCTTTCGCCCAGGGAATCTGACCTTCTTCAGTGATCTTCAAATTAAAATATTTTACATGAATTGAAAAGGAAATATATAAACGTCAAAAGTCTATTTGAATAACAAAGGAAAACAGTAAAAAAGTATAAAGAGTCTTACCTGTTTTAAAAAGATGTTCGCTCAAACAAAATGTGGTCATAGTAAAATTGATTAAAATTTTAGTATTTATTGAAAAAATGATAAATAAGTTAAAGATAGAGGTATCTATATTAATAATAAAAT
Organism: Gerris buenoi; assembly: GCA_001010745.2. Classification (NCBI taxonomy): domain Eukaryota; kingdom Metazoa; phylum Arthropoda; class Insecta; order Hemiptera; family Gerridae; genus Gerris; species Gerris buenoi. The sequence goes on from KZ651222.1 coordinate 24,766, forward strand.
TTGTACTTTTTTACTTTGTTTTCCTTTGTAAATCAAATTTCTCCTTTACAATTCGTGTAAAAAAATTTATTTGTAGATCACTGAAGAAAATCAGGCTCCCGGGGAAATAAACACATACAATATACATTACTCGAATGACTTTTATTCCAAATAAACCCTCCAGCCTATAAAGTTATTGTTTGAATTTATTTTTCATGAATATATAAAAAATTGTGATGCTCATTTAAATAAGAAAATTTCGACATATTATTAAGGCTTTCCACTCAAGAAAATTTGTTCACTCCTACTATTATAATATTAACATTAAATTTTTATATTTTTTGATCATTAATTGTACTTTTTTTAAAAAAAAAACTGTTTAATACAATGAGATATTAATGAAATCACTAAAATAATGATTTCAATAACACCTTACTTACTTTTAATTGTGAAAAATTAATGTCAGTTAATATTTTTATTTATTGATAATTAATTCATTAGGAAGTCACTAATTTAATTTAACTTAAAAGCCTTAAACTTTTGATTACTTAGTAATTAAATTATAAATTAAACAAAAAGTACTTTAAATACTGAATACATATTTAGATTCATTTACGGCATTTTTGCTTAGTATAATACAGATACGGCAAATTGGCTTATGAATTTCACTCTCCCCAACTGTTATAATTAGTTTATAAAAGCCTTATCTACAGGCATTTCAGTAAATCTTATTGCCCTAACAAATGTATTTTATTAATTTATGTAAAACCAACATGGCTCTAAAGATGATAAAATTCTGAATCTATTGATACTACTTAATAAGCAATTGAACAAATACAATGAGAGTAACGAGGCTTCAAACTTTGAAATCTTTAAAGTCGATTATCTCAAAACTTTTTTTCCCAAAAATCCTGTAGATACGACATTTTCGCTTAGCAGGGCAGTATAGGTGTTGGTCATTTTAGAGATAATAATAAAAATAACACATTTATACGCAACAATCATACTTACGGGAACCGAATGGACCAATGCAATAAAATTAAACATAAATTGTGCCCCTTTCTGCACAAGCAGCGGTTAGTATACAGGAGAGTTAGGACCTCTCTACTGCAGATTCAGTAGAGAGAAAGAAACACCAGCCCATAAGCTTGGTAATTGCCCAAATAACATGCTCCTTGTATACTTGCCGTCACCATAACGTCAACAACATGGTCAGTTATTCGATGAAAATGAAAGGGTACACTTGCAATGATTCATTGGTTGAATAATTTTGGCACACCTCTAATGGACTTTTTTTAAATAAGGTCTAAACAAATGAATGAAATATACTCCAAATTAAGTCTTTCAATGTGATTGTAAAATAATATATAATATATGCATGTATATTTTTTTTTTAATTCTTTGATATTATTACTCTGCTTTCAAGAGAAAATTAATCAAAATTCTTTATCAGGATTTTATTCCTAGCTGCTGCAAACACGCACATTATTATAATAGCAATTATTAATTTTTAAGAGCTATTTAATAATGTTAGATAGAAGATTGTAGTAAACTGTAGAGTAGAAAAAATAGGTATAATTAGATCACTTTTAAAAGTAGGCACAAAATTGTAAACCAAAGGAATAAATTTAAAATAATTTATTAAAAAAATATTGATTTTTAATAAGGTAATGTGGGGCCAAAATTTTTTTGGGTTAAGTGGTCAGCCAAAAGACATTTATTGAGCTTTTCCATCCCTTTCAATGTATTCTTACCCAATTACATACATTTAAAAAGTCCATAAGTCTTTGAGTTGTTATACAAATGTAGAGTTTCAAAGACCAAAATGATCACCTTGTAAATGACTATTGACACCTGCCTAAATATATTTAATGTGTGGCATAACAATTTTGTTGATGTCTAAAGCCTAGACCACACCAGTAGACATGTTGCGCGATTTTGGTCTCAGAGACAGTGCCTAGCAATTTGTCTATAGACATCGGGTAGACATGGGCTAGACAATCGGCGTCTACGGTCTCGTTGCTAGACCAAAAATTGTCTATGATTATCTATTCGAAATGGTAGACATGGTGCAAAGGTGAACTCGTTGCGCAATGAGTCTACTAGTGTGGACACTAGACCGAGACAATAGACAGTCTCAGAAGACGTCTATAGACATGTTGAGCAACGTGTCTACTAGTGTGGACATTAGACCGAGACAATAGACAGTCTCAGAAGACGTCTATAGACATGTTGAGCAACGTGTCTACTAGTGTGGACATTAGACCGAGACAATAGACAGTCTCAGAAGACGTCTATAGACATGTTGAGCAACGTGTCTACTAGTGTGGACATTAGACCGAGACAATAGACAGTCTCAGAAGACGTCTATAGACATGTTGAGCAACGTGTCTACTAGTGTGGACATTAGACCGAGACAATAGACAGTCTCAGAAGACGTCTATAGACATGTTGAGCAACGTGTCTACTAGTGTGGACATTAGACCGAGACAATAGACAGTCTCAGAAGACGTCTATAGACATGTTGAGCAACGTGTCTACTAGTGTGGACATTAGACCGAGACAATAGACAGTCTCAGAAGACGTCTATAGACATGTTGAGCAACGTGTCTACTAGTGTGGACATTAGACCGAGACAATAGACAGTCTCAGAAGACGTCTATAGACATGTTGAGCAACGTGTCTACTAGTGTGGACATTAGACCGAGACAATAGACAGTCTCAGAAGACGTCTATAGACATGTTGAGCAACGTGTCTACTAGTGTGGACATTAGACCGAGACAATAGACAGTCTCAGAAGACGTCTATAGACATGTTGAGCAANATTTACATTTGCATTCACTTGGCCTACTTTACCTTATAGAGATCATTTTATTTTTAAATTCCTCTATAAACATATTTGTACAGATTTAAAAAAATATATTTTAAACTTCACTATTTAAATCATTATGTAAATATGAAATACCTTTGAGGTTCTTAGGTTGTTCCAAAATAAAAATTCACAGACTTTGGACCATTGCCAAAACCACAATATACATTTATAGAGAATACATATTGAGGATAGCCAAGGATCAGTCAAAAGTAAAAATCAAAGTTTTGGATCTACCCATGTTTTGGAAAAATTTATTTCCTTCTTCAAAGCATTGTATATTGAGAAGAAGAATTATATATTAAGAATTATCGTGTTATACCTTAAACAAGGAAATATTTGTTACTTAATATATAAGAATTATATATTAAGAATAATCGTGTTATACCTTAAACAAGGAAATATTTGTTTCCGAAATGTAGGTGAATCTAAAACTTTGATTTTTACTTTTGACTATCCTCAATTAATATTTAAACCACATTCAATATGCACAATCCACACAGACATTATTTATACAGACCATTGGTCAATGAGCTTTAACTTTTTCACTAGAGTTGTCTGCATTAAATATTTTTGTTCTTGTAGAAGTGACAACTAAAAACAAACTGATCCCTCGTATATATTCAGATAATACTAATTGGCTTTAGTTCGAAATGATTGTAAAAATGGCAGTTTCTCAACAGATAGCATATGGCTAGGTAACTTCACCGGCTAGATTATAATTTGAAAAAAATGCTGGTAATAATAAATAAATGGTAATGGTTACTTGCCAGGAAGCCTAAAAATGGTTTATGTTGTTGTATATTTAATTCCTGTAATCAACATTGAGGAAAACATTTCTTTAAAAAAATCCCATGATGTATTCGTTAAATTTAGTGGAGTGGTAGTATTATTATACTTATACCATTACGATTTGTAAATTTAAAAGCTCAGATTGGTCAACCTAAGAGAGGGAAAAAATAAACCCTCTAGGCGGATACCTTAAGGTTATCCAGTGATACTTTTGTTTGTCTAGTTCGCCAAACCTAATACCTACCAAAACCTTGAACTCTCATTGGCTCCCCTCCTGTTTGTTTTTGATTTTCACGTGCTGTCGTATTTACAAAACGTTATGGCATAAGTATAGTACCAACACTTGTAGAAAGAATATTATGTAAATAAATAATAATGAAAAATTTTAATCAGGGGATATTAATAATTATCAAATTAACTTGTTTTATCAATCTACCTTAAAATACTCTATTTTAAATTATTATTACAAATATGTTATAACTTTTATATTTCATCATCTCATTGAAAATACCATTGAGCCTTTTGATATTTTTCGTAAACTTCCAGAAATCATAAAAATTATGTATATTTATATATTCATGTATAGAAATACGAATCGTTTTGTAAAAGCTTTGGACCTGAACCACACATAATTCACTATAAGACTTATGTGCTAGATATAAAATAAGTATACAATTGTAGTAGCTTTGATATAATAATTAAAATATTTAAAAGTTATTATATTTTTTTCTCTTTTATAATACACTTAAAAATGTTATAATTAAATGTGATTAAAAGCTTATTTAGAATTTAGAAATTTATCAGCTATATAGTTCTGCAATATGTGTATATATAATATACTGAGGTATCTAAGTCTGTAATTAGATAGTTGGGACACCTTCCAATCTGCTGGAAGGTTTGACAGTCTATTTTGATTCATTCGATTACAAGTATTACAACCACGTGATTGTTCATATTGTTAATAATATCTATATATGTATTATTTTGTAAGCAAGATGGTGCGAAGATGTGTGAGCAAGATGGTGTTTAAATTTTGTTTTCAAATTTTATTTAGTTTTGTTATTAATAGACTCATATTGTAATTTAGATTTATTTGTTATGGTCATGATAGATCCTGTATAACCTGCTTCATGGAAGACATGATAATTGAAGCTGGAAGAGAAAACTTTAAAATTGTCATGTCTTCCATGACAACCTGCACCTGTTGAGTTGTCTACCATAGTGTCAACATTAAACTCGTTCTTTCAATACGTTCTTTCATTTTGACAGTTCCAATGCTTTCTTACATACATGGACCCAGTCTTTCACTCAGTAAAATACACAAATAAGTGTCAAATTGTTTCAATAATTAATGAGAGAATGTTGGTGAAATTAATAGAGTTAATCAAATACTAATGTGACTCGGGTAGTCGAGTACCAATACTAATGTGACTCGGGTAGTCGAGTTAGTTTGATGAACAAGAGAGCTTGCGTGGGCATTTGGATTAAATTGCTTACCATGTCTGCTCAGCCTTCACTGAATCAAGGGTGGTATTAGGTCGTGGGTTCAATCCCTCCCCGTGATGATCTGATTTATATGGCTTATTAATGATCACATCATACTCGCTTCGGCGGTACAATGTACAGAGGTATGATGTGTGAAGTAGCTGGAACTCTTTACCACCGGGATAATAAAATGGGCTTAAAAGATGGTCTAATTTCTAGGTTTGAACAAGTGGTTATTATAGGAGGCAACTTATCAGCACAATAGCAGTCCGAAAATAAACATTTTACCTACCCCATTGTAACAATACAGTTGTCACCATACTTTCCGCTCTCTCCTAGCTTTCATTATTTAAAGTTGATTTTTTCGGTTCATTTCCTTAACACTGCATTGTTTTTCACTTAGTTTTAGATGGTTTTCCTACCCCAAAAAAAGGTAGTTTTGGTTTTATATTCAGATCGAACTGTAATATTTATATTATATTCTAGGGTATATTCTAGGGTTTTGTAATGTTAAATGTGATACTATTATTTAAATTGCGTAAATATTTGTATGAAGTTTAATATATTAAGATTGAATGTTATTAAGAACTGTACAAGTGTTTATAGTGGATAGCTTCCAAGTTTCAATTTGCATTATTACATCCTGAAGAATACAGGTGCAGTCTCTATCTAAGGGTGTTAATACATTATTCTAAATATGTTAAATATATTTTTAATTAAGAAAATAAGTATGAGTTAAAAGATAGGAAGTGAGGCACTTCTTTAGATTGTTACTCCCCTTATAAAAAAACTGAGGGGAGTAACAATCTGAAGAAGGTGTACAGAATATTCTTCTTTAGACTGTCACTCCCCTTATACAAATAAAATGTGATATTCCTTTGTCCCAAAATATATTGAACTAAACATCCCTTTGTCTTAATAGTTATTTTGTTAAAGCCATTTATATTCTAAAAAAAGGGGAGTAACAATCTAAAGAAGTACCTGAAGTGGTCAGTTTACTTGACATATAATAGACATGCATTTCTGTTCAATCATAATTGGTGCAAATTAGTAATTGCATCAATTACTAATTACTAATCACTGTTGATGATTTGAATGTAAAAAAAAAAAAAAAAAAAAAAAAAAAATAGGCTTTTGTTTGAAGTCAAAAAACCACTTGTATCTGTTTTGTTTAAATTTTTATATGATAAATATATAATTATATATATTTATTTATTCATGCCTACTTTTTTAACATTAATATTACCTACAAAAAAATAAATGAAATAATTGTACATATTTGCTATTTACCCACTTCTATCTAAACAACATACTCTTTATATGAGGTCTGTGTAAAAAGAACGTTGAAATTTCCAGTGCATTGTAGTGATGCTAGAGCTGCGCATGCTTCCATTGTGGACAGTGGAAGGAGACAGCTTAATGCGCATGCCTGAATTTTTTCGCGGCGTTCCGGTGAGTCAGTCATTGCCTGCTAGCCACCAGAGAGGTGGGGGATTTTGATTTCTCTCAAGATGAATGAACGAGTTTAGAATACCTACTACATTAAATTTTGTCAAAAGTTTGGTGATTCACAAAGTGAAACAATTCCTAAGATTCAGCAGTTGTTCCTAGCAAGTCCAGTACAACCTCAAGACGGAGTTTTTTTTGTTCTGCGGACAAAAGCTTGGGCAAAACTTTCGCAACCGTTCCGTACTTGTTCAAATCATCACACAGAATTTTATGTGCGGAATCTTTACTGATCTCAACTTCTTTGGCAATCTTTCATAAGGCCAAATGACAATCTCCAATTATTATAAGATTTTCTACCCTCTCAACAGCAGCTGCATTCCGAGTTGTTTGTGACCTTCCTCAACACTGATCACTCTCCACTGATGTCCGGCCATTTATGAATATGTTGAACTTCTCCTTAATTTGTGATTCTCCCATAGCATTGTCCCCAAACACCTCCTGAATCTTATGAACTGTTTCGCTATAAGAATCACTGTGCTTTTAACAAAATTTGATGCAGTTGCTTTGCTCAACTCGTTCAGTCATCTTGAGAGAAATCAAAATCCGACAAACAGGGACTTACTGGAATGTCGAGAAAAAATTCAAGCATGCGGATTAAGCTGTCAACTTACTGTGTGGGAAAATGTAGGTTCAGATACTATTTAGACATACCTCGTATACATTAATATTTGTATCACTATATTCATTATTTAATTTCTATTGAACATAAAACCGGAAATATGTTTTTATTTGTTAATTTTAAATTTCATTATGCATTGCTGACAATTTTCAATAAAAATATGTATTAATAAATTTTAAAGTTGTAAAAAAATAAAATTAACTTGTGTGTATAAGATATAGAGCTAAATGATATTTAATAGTTTAATGAAATTATAATTATTCATTTCTCTCTAATAAAAAAGGAAAGTTTTTATAATAATATTGTTAAAAATTGTATGGGTATATTGACATATTTTTGGATGCATTTCATCTTTAGCATAGGTTCCGGACAAGTATTTGATCTATTGAAACAACCAAATGATAAAAAATATTATAATGGCAAAACTTCTTTGCTTATTTCTTCCATGACTCCTCTTCTAAGTTTGCATGTAATCATTTTTTCTAGCCAAGTGACTTGCGAAAATTGCCTGCTCCTGGAGCAGTCATAATTGCAGTTGCTAGCAATCATTTGTTGATTCCGCACATGCAGTGCCTGCAAAACACACAGGCAGCCTTACACTGGTCCAACTCAGAGGTAAATGCAGCAGCTCACATCTACCTCAAATTACATACTGATACCTTAATCATTTTGTGCCAACAACTATCTCTCAGCGACTATCGCTGGAGTTGCTTCTAGGAAAACGTACCTTTACAACTGTAAACTTAATTTTTTGCTAACAATACTGGCTACATACTTGTGGATATTCTGCATCAATTGCCATTTCAAAACATCATGATACATTCTATTCCTATAACAAGAAGAGACATGGTTTTCATTCTAACAACCATAATCTTGTTAAAAAATGTTATCTATTTCTATTATTTTTGCCCATTGCATGATAATAAAATTTAATGGATGGTTAAAGCACTTTTCTTACCTTAATTGAAACTGACTTTGACTTATAGTTCATATTTATGATGATAGTCATATGTATGATGATAGATATGTATGATGATGGACTAAAAGTTGGCAAGTAAGTGAGGAATAATCGCAAATAAGGCGTTTGAGTCACATCTAACAAGCTACGTTTTAAATATTTTATGTTATTTAGAAGACTATCAATTTATTTATTAATCGTAAACCTTATGCCTATTCTTAACAGAGTCCTGATGAGACCATATCCGGACATAATAATTTGCAAATCCTGACATTTTGAACCCATTACAGGTCAGTTGAAAATAACTCATCATGAGCAACTCCCATGAAAATTCACTAATAAAAGCCAAGATTTAAGAAGAATACCCAAATTTTAATTATTTACCAAGTCAGAAGCAATGCCACACTCTACATGACTACATTACTGGAGTAGATATAACAAGTAGGTAATTAATATTATAATGCTGTGGTAATCCAATACTTTAGAAAAGGAAATCATTTTTTTATTCATTACTGTTTAATTGATAGTATAATGAGGATAGGATACGAGGATCTGACATTTGGTCATATGAGGATTGACATTTGGTCATTTGAGGATTGACATTTGTTCATTTGAGGATTGACATTTGGTCATACCTATTTTGTACCTAATTTTTTTTACCTTACTGTAAATTATTGTAAGTCATGTTCCAGCAATCACAGAAAATTTAATTTAAAGCTAATTTCTTTTTAATAAAATGATAGTTGCATCCAAAAGTATGTAATTTTTTATTGTGTAATTGCTACATTATATCAATTTGTAATACGATTGGTGGCGTTGTATCTAAATGTAAATAATATTTTATTTAAACGTGTAAATATAGATGTATGTACTGCCTATATCAATCCCTTGTTCATAATTGGTGTCAAGGGAATAAGCGTGTAGTTAAAAAATAAAAAAATCATTAATTAATTTTTTTGTCGAAATTGTGTCTTTTAGTAGCTAAGAATCGGCCCTAAAAGCACAAATGTGATAGTAACAAGGGTATATAAAAAATAAAATATTTTATCAAAAATAATACATTCTTTCTCCCTTACACCAAAAAATAATTATTAATACTTAGAATTAAAATATATTTAAGTTAAGTTTAGATTTTTTGTAATGTAAAATAAAAAAAAAAATATATATATTTATAAATTTTCTTGAACGTATTCAATTTAAAGCAGTTGTGTCTAAACCCACAGATTATGTAAGCCAACAGATTATAAGGACTATTTTATAAAATAAGCAGAGCTTTTAAGATTATGAGAAAAATTGTAACATACGTACAGATATATGTTTGGTACTTCTTTAGATTGTTACTCCCCTATGATTTTTTAGATTATAAATAGCTTTTGACTCAATAACTATTAAGACAAAGGGATGCTTAGTCTGATGTACTTTGGGTCAAAGGAATATCACAATTCTGTTTTTATAGGGGAGTAACAGTCTAAAAAAGAACGTTTCATACACCTTCTTTAGATTGTTACTCCCCCCTGGTTTTTTTATAAGGGGAGTAACAATGTAAAGAAGTGCCATATGTTTTGATTACAGATGCATGGCTTCCTCTGTTTTTAAAATACATATATTATTGGTCCAATTACATAGAAGGTTATGTGCCGCTGACTTTAATGTGTCATGTTTGAAATTGTTTAAAAACACTGACTCCAATTTTTTAAAGCATTGCCAAAATTAGTTTTATTAAAGAACCGAAATAGAATAGAAATAATTTTTTTCTTCTATTGTAATTGCAAGTTAAAAGAAGTATAAATACGATACAGAAAATGTAATATACAATAAAAAAAATAATATTCTTTTACTTGATTTATAATGTATTCATGCTTACCTACAATTCTTCCTCTTCGTATTAAATTTGACAAAAAAAAAATATCTAAATATAACTTACGTTTACAATTCTATGAAATCTAATACATATTAAGTAATGAATATTTATTTATAATTATTGTTTTGATTTCTTAAAATCTTAAAGGCCAAAAAGGATTTAAAATTTTTATTTGACGAGGGACCAAGGGGTTTTGCAGTAGGTCATTGATCGAAATACTACTTTAGTCTATTTGATATAAAAGTTTTAAGGACTCCTGAAATTTAATAGAAATAGCAGAAAATGTAACTAGAAGACCTTTGAGAGTATATTTTTGCTTATAAATTCGCTCGATTGGAACAAGTAAGAAAGCGATCTAAATATAAATATAAATTTACTGATGTCGCGGAAAAAAATGACTTCTTTTTTTTCATGTATAATATTAGTGGCAATGGCAAAAAATCAGTAGTATATAAAGGTAATTATCAAAATAATTGGCTTCTTTGTACCTTCAAAATCTTTCAAAGGAAATAGGTCTGTAAATATTATCAGTCAAACTGTTATAATATATTCATTTAAAACAAAAATAAATAAAAAATTTAAATTTATTATTATTCTTCCACATCCAGTTCCTCTTTTACCGATGACAAAGTATTCCTATCTGTAAATCTAGATCCTAAACATGTCTCCAATTTTCTTCCCACTTGATGAATCAACTTGTTTATCATTTTTTTGAAGTTTCTGTGCAGAAGTGAAAATTAGAAAAAAAAATCATCTGCAAACGTGAGTTTATTGATATATTCACCATTTATCCTGCATCCTATTTTTTCTTTTCTAAGATGCATATTTTGACATCGGTGAACAATTTTGAAGATGGTAGACCTCCCTTGTTCGAGAAATGTCTATATATATTTTTCCAATCCTTGGACTATTCATTTTATTTTAGAGTTGCTGTAAATATATTCAAAAAGTTTGTAATATTTTTCTTCTAACTGAAGATATTTGAGAGCAGCTGGAATTGACTCTTGTTCGTCACACTATCAAAAGCTTTTTTAAAATCTATAAAGAGCAGACAATAGACAAATCTTATATTCATTTGATTTTGTAATTAATTGTTTTAGAGTGACTATTCCATCTAGTGTAAAGGCGTTCTTTTTAAAGTCTATTTGGTCAACAGGAATGGAGTAATTTATCAGAGAGTCATTTATTGGAGTCTAATCAATTTTTTTGGTTATTATTGCCATGAAAACTTAGTATATTGATAAAGGGTTAATAGGGTGATCAATAGTGCCCCACCCATCCACTGTCATTCTTACCGTAAGGAAAACCGATTCCGTCAAGAAAGAGTGATAGTGTATGGGGTTGAAGAGGAAAGAACGGCAGGATTATAATCTTACAAGAACATCCCGTCTCGCCATCCTCTCCATTCTTGTCAACTGACAAGTTTCATGTGGATGGGATAGAGATATTCCTTTCATTGTGTTTATGGCATCAAACGAAGGGATTGTAGTCACACGATAAGCCTGCAGGATGGAATGAGCGTATAGTCTCACAGGAAAGAGTGCAGGAAAGTGTTTGTGTGGATGGTAATGAACATGATTATCAATCATGCCATGCTTTCCTTCACGATCAAGAAAAAGGAAAGTCGGTCGGGAAAGTACGACAGTGAATGGGGCGCATTTTTTTATTTCAGTCTTGTCATATTTCTTAAATAGTAGTAATAGTCTTGATTCTAGCCATTTTTCAGGTACTTAGTTCTTCTTTAATTGAGATTTGTACTAGATTTTATTACTTATTCTATCTCTGCTATGTCTTCTTATTTTTTTATTATTTTTTTTTTTTTTCTTCTTCTTTTTTGTTTCCATTCCTCTAGTTCTCTTTTTGTTGATTTTTATATTTCAGCAAACTCTATCCTGTCACTAATATAGATTCTCTTTAATCTTCTTTTGTTGTTTCATCATTTTTTTAATGTTAGTTAGTACTTTACTTTTCTTTGTCTCTATTTATGTTAAATTCATCTAAAGTTGTATATCTGTGATATTATAATTAAATGTGTTCAGATTTTCCTTCATTGCTTCAATAATATTTTCCGAACTTTCTTTCAGTTTCTCTGAATATCCTTCTTCATTCAGTTCTTTTGTGCATAATCTTGATCTATTTTCTTTTGGTTTCCATCTTTTTTGCTTGACTGTGAATATGGCAGTGATCGCTTCTTATTAAATTTTTTGGTTGGACCTGCATCTTAAATTAATTCTTCTTTATAAACAATAATGTAATCGATCTAATTCTTAATTTTTCCATTTTGATCCACCTCCACTTATCCATATCCACCTATCTTCTTTATTTTGGTGTATAATAGTATTCATTAAATACACATTAAAACCTTGTATAACATCTACCGTTATGTTTCCTCTTTCGTTCCTTTTCCCTAATTCATAGTTGCCTACACATTCTTCATTTCCTTTCTCTCCTACTTTGGCATTCTGATATCCTATGACACATGTATACAGGCATGAATCCTCTTCCAGTGCTTGCTGAACATGAGAATAGAAAATATCCATCTTGTCCTTTGTAGCTACTGTCATAGGAGGATACACCTGTATGATTTTCTTGTCCGCTCCCCTTCTTCTGAGACTTCAAAATAAGTTTTGATATTCTAGTCGAGTAAGATCTGAAGAATTTTTTATAATGTTTTAAATTAGAATTGACAATAAAACTTGTTTCCCCTTGTCTTCTATCTCCGTTACAGTAATATATCTCTCCAGAATTTAATTAATAATAATTGTCTTTGCCTCGTCTTTTTTTACTGCTGATGTTCCAACAAATATCCCAATCTACATTTTCTAATTCACTTATTAATTCAAATAGTTTCTCATTTTTGTTCTTAGAGACTGACAGTAATTGGAGAAGATATGTAAGTTTTTATGTTGTGGTTCTGATTTTGAACTGGTTGAGGTAGAGGTGTATCAAGGCTTTAATAGTTAGAATGAGTTAATTTCCTCGCCGTGGCGCTCTGATTTATATGGCTCGCTATTGATCACATCATACTTGCTTCGGCGGTACAATGTATGATGTACAAATGTATGATTTGTGAAGTGGCTGGAATTCTCTACCATGGGGCGTAAAAAGGGCCTAAGTGATGGCCTAATTGCAAGGTTTGAACAAGTGGCTCTTCCTACCCGTTCTAGTAGGAAGTACTAGACTACTACTACTAGATTGAGTTTATTGCTATTGCTACTGCTGATGATCCATTCCTTTTATTTCCATTCCCTTTATTATGTTCCCTTTTTTAAATTCTTCCTTATTTTGTGTTTCGTCGTCAGAACAGGATTGTGGTTAAATAATAAACAAAAAAATTAATAAAAATAATATACATATATTATTAACACCATATAAATCATCTTTAATATACTATTATATTTCAATAGACTCATTACAAGATATGGGAAATAAATAATTATATCTTAAAAAATGGGCCCGTACTTATTTCATTTTCACTTTTCTGTTGTTGCCAATAAATAGATTTGATGTTTTTGTTTTTTATATTTTCTTAATAAATATAAATTTATTCTTATTCTTTTTAATTTTCTAATAGCTGTGAGTTAAAAAAGCTGATATTAAACAATCAATGTAAGAATATAGATTTTAGATAATATCACGGTTTTATTACTGAGTAAATAAATAAGCCCACATCTAAGGATTGATCAGTTAGAGGTATGTACATGGTTTTAGGTACTTCAAACATACATCTAGAAAAACAAAATTCAAATGAATTATATCTACTTTACAGAAATAAGTGGTTATAGAGAGTTAGGAATCTTAAATCAATGAATAGATGAACATGACTGGCTATTAGCTATTCTAATGATATCTTCGATAAACTTAAACACTAAGGAATTTTTAGTCTAGTAGTTTAAAATACATTATAGGAATGCTATATAAAATTGTACTAGGTTTGAATGATGTGTGTGTGACAGAGCTTGATTTGTAATTTAGGTTTATTATTGCTTTATCGAGTTCTGAAATTCTGGTGGATATTTTTCTCCCGGATTGGCCAACGAACTCTCCTTTACGCGTAATGCATGTTATTTTGGAGACACTGCTATTGTGTCTGGTTGGTATATTTGTTTGACTGTTCACTATTCCCAGTATTTTACCGGTGTTGTACAGTTTAAATCTTACTTGGATGTCATTTTTTTTTACAATATCTGGCCAATTCTTTCGGAAATTTTGCCTAGGTATGGCTGGTAAGCTGATCCACTGAGTGTCAATTTTTGAATTTGACTCTAATTTGGTTCCTATGGTAATGACTTTGTAAGCTTTTGAATTAAAAGTTTATTAATTATATTGATTAATATCCGTTATTTTTACATCAACCTTTCAACCCTAGTACAATGTTATTTAGCAACATTCCTAAAACTAATTTTAATTTTCTAGCCTTGTTCATTATTTATAGTCAGTCTTGTTCATTAACTCTCTATAACACTTATTTTTGTGAAGTACTTATGGCCCTCCGCAATTAATTTAGGCCCTCCGCACATGGAGCAACACAAAACAAACTCAACTGGAAACACCAGTCATTTTTGAGTTGACAGAAAGCAAACCCAGTTTGTAATGAGTTGCCCCGTGTGAGGTGTCACATTCAATTACACAGGTTGAAACTCATAGTCAACTGGTTGGTGATATGAGTTTGTTTTGAGTTGCTCCGTGTGCGGTGTCCCATTCAATTACACAGGTTGAAACTCATAGTCAACTGGTTGGTGATGAGTTTTTAATCAGTTTGTTTTGAGTTGCTCCGTGTGCAGAGGGGCCTTACAGTATGATGTTGTTTTTCGAGATTTATGTTTAAAGAACATTAAACCATGTACATACCTCTAACTGAAAGTTGATATTTGTAACTGAACTCTAACAAGTTATCCTCTAACTTCATCCAAACCTAGTCTACTACCATCACTCTTAAACCTTACACCTTCACATCTCCACCTACCCCTTAATCTCTTAGTCAGTCAAAAAAACATAAGCAGCGTAAAATAATCTGCCAACTGAAGATGACGTTATTTAGTTATTACTAAATTCAAAACTAGTATTACATAATTGTAGATATTTTTGCTGTTAGACCTTTAAACTGATTAATCCTTAGACATATGAATATTTATTTACTCAGTAATAAAACCATGATCTCATTACCATAAAATCATTGTCAAAACTACAAATGAAGATTTTAGATTGTTGTCATGTGTAATAGTATTATTATTACAGCAGAATGGAGAACAATATATAAATAAAAAAAGGTTCATTCTTCTCAAATCAACTAATCAACTAATTAAAACCTTTTTAACTAACCAGATATCGTAAGCAATAATAAAATTAATTGTTACTTTAATACTAATCTACAATTACTAAAGAGCGTGATTTGTTTATATAAAAAAAGCTCCGTATGAATTTTCAGCGATTGTCTATTTTAAACAAACTTACGTTATATTTTTATTGATATTTTTTGTTCGAGTTCCATAAGACTGTGTAGTCTTTATTGATATATCTTCTTTCATGAATTTTCCTTTTAGGATTTTCTATTTATATCTGTTGATACTTATTTAATTTATTGATATTAAAATGTGATTAATTAATGTGATCTCAAAAATTGTTTATATTGTATTGTTTGGAACTATTTATTCATTCAAAAACATAAAAACAAATGTATTCTATAAAATTAAATAGTTTAAGATGTGTTGGGTTATTAGAAATTATATATTTTTGTCCTTATTTATTTATTTGACTTATATATGTCTCTGTTTAATACTGACACTGTAAGTTTCTTCTGTTATTTCAATCATAGCATTGTCATTTATACGGTCAATGTAAATGATTAACTGTACTTAATAAACTTTGTACTAAATGTATTTTTTTTTTTTTTTTTTCGACTTAACACCTTGTTTTGTTAGTTTTCATTTTCGAAGTAATGGGCTTTTAAAATTAAAAGGGATGATAAAATCAATTAAGGAGGGAAAATATTGTCCAAAAGCACCACAAAGTCTCCGAAATAAGAACCAAATATATGCTCTTCGATCGTTAGATTTTTTGGGTTTAGCCTAACATATGACTTAATCTGTAGAGCCTTGTTCGCACTTAGCAAGTGATTTAGTAGAGTGGAAAGTAATTTAGTAACTGAGCCAGTAGCAACTCACCAAAAATCGTTCCCACTTGCACTTTACTAAACTGTCCAGTACATTAGTAACTAGTGTATTTGCAAGACACAATAAGGACAGGCAACGCAAAAAGGTAAATAAGCTAATAACGCTTTTTGCAATGTCTATTTTAGAAGAAGTTGAAGAAGAAATTAGTACGTCAAAAGCGAAATGATCAATATTTATGTTTTGAATAGTTATTATTTAAATTATTATAATTATATTTATGTTTATAAAAGCGGGGATTTAAAGTTCCACAGGCCCTCATGTTGTAAGTTGTTCGCAACACACTTCAAAGTTGTATCTTCATTCCGAGACATATGTTTGTGGTACTGCATTTATGAACTAACGAATTAAACTAATTTTACAGGTACGCATCCATTAGTGGATAGTATGCGGGGTGGGTGGGGGGTCTACTCGCCTGAAAAAATAGAATGAAGTTAATTGAGTATTTAGACAAGTAGTTTAGTAAGTGACTAAACTACTTGACTAAAATGTTGCCGTTCGGACACGTTTATTTACTAATCTACTCGCCACTCGATTAAATTACTTGCCAAGAGCAAACAAGGCTTAAGATTGACTAATGTTTCGATAGTAAAGATCGAGAGTAAATTATTGTGGAACTCGTGATTCTATTGGATTCCAATGCAAGAGCACAAGTAGTAAACACCAAATAGATTTTTTTGAAATAGGACATATTTACTTGGGCCATTTTTTTTTCTTCAAACTTCATAATTCAGAAAATATTATAAATTCCATATATTTTTTAATGCCTTGTATTAGTTTAAACTTGTATGCGGTAAAACTCAGATTATCCAAACTGATTGGGCGAAACAACAGTAAATATAATGGGATATCCAATTAAAATCAGATATTTTAAAGGAAAAAAGTAAAGTAATTATTATAAAAACAAAAAAATAATAATAAATTGAGGAAAAATAAAAAAGGTATTATTTCCTTGCACGATTTGTACTTCAGTCACAACAAATATTGTTTTTTTCAATCTCTCATGGCATTCAGATGTCTTATTTGCAATATATAATGTTCTTAGACAGAAAGATCCCATACCATCACAGTTCTTCAGCATTCTTCTCTAAAAAGAGGTAAGTGATGTAGGCCTAGGTGATCAGAATGAGACTATATTTAATAAGTCAAAGATAATCCTGGGTTTTGCTATTGCTCTAGACATAGTGGGTACATCAAGACTAGATACGAAGGAAACCTTCCTAGACCTAAAAAGGGAGGCTCACACCAAAGGACTTCTTGATAACCAGAATACGGCAAAAAATATGCTTAAATAAATGAAAAACAAGAAACATTTTGGTTCAAACTTTATTTTTATACGCATAACACTTAACACTGACTTAAGAAAATAATTTCATTCAACTAATTTTTATACTCTAAACACATTTAAAAGTTAAAACATTTAAAAAAATAAAATAATAAAAAAACAAATAAAATGATAAAATTACAATCGACCACAGCCAAGTCAGTTTACTTTAAAACCATCTTTGTTAGTAACAAAAATGCATTCAAGACTTAATAAATAAACAAAAAAAACAAAAAAAAAACAACAAAAATATCACAACAGAAATCTAAATTCTAACAGACTTTCGTTAATCCTCTCTCAACTGCTCAACAATTGTTATAATATTGGAAAATAAAGGTCGGTTTTTGCCTTCGCTATTCCAACATTGAATCATCAGTTTAACATAGACCTCATCAGGACAAGATGGAGGGCAAGGGAGTCGAATTCCTTTATCCAAAGCATCCAGAAGAGAAACCGATTCTTCAAATGACTCAATTATAGGTTCTTCACCATGAGAAAACATCTCGTACAGAGTAACTCCATAAGACCATACATCTGACTGTCCGGAAAATTTACCATATCTCAGTGATTCTGGTGCAAACCTAAGACAAACATTAAATTATTTAAGTTTTAAAAGAGAATAAATAAACAAATGAAAATTGTCATTCTCTAATAATTTTTGTCTAAGAATGGCCACTTGAAATATTTCCAAATAATAATGAGATTAGTTAAATTCATTTAACAAAAACGCCGATGTAAAGTTTCCATGAATACTCTGTAAGCCAAGTATTGGTCAATAGGTGACCGTGATGTTGGGATCCTAGTTCGGCACATCTTTACATTGTTACTCCCCTTATAAAATAAACAGGGGGGAGTAACAATCTAAAGATGGTGTATGGAATGTTCTTCTATAGACGGTTACTCCCATTATAAAAACAGAAGTGTGATATTCCTTTGTCCCAAAGTACATTAGACTAAGCATCCCTTTCTTTTGATAGTTATTTAGTCAAAGTCATTTATAACCTTTAAAAAAAAGCATAGGGGAGTAACAATCTAAAGAAGTTCCAAAACGTGTAAATTCATCAAAATCTCAAAATCGAATTTTCGTGCCATCACAATACTTTCTCTTTATATAAGAAAGTAAAAAATTAGGGGAGTAACAATCTAAAGAAGTGCCTATCAAATTTGATATATAAACAGTTCAGGAGTTAAGTCCCCACGGTTCTGTATAAACACCAGACAATTTATTTGATAGAAAATTATTTTAATGCANAATAGGGGAGTAACAATCTAAAGAAGTACCCTTAGTTCTATCTGAGTGCAATTAATTCATACAAATAGTTGTAACTGTTCTCATTTCCATTCAAAAAGAAACAATTTATCATTAATAAATGGACCTTTTATGAAGTAATTTCCAGTCATTCAATCCAAATTCTAGGCAAAAGAATAAAAAATGTACACATTTATGCAACTTGACAACAACTCATACAATTTTTTAAAGTTACTTTAATTTACATTACTAACCATTTAATTGGTAGTTCCCTGTTAGTCTGAGATACATAATAGTCACTTGGACCGATAAACTGTGCTAAACCAAAATCAGATATCTTCACACTAAATTCATCTGCCACTAATACATTTCTTGCTGCGAGATCACGATGAACTATTTTCATTTGACCCAAATATTCCATACCCTGAAAAAAAGGGGAAAGAAATGAGATGATCAAATTATTAAAGACAAAGAAAGATTACAAAGAGGCTTAGATTTACAAGTGGGGTGTAGTCCAGTTTAGAGCTTTACTATTAAGGTCCTCCGCACACGGAGCAACTGAAATCAAACTCAACTGGAAACTCCAGTCGTTTTTGAGTTGATAGAAAGCAAACCCAGTTTGTAATGAGTTGCTCCATGTGCGGTGTCCCATTCAATTACACAGATTGAAACTCATAAGTCAACTGGTTGGTGATTTGAGTTTTTAATCAGTTTGTTTTGAGTTGCTCCATGTGCGGAGGGCTTTAAGTATTGTTCTATATTCATAAAAAGCAGTACCAAAGTTATATTTTAGGTTTAGACGTTCTAAACCTCCTATTCCACCTCTAAAAAAAAAACATCTCTGCTTATAAAGAATCTAAGTTGACATTTTTGATGACATAAGAAAAAAAAGATCTAATTATTTTCCAAAAAAATAATAAGATTGTATAAAAATCACTCACCTTTGCAACGTCTAGGGCATATTTGAGAATATGGATCTTTGTATCCAATCTATCCTTATTAATTTTTAAATAACATTTCAATGAACCATGAGGGACATACTCCATAACTAAGTTAACTTCTGGTTCCAAGATAACACACTTCATTTCAACGATGCATGGATGTTTAAGTTTCTAAAAAAGAATAAAATAATTTAAAAATAACACGTACGCATAATAAAAACAAAAATCACAGGGAAGTACTTAGTCCAAGTACTTTTTAGGGTTTTGTAGATGAGTAAGCATACCCATTATGTATATAATGATTTCTTGTCTTCAATCTAAAAGTCCCGGGTTCGATCCCCCGGGGGGTCACAATGTTTTTTATCAGTAATAAACCAATAAGGAACGCAAAATTTAAAAAAGCAAATATATATTTGTGTCCTACTCTTCAGCAGCTTTCATTTGATACCCAACTCAAAATTTTAAAAAAATAAAATTTTGGGCAAATTTTAAATTTTCGCGCCTAAAATTGGCAATTTTTGAAAATTTAGGATGAACTCCCGGAATTTTCATCGCGCCATAATAAGGTATTAGCATGAATTATTTCGAAATTTTAGCACCAGCCGATCTATAGTGGTTGGGGGGGGGAAAATTTTTTTTGGGTATATTTTGATTTTTTTAACCTATAAGGAATGCAAAATTTAAAAATGTATTTAGATATTTGTTACCTACTATTCAGGAGCTTTCATTTGATACCCAACTCAAAATTTTAAAAAAATAAAATTTTGGGCAAATTTTAAATTTTCGCGCCTAAAATTGGCAATTTTTGAAAATTTAGGATGAACTCCCGGAATTTTCATCGCGCCATAATAAGGTATTAGCATGAATTATTTCGAAATTTTAGCACCAGCCGATCTATAGTGGTTGGGGGGGGGAAAATTTTTTTTGGGTATATTTTGATTTTTTTAACCTATAAGGAATGCAAAATTTAAAAATGTATTTAGATATTTGTTACCTACTATTCAGGAGCTTTCATTTGATACCCAACTCAAAATTTTAAAAAAATAAAATTTTGGGCGAATTTTAAATTTTCGCGCCTAAAATTGGCAATTTTTAAAATTTTTCGATGCACTCCCGGAATTTGCATCACCCCACAATAGGGTATTAGTATGAATTATTTTGAAATTTTACAACCAGCTGTTATATGGTAGTTGAGGGGGGGCAATTTTGGGTGTATTTTGATTTATTTGACCAATAAGGAAAGCGAAATTTAAAAATTTATTCATATATTTGTAATCTGCTATTCAGCAGCTTTCATTTGATACCTCACTCGAAAATTAAAAAAAATCTAAATTTTTGACTTTACCGCATTTTTTCGAATTGCGCATGCGCATATTAAATTTTTAACTTTTCTGTATATGTCCTGTGTTTGGGCCCGGAAGTTACGCCAGTGTTTCAAATTTCAGCATTTTAGCTTAAACGGTTCGGACGCTATGAACCAAAGAGCGACGGACAGACAGACACATCACCCTCGGCATAAGGGTTTTGAGAAGTATCTACAAAACCCTAAAAATAATAATAAATAACAGTATTAAATCAACAATTACCTTCATAATATCAATTTCCCTTAAAAAATCATTATTCCAGGAGGAATTATCAAAGTTTTTCAAACGTTTTACTGCTACAGTAGGTGGATCCTTTGAGCTATTGATATCCTCAATAACTCCTTGGTATACTTCTCCATAAAAACCCTGAAAAATAATAATAAATTTAATTCTTTACGGATACACCAGTTTGCTGCAGGTGCCTGAGTGGAACAGTACTACTTATAGGTTGGTTTGAGGAGGATAAAAAAATATATCCTAGTAATTTGTGCTACTATCATGTATAAATGTCCCTAACACTCATAATGACATTCCAAACAAAAAGAAATACCATGACAAGATGTCTCAAAAGCCGCACTCAGGGCATTTTTTTCCTGCAATGTATTATTTCAACATGTGCAGAGAACATAACATGTTCATAAATTAGATATTAAGCTATAGAAAGTCATATTACCTGTCCTATTTTACCCTGCAAAACAACATTGACATCTTGGCTCAGCTCAAATATACTCTGCAGAGATGAAATACCTCCTATCGGGGTACCACTGCCAGGAAAATCCAAATCGGGCATAATAGTTGAAACTTGAGAGAAATCGTAAGTAGACTAAAACAAAAAAAATTATAATAACCATAAAATTCTTAAATTATATTTTCATATGATGTGAGAAGATGGTCCAAACTCTCCTAATCTGGTTTGGTGAGCCAACTCAATTGGCTCAACCCTCAAACCAAATCAGATTGGGAGTAGGAAGCTAAAGCTTAACACGCCTTGCAGAGAAAGACATGAGATAAAGATGCACATATATCTCTGTTTTTGTCTCCCATACATGAAAATAGAGATATTTAGATCACGACCACAGCATAGAATAAAAGGTATTTGACACTTCATCATAATATGATGAAGTGGCAATTACCTATAGGAATATATTATATTCCTCTAGGTTGTGTGATGGTGCATTAAAACTCATTTCTATTAAAATGGAATATAAATACAATTGTTTTGAGTAATTTTCTTACCTGTGTAGCAAGATCAAGTTGGGAGTCCAATAACGATTCAGTATCCACATCAGAGAAATTACTGCTGATTTGAGGAGATGATGCATCATCGCCCCATGAAACTGAAAACACACAGTATTATTTTAATAGGTTTTGGTAAGATCTAATACTGAAAAAAGAATAAGGACAGTTGATTGTGAGACTTCAAACCAAGAAGATCCTCCTCTTACAGGAGTCACTTATTTAAAATTGTCAAACTCCGGGAGTACTCTTTCTACCAATCTAATAGTAATAAATAATCTGTTGTGTAGCTGTGGAGGACCAAAAGGGTTTTTACAACTAGATATGTAACAAGGAATGTCCCTCCATCAGCAGTGCAAACTGTATAATTGGCATTCCCATCAGAGTAGATGCCACTTTACTTAAATAGCTACTATATCAGTATTATATCATAAATTGTAAAAAAAATAAATTATAACAAACCAAAACTTAATTGAGTAGACAGTGATTTCAATGAATAATCATCCAAAGCCTCGCTGTTTACATCGTTCAAAGTGTCGAAGCTTGAAGATTTAGATTTTGCAGTAGGTAGAATTGTAGCATAAGGATGTTTCAATCTTGAATTAAACACTGCAAAAAAATATGATACATATTATTCTCCATAATAAAATTTATGCATTAATCTACATTATGTGCGAATATTTTTTCGGGTAGCATTTTTTCATTATATTTTTTGGTTAACGGCCTTCATTAGATTGTAAACTAAAGAGAAATTATGATAAATTAGATTTAAATTCCACAAAACAAGATGGGACACAACAACTTTTTCTGATAGTTGATATTAGAGCATAATTGATTTATTTTAAATATAATGATCACATTCTTATTTACATAGTATAATTAACACTTTCATGGCATGCGACCAATTTTGTGGCTGAGAGCGGGGGCTGTGAGGTATATATAGGTATCAATAATTAAAAAATGGAAAAACTAGGCGAGAGCGGAAAAGTGGGGTAGAACCGTAGAGATGTGTTCTAGAGGGCTATCTAGTAAAAAGAATCTGAACTGTGAGGCTAGGTATTAGAAACAAGGTAAAAGTGTAGGGAGAGCACGTTCCAGGAACGTGGTCCGCCCCATGATGTAAGGTACTATCTAGAGATAGCACTTACTGAATTGAGACAGATTTATGTATATTATGCGTGATATAATAAAGTAATAAAAATGAATAAAATCGTGAAATTAAAATAAATACAATTTAGTTGTCTAAGGGGTCATGTGGCCACTGCCTCCTTAGGTGCCTGGGAGGATTGTCAGGAATGGACCAGGAAAACAGAATGTGGAATAGTGGAATGGAATGGTTGGAAAGGGAGTCATGGAAGGATTTATAACTGGAAATAGCTAGTTCCCGGACAACTGGTACTTTCAGGTTATTATACAGGACAAAATTAGAAACAGAAGACCCCCTTCTATGTTTTTAATTTTGTTGTTATGCCCCGTCAGCTATTTTTCTTGGGATCTTAGATGCGATAGGAATTGGAAGGTTTGGTGCAACCCCAGAGTTCTATGCTAAATGGGTTTTAATAATGTGTTGTAGATAAGTACTTTGTTTTGCATGTTGAGTTTAGTTGTGTTGTGTAAGAGTCTGCGCAAAAGTTTATGGAGTATATTGTATGTTGGACATTGCTGTTTAGTGTGATGTACTCATGTTAAACGACAGTCTAAGTATAGTAATCAGCGGACGAAACTGGAATAAGGATTTGGCTTTGAGATAGATTCAAATAGTTAAGTGTGGGGAGTTTATGCCTTTGATCCCATGGGAATCCAGCAGTAAATAACGATTACATTAATATAATATACCCTGATAGAGAAATTGGTTGATATCTCGTTTGGCTGCTTGAGGCTTTTTCCTCAGAGCGGGATCTGCATGCCAACATTCTTCAATTAAATTATAAACATGTTTAGGACAGGCTGGAGGTGATTTCAATTTTTTACCACTCCTGTAAAACTGAAAATATTAACAAAAGATTACTTGAACATGTAATTATTGTATATATTCACAGAGAGGTGTCAATTTGAAAATAAAATAAATTACAACAGCTTACAAGAACCACTCCTTAAAGACACATAGACTTTCTCTCTTTAATATAAGACTTTCTCTCTTTGATATAAGATTTTCTCTTATATTAAAGTACAATGGCCTTCATTAAAAAAAAAATGTTTAAGAATTTGTATTTAAGCAGGAGAATTGAATAATTGGAGTAATGTACTCAGATTCTAGGGGCAGGTTCAGTATTCCTTGGCTTGTTAGACACTGTGATTATTTTTATCATTTCATGAAAACCAGTGAACTCTTGACCTTGTTCTGCCCTTGATTCATGAATGCGAATTAGAGAACCATGGCCATGCAAGGGAGCCATGCTGGCTCCTTTTATAATCTCTTAATTAAAATCTAATAACTACATCATTGATATAAAAAAAAGCACACAAAACCCTCACCGAAGCCTTGCGCCCATACAAAATATACACATAGAAGAAAAAGTCAATATGATTACCTCTCTCAAACTACATATTTCACCACTTGCACTCCTTATAGTTGTATAAGGAGGTTTATCTCCGTAGGCAAATATCTCCCATAGAGTCGTACCAAATGCCCAAATATCGGCTGAAAAACTTTTCCGTGCAGCTTCAGGGTAGTCGTGATATTCTGGAGGTATCCAATGCAAACTTAAAACAAATAATAAATCGACAAATAAACGGAAGAGCTTAAGTAGAAAGCAAATATATAGGGTGGCACAAGAAGTATTTCACATTTTATGACTCACACTCTTACCAAGATATAAGTATACATTTGTAAATTAGTATGTTATTGGACATAGACGTTTAAGTGTAATATGCATATAGACACACACATAAACACACACGATTACAAAAATAAACAAACAACAGCTTTCACATCATCATATCCATAAAAAAAAAAAAATAATAATAAATAAAAATAATAAAATAAATAAAAAAAGAAAAAAGCTTGTAAGCATTAGTTTAGGGTTTAGATTTTGCACCAAGTAATTATCTTCATTCCAACATTTGACAAGTGCAATCTTGAACGACTTTCAACTAAAACCAACCTTAATCACACAAACACGTTTCAAATCTTTTCAATCTAATGTTCTTTAGACAAGTACTTGTTAATGTAAACGGTAGGCAAATGCATCACAAACTTTCGAAGAAATAACCTTCAAAGTGATTAATTCTTACTCCTTAGCGAAATTAATTTATCAATAACATAAAACATTTAATATTTTTTAAACTTGAGATTTATATGTATATATAAATATAAGACCGTACTATAATTCCAACACCATAATGTAAGGACAAACATCACACACAATATTTAATCATTTTGTATCACCAATAACCTCAACATAAAAGAAATAATATTCCACCAGTACTCCACTACTTTTCACCATTATCCAAAAGGGAATTCAATTTGTAAATGATAATACCTGATGTTTAAGGCGAGTGAAGCAGCAGCCAGCCACAATCGTAGGCTGGTAATATTACCTTTTCAAAATTATCACCGTTACAGGGTGCTGACATCTGCCTTTAGATTTCTAAAAAAGAAAATATTAGATACGTTGGTCCCAATCCCAAAATTTCTGAAGTGTGGTGAGCATAAAAATGCCAAAGAAGCTGTTGTTTTTTTATCCAACAGTATCTCACAGGGTATTCTAATAACTAAGTCTTTGGATGTAATAAGTGGTTAAGTTTTAGGAAGTTAAAAATAAGAAAATCCTAACTAGGATGTAAAATTTCATCCCTTTCTACGATGTAAAGTACATCCAATCCTTATCTGTTTAGGAGCATCAGTTTTTTTTTATCATAGATAAAACCATATCTAAAGGAAATGGGAAATATCCTAGCATAAAAACTCCTTAATTATTAATAATGATTTATTCGGAGCATAAAATAAGCTGTCATTTATAAGAATAAGGTGGACTGACTTATATCAGAAAGACCTGGTGTATGCAATCACTTCAAAATATGCAATGTTAAAATCACAAAACTTTGGAATTGTGCAAAGAAAAGTGTGAATATAAAAAGAAATATACTTACATAGTAGGATCAGCAACTAGTGGCTGTGTTTCTAGTCTTAGTAAGGCTTTTAGCCTTTGACAATCTTTGATATAAGGGAAATATGAAATTGTTCATCCTCAAAGCCATCATTTTCTTGCAAGGCGACTTCTTCAGTTACCTTTCTTACTCACTAGGAGTTACCAACTATCACTTTTTTTTTAGATTTTAGAGAGTGGGGCTCTATTTAGAATTAAAGATAAGAGAGAAAGTCAATAAGGATCTAGCGATCGGGTCAGGAGCGGTATCAAGTAACAGTATTTCCTTGGTAATTCGGTTCTTGGTAGGAAGGGGTAATGCAAGCAGTTCCGGGTAACACCAGTTTTATTCCTGATAAAAGAAGCCCTTTGTTACGCCCCACCCCCACCGCTTTTGTTCCACATAATTTTTTTTAATGATAATCGGTAATTGATAAGTGAAAGATACTCGATTATTTTGATAATCGAGTATGCAAATACTCGATCATGCCCATCTCTAATAGACACAGTAATAAATACAATAATTTGTGTCTTGTAAATCAAAAAATCTTTGCTTATAACCTCCAAAAACACTGGTGGCATTCAGTGGATGCTATACTTGATTTACCATGTTGAGCCACCCACCAGCCATATAATTGCCATTGAATTTTGAATTTTTTTTTTTTTTTCAAATTGATTCCTTAAGATTAGTGCTTTGAAGTTTTTAAGTTGTTAAAATTAACAAATAAAAGTCAAATGAGAAGCTACAGAGAGCAATGGCCACTTATTTTATTTCAAACATGCAATTTCAATCAAATGCAAGCATCGTCCATTTTTTAACAAGGATAACCATTATTTTGCTTTATTATAACTTAGATTTGAAACGAAACACTCAAATACAACTCAATTGGTTGAAAACAAGGGTGAAAACACACTATGAGGGCTCAAAGTTCAAGTGAAAAAAGCTTATGTATTTTGACTAATTCATCATTCATTTAAGTAAATTTTTTATGCCAAGATTTTTCCCCAATTCCTCCAAAACTGATTAACTAATTTTAAACATCAATTTAGAAAAAGTTAATTCATCATATTAATGATTATAGGGATTATAAACAACACCTGGAGATTGCCTAAGAGTAATATCTAACGTTTAAAAAAAAAATTATAAATGTAAAATAGCTTTTTAAAGTTTTCTTTCAATCCTTTTTCAAAATTCAAAAAATCATGGCATTGTAGAACCCCATCATTAGCACTCTTGAATTATGATTTCAATAATAAAGCTTAGCAGATTAAAATGTTTGACAAGGCACTATCTACTTATGCACAGTGGAGCAAAAAAATAAAAAATAAATAAATATACATCAGCGGTGGCTTTAAAGCCACAAACAAAATTTGACAACAAGCGCTTACAACAATCAACATAATTTACTTACATGAATCACACTCTGAATACAAGTAATTGCTGTTAACAACAAATAAATTGAAACAGCAAAAGCAATTATAAAAACAAATTATACCTAGAATGAAATAATAAAATAAATACAGACCACTTTGATACAGCGTCTTCGGTAAATCAGAGGTTATGAAAGTTAAACCAGAAAATAAGTAGTTTTTTGGAAAGAAAAAGTTCTGTAGTATTCTCAAGGCTTGCATGGTTGGTAATATGAAGAACTTAGTCTTCTGGTGACAATATCTCGATTTGGTGACAATATCTCGATATTTCTAGAAGTATGTTCAGGTGAGTCCGTGGTGTCAGATTGAGATTAACTAAGTTTTCACGTTATAAGTTGTGACTTTTATAATATACTAGCAAGATACCCGTGCTTCGCTACGGAGGAGTTATTTTAATTTGATAAGTTCAAAAACTAACATCAATAAACATTTAAATTATTTTACTATGCAAGGATATCGAGATTCAATCCCTCTCAATTATTTCTATCTCCCTCCTCTCTCTCTTCATCGAGATTGGATTAAAACTGTAGATTTTTATAAAGAACTCGCACACATTTTTTTATACATAGATATAGATATTGAATTCCATTTTACCCCCCTCCTAAATGAAAATATGACAAAAATGTACAAAACAACAATTAGTTTTCTCTTAAATTAAAGAGCTTTGATAAAATCTTCCTAAACTTTATGCAAGAAATCACACATCTTAAATTTGCTAAGATTTTTTACCACCGTAATCTTTGCTACACACAGATAAAACTCTTAAAAATAAACTTTAATTTTTTCTCTTTTCTTAACTATTATTTGAATAAGATTAAACACCTAATTTGATTTGTATAAATAACATTATTTGAGGGATAACTTTAGGTGTTATTATACAATCAAAACTTGTTGATTTTCATTTGCTTACTGTGAGTCGTTTTGACTCTTTACAAATTACTTCTAAGGTCATTTTCCAATCAAAGCAATTTGTAATAAAATGAAAACATATTGACAATAAGAATTAATTTAAATCAAATTATAACTACTATTTACAAGGGGAGACACTCAGAGAAAAATAGACTTCAGCGCCGGGACTCGAACCACGGACCTCCCCATATTTCCAGTACAGGTGCTCTAGCCAATTAAGCTACACCGAAGAATAATTTCCTCTGTCGATAACAATTCCTAGTCCTGAATTAAGCTTTCAAAAATATAGGGGGGTCCGTGGTTCGAGTTCTGGCGCTGAAGTTATTTTTTTAAGGAAGTTCGAATTATCGAGAGTTGGGGAGAGGAACTTCTAATTGCTGAGTGTCGATGTCTCCACTTTTACAGAATTTTACTTCCAATTACTGAGTTTACCAAATTGTATTGTTTTTCTTCAAAATACCAAGAGCTTTTCTGGGGACATAGAATTTGCTTCGAATTATTGAATTGTTTGTATTAATGAATGTTTAAATTATCATCGAGAGTCGACAGTATTTAGAATAAATTTTATTAAGACTAACTCTCATGAAGGATATTTAAAATTCCTTATTTGTTTTAAACTGAATTGTAAGTATTTTTATATTTTATAAATTTGTTTTTATTATTAAATACAACAAAATTTATATGATAATTCCAAATATTTATATTCAAATTAAATTGTTAATTGTTAATAAATTAGAAAAAAAGAACTGGTTTTTTGTAGAATTAATACTATTGGCAATATGTTTTCATTTTTAGTACAAATAACTGTGATTTGACAATGATAGAAGGAATGTAATAGGCAGAAACGTCTCGCATTAAACAAATGAAAATATACAAGTTTGTAATAACAACACCTAAAATTATCCATCAAGAAAAAAACATTTATATCAGCTATTATAAGATGGAGAATAATAAGTTATTTTCAAATAAATGATCAAATAGTAAATAAAAACAAAATTATAAAATGAGCGAAAAAATACAATGATACTTTGAGATAATGAAATGTGAATTGATCAAGTAAAATAAAAGATTAATAATGGAATAGATGATAATGGTAAGATTGAAGCATCCTAAAATGTGAAACACCACCCTAACAATACATACAAAATAAATTTCCAAACAAAGTAAAACAGTTTGATAAGGAAAATGTAGGAAACATTGATAATAAGTTTTTTTATATTTTGTTAATGCAGTACGACCAAGAAGAATACTAAAGTAAATTTAATTATTACTGATTAATTCCAAAAAAAAAAACAGAGTATGATTTTTAAAGATAAGGAGGATTGGCTACTTTATTCCTCCTTAATATAGTATGATCACAATAAACACCACAAATTATATTTTTCTTAAGTAATTTAGCATGCTCTTCTAAGACAGTCCAACATTTTCAATGGCATGCTTTACAATATTTTATCATTTCTAACTCCGCTTTGTAATAATGATCAAAAATTCTAATTACATCTACACATTGAGAGAACTCAATTAAATTAAAAGGTGGTAGCAATAAATATTAAAACACTTACGAACTTCGGTGCTGTCGAGTAACTATGCCATCTAAAACCTAAATCTAAACACCAACAAATCTGCTGAGTTAAAATACCAGAGGCTAGATATGTTGGTACTTTTTCAGATGGTTACTCCCCTATGTTTTTTAAAATATAGATTACTAAGTGACTATAGGACAAAGGGTTGTGTAGTCCAATGCACATTGGGACCAAGAAATATCACACTTCTATTTTTATAAAGGAAGCAATAGTCTAAAGAAGAACATTCTGTACACCTTCTTTAGATTGTTACTCCCTCTATTTTTTTATATGGGGAGTAACAATCTAAAGAAATGCCGATATATTTCACACTGATGATCACAAGGAATTAAATAGTAAAGTGGCCGATAACCTATGCTGCAATAACCCGGTGTGTTGATTGTGATTCAAAAAAGGACAAAAAAAAAAGGAGAAACATATTTCTAAATGCCATATTATGTACAGTAAAATCTCGCATATAATACGCACAATTTTTACTTATTTATTTCTTCTAAAATAAGGGTGAGTATTATACACAAGTGAAAATAATTACCTATTGATTTTTTTCAACTTTATTAGGTAGATATTTGAAAAATAACCAGAATACTATCTACTTGCCGAAGCCAGTACAATGTGGTCATTAGTGAGCTATATAAGCGTGCGTCAAAGCGAGGGGGAAGAGAACCCCTCAGGGGGTGTCCCTCACCCTGCTCCGTCCTTGAACCATAGATACAAATCACATCTCATGACACGGATCGACCCACATCAAAGTGTGAGGGAAGAGAACACCTCAGGGGGTGTGTCCCTCGCCATCCTCCGTCCTTGAACCATAGATACAAATCACATCTCATGACACGGATCGGACCCACATCAAAGTGTGGGGATGAAAACACATCGGGGGATGTCCCTCTTCCTGCTTAAGACACACATCATAGATTTAATTCAGAGTATTATGGCACGGGATTGAATACACGACCTCGAGTCGCCTCGACTCATTGCTAGCTCGGTGGGCGCCTAGAGCACCTTGGTCATGCAGGCTATTATCAGTAAGTATGTCTTCCTAATAAAACTGTTTTACTTCAAAGAGATTTATTTAAGATTTTAAAAAAACTTTTCTACTGGTAGCACACCTATATTAATGGTAAATATTAATAAGTAAAATAATACGAACTCATAATCCTTGTAATTTTGAAAAAGTCCAGGATCGGCTAACCGGATGAAAAATGAATTATCAGTGTGTGACGCAACAAGAATTTTTTCACACCTTATAAACCCATGAGCAAAGCCCTCCTCTTCCTGCATAATGATAAATAAATAAATAAATACAAATTTAACTAAATAATTATATGATATATGTACATAATTTCCAAAGAAATAATTAAAACCCAAAACTAACTTACCATCAACCATAAAGCATTTGCTAAATAAGTAGCTGCTTCGACCAAATCAACTTCTTTGATTAATTTCTTATTCGCTTGTAAATATTTGTTCAAAGGTCCCAAAGGGAAAAATTCCATTATCATCGATATAGGATCAGAAAGAGTGACTCCAATTAGATTAACAAATGAAGATGACTGAAGAAGACCCCAGTCACTAGCCAGTTTTAAAAAGTCCTAAAAAATAAGATTATTTTTATTTTATTCTAATAACTACCTTGTTTCGAATATACAGTAGAACCCCGAAAATCCGAACTAATTGGGACCAGGGTCAGTTCGGATTTCTGAATTGTTCGGATTATCGGGGGGTCTGGTTTTATTGTCGATTAAAATAATTAAATTGTTACTGGAGAAGTTTATAGGTTCATTCTAACATCATAACATTCTAACGTTTCAGCATGAGAAATACCCAACCCAGTATTTATGATAAAAGAAAGAGATATAGAATAATTATGATTAAGTTAGAACGTTGACAAACCTTTTTCGGTATTCGGTTCAGTAGAAATGTAGGATGGCAAGTATAAAGGAAGAGTATTTCTAGAAATGCATTAAATACGATTGAGAATAGGAGAGGGTTTTAAGAAACATGTAGACACGGCTAAACGCAATTCCGGGAAATTTCACCTAGCCGTGAGTTTGAAATGTCTACTAAAACAACAGTTCTCTGAAAAATGATATCCTGCTCATTTAAAACTAATATCAGAATTTTTTTTTTTTAAATAAATTTTATTTGTTCAATAAATTAATTTTTTTTTCACTACTAGGAACCTGGAACCACAGGAAACACTTCTATGTAATATTATGTATGTTATTGATATCATTATTCGAATTAAGATGTTACAGAAATACACTCTTTTATAAATTACAGCACATACTATAACACGTTTTTTTTTTTTTTTTTTTTTTTTTAAACCCCAAAAGTTGTTCGGAATATCGGGGTTTTCGGATTGCGGGGTTCGGATTTCTGGGGTTCTACTGTAATACGCACTTATTTCCGTTTTTGATTCACGAATATTGGTGTGCGTCTTATATTTGAGGTGTGTTTATATTTTTCCCCTGATTTTTGGTCAAAAATGCGTCATATATTCGAAGCAATATGAGGGGTCACCAGATTACACTATTTTACACACATGTTAAGTATTAGATGTGTGAAAAATACTATTAATAATTTGATTACCTTAAGGAAGTGATCATGGTATAAAGGTTTAAGAGATTTCAAAGCTACTTCAACTTTTTCTTTCTTACTACGTTTCCACAAACACTTGTACATTTGGGTAAATTCTTCATCCAACATTTTACCTAGAACACACATTACACTCTTAATAGATACTATGAATTAACAAGGACAAATGAGGACCAAAAATATTATTAGTGTAAGGGTAACACTCACTAGATTTATAATTTTATGGTAATAAAATCAATATTTGTCCTCAAATAACACAATAGGTTTGTTCCAACAACACTTCAAACTAGTTTGAAACTGTCCTACGCAAGCGCATCGACCAAAATTGAATGCCTTTTGCTAATGCGCACGCATCGGACAGTTTCAAACAAGTTTGAAGTGTGGTTGGAACAAACCTAATAAGGAAAAGTTCTCAAAAAGATGATGAAAACGAAAGTGAGAAAACAAACCTCTAAAAATTTGCAAATCTTTAACGTGAATACACTGAGTGGGCCCATAAGAGAAATTCAGTGATTTTATCATATTGCAAGAAGCCGGTTTCATTTCACTTTGATGACAGAGTAACAGATTTGATTCATCTGAAATTAAAAAAAAAAAATAATAATAATAATAAAATTAGTATCATAATGTAAAACACATTTTGTAAAATAAATAAAAATAACTTTAGATGTTCCAAATTACCCACAGTAAAAACCCCCACAGTTCTTAGTAACACTATATGAAGGTTTAAGGCCCCCATACACAGTCAAACATTTTGTGCAAACATCATGTTTGTGCAAACATTTTGAGCAAACATCATGTTTGTGCAAACATTTTGACCATGTATGGGGCTGCTTGATGTTTGTGCAAACATTTTGACCATGTATGGGGCTGCTTGATGTTTGTGCAAACATTTTGACCATGTATGGGGCTGCTTGATGTTTGCGCAAACATTTTGCACAAAATGTTTGATCGTGTACGGGGGCCTTTAGATCAATGGATTCTAAAAAGGTTTTACAAGTTCTTGATCTAGTTCTTTCCCTATTGATGATTGTCATTCATCTGATACTATATTTATTAACACTGTTTTTCCTCTACAAATACATAATATCTTATTTGCTTAAAAAAAAAAAAAATAAATAAATAAAATACAAGTTGAATGGATTAAGAACTTTCAACAGCTCATAAGAAGCTATAAGCTAGCAGGCAGCACATGGGGACAATAGCACTTCCCATTAAAGGCGGCCCTGTGTGATGGGGTCAATCTCAGTGCAACATCCACTAACTCTTGAAAAACACTAGCCGCCACAAAAGTCAAACATGTTTCTCTTTAGTGGCAGCTTGGGGTCCAGTAGCTGGGTCACGTGGCCTAGTGGAAGCCATTCGTAAACGATGCATTTATTTAATGGTCACCACAAGAGTGTCAGACTCCGTAGAGGAAAGAACTATTTTATTGTTTGTTTAATTTTAGTAGTGTTTAATAGTGTCTGTGATTGTTACCGTGGTAAAATGAGTACAGTTGAAGAATCGTAAATCAAACCAAGAACCGGTCCCAGTACAGTAAAATGGAGTCGGGAAAATATTTGTGTTTTTAGAAAGTTACGAAAGCTATGAACTGCTGTGGAACATTTGTAACGCTGAAAACACACGGGCAATGGCTGCCAGTATTGGATGCCAATACTGTCCTCGTGCGATAGCGTATTGTCTGGACTCTGCAATGGAGCCACTACTGGTGGTCAGTGCACTATTGTCTCCATGTGCAGGGGGTTTACGGGAATCCAATCTGGATTCTCTGGGAATGCAAAAAAGGCATGAGAAATTATTAGATAGTGATTTTTGGCACCCCAATATCATTATTCAATGCACAATTATATTTTGCCAAAAAGTGAATTATTCACATGAAATTAAGGCTAAATATCACCTAACTTGCTGGAAAAAATTTTCAAAATGTATTAAAAGAACAAATAATTAGGTATCCACACGGCCAAGAAGATAACATAATTTCAATTTGTCTAAAACCAAGGATAAAACACTTAGAGAGGAGGAAAATATTTTTGTTGACCAACTCCAAGGAAATGTTTAAAATGGCCGGTCCCCATTTAACTAAAATTGTGTTTTATTAATAATAAATGCATTAACTTAATATTATATTTCCTCACCATATTCAGAAGAAGGCAAGCACTCTAACAAACAGAAGTTCTTGGTAGGACAGCTATACTTGTCAACTATAGATTGAATAGACACATAACTCTCTTTATCTGCAGCAAACCAAAATGTGCCGTTGGTTTTTGTCAGTATACTGTAGGTAACAGGAGTATTACTGAAAGAAAAACAATATATATACTGACCATACATTGACAGTTTGCATTTTATGTGGCGACAAAACTGTATGTGGCGGTCATTATCCAGACAACACATTGCATTGACTTTAAAACATGTTCAAAGTACTTCTGTAGATATATATTTTTTTTTAAATTGTCTAGAAGTCATTTTGGTGGTTTTATGAAAGTAAATTGTATAATTTAATTGATGTGATTTCTCACTTGGAGCGCTGGTGTCTGAATTGTATATTGAGACCTAGTATATTCGATTACATTCTGACGTTGAAGTGTTGTCCGCCATTCGGCTACACCGCAAGGTCATCTAAATTATTTTTTTACCCACTGTGCCATCCCTGTCCCATTAAGGTTTACTAGACCTAAGGAATATTTTCTGCTTAAAGTTAAAGTTCTATCTATTCTAAAGTTTTTCCGTGTAATCCTTTAACTATTATGCAAAATCACAATCACGTCTTTTATCTGCTCCTCTTTAATACCTCTTAACTTTAGAACGGTTAAGGATACAATACTAGACATGCATAAAGACAGAGATGCATAAAGGTTAAGAAATAATTTGCAGATTGTCTTTTAATACATTTCTTGGTTTCCCGGCGAATTCCACGCCACAAAGACTTTTGTGAACGACTTTTCTCATCCACTATACTAGAAGTATCTTCAGGGATGTGGAGCATTGAGATAATAACTTAAATCAACAACAGTATATACAGTTCTTTCAAGTAAATATCCCAATGTACCGCACCCCTGAAGATGCATTCAGTAGTAGAAGCCATAGGTCAGACTTCAAACCATTCATATTGCGGATTTTACGGGAAAACCAATAACATTACTACTTTTAAACTTGATCAACTTATACTCATGCTGACTACAATAGTTCTTTTCCAGAATACATGGAAAACACAGTTCAATTTAAAACTTATCAATTTTGCACACATCTTTGGTAGAATGAAGAAATTGGTTAGCAAAACTAATCAGTTTTTAATCTTCTGATACATAAAAATAAATACCATTAAGCCTTCATCATTTAATACACACAAAAAGAACAACTTAAAAGCGGCACTTACCTTTTTTTGGTACACAAGTCAATGTAATATTTATCAAACGATTCTTCGCTTTCTCTCAGTATATAGCATCCAGGTTTGTTATTTCTTTTTTCTTCTAGCTTAGCATAAGAAAATTTACCCCTGAAAATTAAACAAATAAAAATATAAATTGTTAAAAAAAAATAAAGTCAATTAATGTTGTGTTATCAATAGGTGCTTTTGTTTTTGTCACTTAATAACAATAATAAGCGATATTTTTGCAGTTGTACTTAAACTACTTTCGTATTTAAGATATAGAGATTTAATTAAGAATTCAGACAAATTTAATATTTTAATAATTTCTTTTTATATATAAATCTATCATGAGTTAGTATCCCGACTATTAGTTATAATGAGTAAGCTTAACCTTCTGCTGGGCGCGCCATCTAGAGTCTCAATACCGGGCGCGCGCGCTGTACTCAGTTCTGACTTTCTTTAACTCTCTTTAAACCAGTATATTTTTTATTTAGAAGTAAAATAACAATAACTTACAACTAATTGCCCTTCTTTAATACAAAAATTATACTTTTTTAATAAAAAAATTAAAATTTAAGACATTTACATAATTTAAAAATAAAAAATAATTTAAATTTAAGACATTTACATTATTTAAAAAAAAAAAAAATTAAGACATTTACATTATTTAAAAATTTAAGACATTACTATTTTAAAATAAAAAAAATAAAGAATTTAAAAATTCTGATCCAATCTTCAGGATTAGTGTATTTTTTTCTCTTGACCCCTAGAAGATACATTTTGAATAAAAAATGTTATAGCTAAATAATAAACCCCCATCCCCTTGGTACCCTCTCCCTTTTATAAGGGGGGGGGGGGGTCTAAATAATAATGAAAAATAATATTAAATCAACACTTATATAAGAAAATTGCAAATAATTGTTGGTCTATAGGAATAAAAAATACTTACATTTCTGGGCGCAAACGGCACTGAGTTCCGCAATGTAGAGGTAGGACAAATTAATTCCCGATATCACAATAAAAAGCACTAATAAACACCTGCTAGCTATCTCTTACTCCCTAGAAGGGTTTAACAAAGGAATACTGATAAGCCTCCTCGACCTTGAACCTACCAGTTGCGTTTTATATTTAAAAATCTATGTTTGCGGTACTGAGTGCCGTCATGCGCCCGGCAGAAGGTTAATGAAAACTTTTAAAATTATTTTTAAACATACTTTAAAAATCAGCAGGTGTCTTTAAGAAACATTTATTATAATGTGTTAAAAATAGGTAGGTTTTGCTTTTTTCAAGTAATTTACATAGTTTTTAGTAAAAATTAAGTAAACTAAACAACAATATTGATTTTTTGAGTTAACACTGTCTCAAAGAACATCTTCACCTTAAAGTTTAAACAGCTTAAGTAATATTTACCACCTTACAGGTGGGTTTACACCTGACACTTCTCTGCGGCAATAAATGTCAAGTGTCAGACAGAAATTGCTTTGAGTGTTTACATCTGAGAGAAATTGCTTGAGATTTATGTCGGAGATATGAGTCTGACACTTCTCACAATGCTTCAATTTGCAATAAATGTACGACAAATATAGTAATCGGTGTTTACATCTGTTGTTATAGAAGTGTCAACACTTATAGCTGAGAGTAGAAACATAAATCTCAGACATAAATTTTTCGGTGTTTACACTACTGAGATTTCTGTCTGACATAAATGTCAGATATAAACACACCTTAACTATTTTCTTTATGTTAAAAAACCAGGATATTTCCATGGTAGAAACAACAACAATGGTGCTTCAATCACTATATTTCCTATAGTTTCTCCTTCTCCTTCTTCTTTTCTTGGAATAAAAGTCATAACTTTTATTTGGTTTATTGCTACATTGATTTCCAACCCAACTTATGAGGCTCTGGTTCTTAATTCCGTAACCATTTCTTTTGCTTCCTCCATATTCTTAGCTATCAGACCATGATCATAGTTCAGCTATAGTTGTTGATGTCTAGTTTATCTCTTTTCTTGTGTAATACCAGTAAGTTTGCTTTTTACCTTTTCTTTTCATACATTATTTTCAAATTCCCCTTAACCAGACGATGGTCACTCCCTATAGACAGATGCTCTTCTACTTCAATATCAGTGAAAAGGCTTTTCTTTGTTGGAGATGATAAATTCTATTCCATTTGTAGACAGACCATCTGAGTTTTGCCAAATACGTAAAGAGCGTGTATAAATACGAGAAGAATGGGTATAAATACATAATGAACATGTATAAATCAATTAAAAACAAGTAAAGAACGAATATATATCTTAGGGGACAGCTGTGTAGATGACAAAATCTCCTATCCTTGCTTTTCTACCTTCAACCCTTATTTTTATCTACACAGCCCTTCAGCCCACCTGTAGTACCCCGACAGCCAATAGAAAGCGCTAGATATACTACTAGATATACTAGTGTGCCTCTTAAAGAGAAAGACCATAAAAATTTAAATTTACATTCGCAGGTCAGTTGCGATGGAAATTAAAAATGTATATTTATGTTTGGAGGACTGAAAGGGAATTGTGGATACACGCTTATAATTATGAAGTGTGGTTATTAATACAGTAGAACCTCGCTTACACGATCCTCAATAACACGACAACCTCAATTACAAGTGCAATTTTCAAATCCCCTTGAGATTGCCATAACACATAATGTTAAATTGACCTCCATAACGTGACTATTATTAACCAAACAACCTCAATAACTAAGATTTTTCCCAATTCACAACTTAATTTAGAACTTCTATAACAAGTTGTTTTGAGAAGTCAACCTCTATTAACACGACTGATAGCCAAAATAACCTTGATAACACGACCCTCAACAAAAAGAGCACCTCAAAAACAAGACTTCTTCCTGGCTCTACTGTATTAGGAAGCACTACATTTGATATTGTAGTACATAATGTTCTGATATTCTATGTTCTGATATTCTAGTACATAAGTGCACTGTTTCTTTTCTCAACTCAACAAGGTAATTACCAGTATTATAATAATCTGTGGCGCAATAATAATAATAATGTCTCGCTCTATCAGCTGTATAAACTGTATAATTGACACTCGTATTCAGATGAAGGCCACTTTATTTAAGTAGCTACCCATTTACATCTGTGTAAACATCAAGAATATAATAAGACGGGAAATTACATAATATTAATATGCAATCTACATATGTATACATTAAAAAAAGAATGTTAACATACCCCACAGGTCCATGGCACTTAAGTTTCTTCAGTCTGAGTAATGAAGGTGTTGAAAGCTCCTTACATAAATTAAAGGTCCATTTAACTGACAGCCTATAATAACCATCTAATAGGCTGACAAATGAAATGGCCGTGCTGATCGAATCAAACATAATATACAGTGGAATGCCGGTCTTTCTGGAAATTTCAACTGATCCATCGTCTCTTAATGAAATAAAGCAAAGGTCTTCAATCGAACAGATATGCTGCCACTGAAAAATAAATAAATAAATAATAAATAATAATAATAAATACATAAGGTTTGTTCCAACCACCAGTTTTGAATCAGTTTCAAATTAGTCCAAGATTGACGTAATGCGCAAGCGTAATCAGTGGTCAGTTTGGAATTGATTGGCTCCTGAACTCGAATTAAACTGTCTGATGTAGTAGGTTTTAACACTGTTATTACAAGCAATTTGTTGATTTGATCGTTTAAAGTGACTACTCTGACTAGTTCGAAACCAATCCGGGATTCAATCACAGATCGGTTTCACGAGCCAAGTTGTAACAACCGACTTAAAGTCAGATTTCGAGTTTAAAGCCTGTTAAAGCCATATGTTCTGCTTCTGCAGTTGATAAGGCGAAAGTTTTCTGTTTCCTTAATGCCCAACTCTATTTCTGAATATCCTACAAATATTCCTTTATCTGATTTTGCTTCAAATTTGCCTTTTCCAATTCTTTAATGTAATAAGAACAATTTGCAAAAACTTGTAAGCAGATGTTCTCCTTATGTAACAACTTTTTTTAAACCTACGATGTAGTTCAGATTTACCTAACATATGGTTACAAATAGATGAGTGGAAATGATATACTTACTGATTTAACATATGGTTACAAATAGATGAGTGGAAATGATATACTTACTGATTTAACATATGGTTACAAATAGATGAGTGGAAATGATATACTTACTGATTTAACATATGGTTACAAATAGATGAGTGGAAATGATATACTTACTGATTTAACATATGGTTACAAATAGATGAGTGTAAATGATATACTTACATACTGATTTAACATATGGTTACATATAGATGAGTGGAAATGATATACTTACTTCATTCACATCTGAACACTTGTAAAGAATTCCCGGCATATCGTCATGGTAAGGGTTCACTACAATAGAAATGGCTTTGGTCGCTTCGCTTTCTATCACCCAGGCGTCGTATTCTTCGATGAGGTAGTTGGGCGCTATCCCTTCAAATTCTTCCAAGTATCCACTTTTTAAGTATGCTACATCGTTAACACCCCCCTGGTTGATAATCAAAGACAGGTTTTCGTCCATCTTCTTCTTAGCGAATATAAAGTGGCTCTTTGAAATCTCTTTAGGAATGTACTTCTTGTAGTTGTTGAGAACTTCGGAGCGAGGCACATTATGCTCTAGGATGTCTCTGTACATGTCCGTCACGCCCAAGCCCATCAGCTCCTGTTTGTGCTTAATGCAGGTGATGTCGGGCACGGCACCGTCTAGAACGTCCCTTCTGACTTGGGCGAAATAGAAGTTGAACGTCTGATGGTCGAGACGTCTGAGTTTCTCGACGTTTGGAACTTTGAACCTTATGCGGAACGCCAATTTCTTTCGGTTCAAAGCCCATAACGGACCGTTTAAAGCCACCCAGAACTTCTTGCTCAGTCGTAAACCGAACAGATGTCGAGAAACAGGGCTGATTTTAAGAGTTTTACATACGTAGATAATAACATCTTCGGCGTAAGTCTCGGGTGTAAGAGTGTAGACGATATCCAACCTCTCCGTCACCACAGAAATATGGATTTCCTTAGTACTATTTATACTCGCCATAACGATGACGACCAGACCAGACCCTAACACCAACTCAACTAAAACAAAACTAAAACTTAAAACACAAAAACAGACTAGGGATAGAGTTTAATATAGCATTATACTAGATGGGGAGAATAAAATATCCTTTATCAGTGACCGATCACAAGCCAAAATCTTTTATCCTAAACCAATCACAAGCTAATATCTTTTATCAGTGACTAATCACAAGCCAACATCTTTTATCAGTAACCAATCACATGCTAATATCTCTTATCAGTGACCAATCACAAGCCAGGCTTGACGGTGGGGTGTCGACTATCAAAGAATCGATTACCCGATTCTTCCCAGGCCGATTCTGAGAATCGATTCCAACTTGCAACTTCAACTTGCTAGGACAGTGGCGTATCCAGCGGCTATGTCTGGAAGGGGCACATTCTAAGTCAGTTTAGATTGGGGGGGGGGGGGGGGGATTCATAGTGGTAATAATAAAAAGGGAACTACTTATTCAACAAAGCAGCTCCCGCCCCCCCTCAAAGAAGATGTACAATTAATAAAAAAAAAATCTCTAAGTATCAACAACTGTTTTAGAACGTATTCGTTAGAAAATGTTATGCTAATGCTTACTGCAGTACAATATCTCGTCTGCTGTTAATTTTTAATTATTGGGGAGGGATTATTGGCGGGGGCTGCAGGGGCCTCTATTTGTTTTAAATTTTTAGTGGGGTATTAGATGAAGATTATTAAATAGTAGATTACAAAAATATATAAAACTTATGGAAAGTGTTAAATTTCAGACTATTTTGTCAAAAAAACATTAAAAGTTCTTACGTGAGATTTTACACAGAACCATTTTATTTTTTAAGTATCTTATCTATTGCAACACTGGCACTGAGGGTGCGTTCGGAAACACAAACCGGTCATTCTCTCGGTCGACCGGCGGTTTGTTGTGGTAAGTGTCATGGCGGCGTGGTTAGTGTGATGTTTCCGAACGGCTCCGGTTCAAGTCTGCGGTCGACCGAAAAGGTTATAAACATAGAGAGGTTACAAATATAAATTCGTTTTTGTATGGTGTGAGATCAAGGATCTTATAAAATTAATATTTTATAAGATCCTTGTTGTGTGAGATAGAAGTGAAGTTGTGACGATTCCTCAAGGGAATAAACTCTAGCAGCGGCACCCCTTTAGGTTAATCCTTAGGTTATCTGTATAATATATCTGTCATCCCTTTCCTTTTTCCTTTAACTAAAAACTATACGACGTTCAGCAGCATCTTCCTCGTTTTCACGAGGAAAATTCACCGAGCTCTCAGGAATCTAATCATTCTTAGTGTATTTCTATAGTGGGAACGTTAGATGGTTTGAAGTAATCCAAAGTAGTAGGTACACCGAAGATTTGTTACTCTAGAGCGAACAAAATGTTGTATCAGAGAAACGTGTTTAAAGAACTGAAGGACAACAAATCCTTGCACTGCACTGTTTACATCGATAATATCAACTCTTCTGTGTAAAAATGATACCTTTATGTACAAAATATGCTAATAAACAGTTTAACAAATGGATATAATCTCTAATGTAAAAATCAAGTAAAGTTATGCCACCAAGCGATCCTTGACGCACAATCTCCTTCTCAATTCAGCCAGGGGTTCTATTTTAGATTGTCTAAAATAACAACACTCAATCGACCCCCAAATAACGTAAAATAACGGTAAAACTGAAGAATATACTACGGTCTATAGAAAAGATAGTGGGGCCTTACTCCAACGTATTCTTTTGACAAAGGGATATCAACTCTCCTATGAACAAATCACACACTATATTTATTATAATTTCTCAAATGTTTATATCATACAAATGTACTATTACAGAGGAATATTATCTCTCAAGTGTATAAATTAAGCAAAGTTGTGCCGCCAAGCGATTCCCTACCGTATCGTCTCCTGCAATCCAGCCAAAAATAACAACTACGTCGTATCCATAAATTGTTGAAAAGTAGGATTCATAACAAAGTAAATAAAATAACGATGGCAAATAGGACAAAGGGTGGTATATTTTTAATAATGAACTGTTGTACAAAGGAAATCTAACTTTTCATCTTTCAGTTTTGATATATTTATTGCTATTATTAGTCACAAAATTACCCACCAAATTCATTTCATTTTTAAAATAAAAAAGGTGAATAACAAAGATAAAGAGTGCCGATAAAGGTCTATGTTTCACAAAAACTAAATAATAAAAAGAATTTTAAAGATTAGCAAAAATAAAAAGACGCAAAAAGAGAAAACACATTTAAACTATTTATTTTTTACAATGACATTTCGCATAAGAAGGTAACATTATGGTTACTAACCAACTACTAACCGTATTTCGAGTTCGGTCGAAGCGGTCGCGACCGAAGCGGTCGACCGCTAAAACGACCGGCGCTTTACGAACGCGGTCGGTTGTTTAGGTTGGTGTTTCCGGACACACCGGTTACTTCTCGGTCGACCTGGTTAGTGTTTCCGAACGCACCCTGACATTGCCAAAGAAGAAGAAGACGAATAAAATGATATTTATATTTATTTGTTTGTTTATTTTTTTATCTGAGTTCGATGTTGATGTAGCAAGACTACGCAATTTTATGTTTTTATTTTTTTAAATCTTATTTTATTTCCGTTATCATGATAATAACAGCTTATCGGCCGTAGTATTAGATATACTTTTGTTTATACGTTTACACTTTGTGCTATCGTTCCGTTTTTAAATTTTTTATCATCTGTGACGTAGGATCGATATTGCATATTGCACCGTCCGATTGTTAAAGTACAAATAGGGTTTTTTTAGCATGTACCCGTACCCTGATTGTGCGTTGGCTGGCGGGCCCTTCTCCAGGCCGTGGATGAACCGAAGTGGCGCCGCCGCTCCCTCGAGTGGTAAAGGCCTCAAAGGTGTAATCGCCGGTAAGAGTACATCCCTTTACCACAGTTTATATCCGAATGCGTTGAGATTTTTTAGACAGCGACATTTCTCGCGCTCCAAACTTGACGGATTTGTTGTGACTGGACGTTAGGAGAGACATAGTCACTTTTGATCTGATATCGTTGACTAGTGTATGACAGAATATTGTCGCTCTTGCTTCTCTCTACGCTAAATTAGCCGTTCATGCCGAGATTCCGTGTAGGCTACTCTCAGTAACTTAAATAAACATCAATCTGACCAGTTTATTGGAAAAATAAATCTGTTTTTGTAT
The DNA here is from genome assembly GCA_001010745.2 of Gerris buenoi. Classification (NCBI taxonomy): domain Eukaryota; kingdom Metazoa; phylum Arthropoda; class Insecta; order Hemiptera; family Gerridae; genus Gerris; species Gerris buenoi. The sequence goes on from KZ651222.1 coordinate 69,383, forward strand.
TTATACACACCTGTCAGTTCAATAGTTTGGTAGACTATAGATTTTTATCCATCTCTCCTTTACCACTTTACCCGTATTTTTCAGAGTCTCATAGTTCATTAGACTCATGTTGACGACGATCACATTTAGTTTAATTATGGTCTTTATTAATGTCTATCCTGTTTTATCCCGTGAGAGTGAGAATTCCATACCTTAATATTAGAAGCTAATTTGCCTCTAATTTTGATGAGTTATTGATTAGACATTTTGAGAGTTCTGACCTATTGCGTTCTCTGTGCAATAACTTTGGATTAGCTGAGGTGTAGATTATCCACCACCATTAAGACAACTAGGTCACTTCTGCTCGATTATATCGAATTAATGTCAAGGCTACAGGTTAGATCCTTGGCATGTTAATTTTCATGGCTCACTCTAGTGGTTACACCATCTTTATTTTGGCGATTCATCGGTGCGTGAATTGGCTTGACTGCATCTGAGATTAGTTAAAACGGCCTAAAAATGGACCTAATTGCTAGTTTTCAACAAATGAGCTCACTTGCCCATTCTGTTACTATTACTAGGGTTGCCATATGGTCAAAACCATAGTTGTGAACTATTTCCCCTCCCACCTGCTTCTTTAACCCCCTCCCCCACATTTGAAAAACGATTTTAAAGTCAAAGTGCGTGAGTGCGTATGTATGTTCGTTCTGACCATCTGAATTAAATTTGGCACACACACACATTTGTCATCTCCCTGGTGAAAATATTGGTGTAGTTTCATCCTCTAATATTTACTCATTTTCAAGATGGCAGTCATAATGTGCCACTTTTAAGGCGAAATTCCACCTAATCACTTATCAATCACCACGTCTCTAAAATTTTTGATTCTAGAATCCCAAATTTTGCTAGAAATCTTGCTTTAATCATTCAGATCCCCGCTATTGAAGTATATTTTTTTTTTTCAAGATGGCAACAATTTTTTTTATACTTGCTATTAACTACTGAACTATTGAGCCTTGAAATTTGGTAATAAGTTACTTCTTATGACATAAACATGTTCTATAAAGGGATTTTGCTATCTGACTTGTAATACAAAATGGCGACCACATACATGTTCAGAAGCAAATTCCCCTTAATAATGTATTCATCGCTATATCTCCAGATAAAGTTGACGCTAGAATTGCCAACCTTAATACAGTAATTCCTTTATTAATTAAGACGTGCTCTAAGCAAGATTTTTATTATCTGCCATTTCAATTCAAAATGGCGGATAACAAAAACCTTAGGACGCTTATGTGGTCATCTCATGTTTCTAACATGCGCAAGAATTATAGCAAAACAACTGAATACACTTCTCTAGCACCACCTCACTAGAGAGAAAATGTAACACATCTATTATGCTGGGATAAACTCCAATTTCTTGTACCGGATAGAAATCTGGGGAAGCTCTAAAGATATTGATCCAGTCTTGAGCCTTCAAAAACGAGTGAAGTTTCCACTTGTGGCTCTGCTCTTTGGAAACCCTCAAATAAAACCAATGAAACAACAAGTAGTCCAGTCGAAGAAAAGTTTCACCCTTGTTTAAATCCAAAAGTTTTGAAACTGTGTTTTCATGTTTTCTTTCTCAGCTTTAATTAATTTCATTAAACAAATTTAAATGAACGTGGTTTTAAAATAGGTCAACAGAGATAATAAATTATTAATTGCTTCAATACATGCTGGCTATATTTTGACCTTCTCTTAGGTCATTTTCAAGCCTATAGCATAATTGAATACAAGGTTTTTCTATTGTATCATCCAGCTGAACAAGGTTGTTACATTTATAACAATATTAAATTTTAGACTACTCATTAGTTTTATGTTTATTCATAAGCTTTTTAATTTCCATTTTCAGCCATTGTAGTAGTTTCATCTTTACCATGATTATTCCTTGGCATTTAAAAATAAAAAAAAAATATTTTTTAAGGGCCATAGTTATAGAATAAACTAGTGAAAATCAAAGTATAAGTCAAAAGTTTACGATATTTTAGAGAGAAAAGTATGATTAATCTGGATTTTTTTTAAGCCATCGTTTTTTCCCCGCTTAGATCTTTCTTATGTTTAATTTCAGTTTATTACTTTTTAAATTTTGATATTAATGTCTGGTAAAAATGTATAGATTAACTTGTTTGTGGATTCATGTTTACTGTGCAATATTGATTTATATGTGGAAGGTTGCTGAATGAGTCTATTGCAAAGGATATTTTTAAGAAATTAGTCTCTATGTAACGAATTCTTTGCAAAATAAATAATAATGTGCTCAAGATCCTCCTCAACGCCAAATTTTGAACCCAGCAAGGAATGTACTTTTCCTAAATAAATAAATATTACATATGTCACAATTGGCTCTCAATCTACTAATGGTTTTCACCATTGATCTGGTCGCTTGTACCACTCTACCTTGGGATTGACCCAAAATGACTTTTAATTGATTTGTAAAAATTTGCTGAGGAGGTTGTATCAAACCACTGCTTCCTGCGTTGCATAGTTGCTTGGTAAAATCGATGTATAACATCAGAGAATAAATCATGGTAGCTAAGCAAATAGTAAGGCGAGTTAGAGTAATTGTTAACATCCTATCTTATTTTACGTGTACTAATAAAACTATATATCAATGGAGGAATTTTCTTCTTTTGCCAAAAAAGAAGAAGTAAGTACACTTAACGCTAAATCGGATATTTTTTTATACAATATTGGCGTAGGAATAATTCCTTAAAAGAAATCTACAAGATAATATTTCTCTTCTGACAAATAGAGGGGGTTCCTTGGTTTCTAAATACAACACAGGCTATGGAGTAGAGGCAATCTGAGATATATTCGTAAAATTGGTTTGTTTGTAAAAATAACAAGTAGTTATAGTGTATAGCTATTCAAAAATATAAACAAATTTCCTATATAAAAAATATTAAAAGTCGATGTATTCAAAATGGTGGTAGATATAAATGTTAAAATATGGAAGACTTCTTTATCCATTAGAATGTTAGCATCATTGGTGCAAATTTCAGCTCTATCAGCGAAATGCTCTAGAAATTATTTTGCGTCACAGTTTCAAAGTTAAAATTTAACGACAAAGTCAATATTTTTTAAATGGCGGCAGATATGAAAACGAAATTCAGTGGAAATGTTTGTCTTATACAGAGGTATAGTCGGCGCAAATTTCAGGACAATCTGAAATCTTTACGGATTTTTGAAATTTTGGGTGAGTCTGCAAAATGGGTTGACGTCTCAAATTTATGATTGTTTGAATTACACAACTACATGTAAGGATTTGTGTTCCAAGTTTCAACTCTCTAGCTTGTGAGTTATGGGTGAAACAAACCGGCATAAACAGACAGTCATCCAGCTAAAAACTACAAAAACTACTTAAATCGTCTTAAAACACCCAAAAAAAGATAATTATGTTTAAAATACTTTTCCTATATACGAGTACCATCAGAGAAAGGTGAGGAATAGTAAAAACTTTTATCGGTAGGACAATCCCAATTTCGTTGAAAGATAAGAGGTTTCTTTACTTCCAGTATTTTCAGACGCTAGGATAAAGTTGAATAGGAATATTGTTCAGGCCACTGAACAATTTTTTTTAATTTTTTGCTGTAATTTACATTATCAGGCAAACAAGAGTTCGTCGAAACACGCCTAGATAGACGAATCCGCAACGCTTCTTCTAGTCTTACCTGGCTATGCCATCTATAGTCTCATAATGTGGGGCCCATACTTGTTCAGCTCTTGGTTTTAAACATCGATGGAACCTACAAACATGAGGAAACCTTTAGATTCAAACACAAGAACAGGCTAAGATGAATGATGAACCCAGTAAAATGTTAGTAGGTAAAATGTTCATGGACGCTACAAGTGGAAGTCCACAATTATTCACTAAAAAATTAATTAATTTTATTCATACATTACTTTTGGATATCCAATACTTTATTTTATTACTTTTACTATCAGTTTATTAAAATATAATGATTTATTAACATGCAATGCCAGTGAAGGAGACAGGAGACCTTATAAGAACATAATTACGTTTCACACTTTATTCTACACACCACCTGCCATCTCACACTACACACTCAGCATTCATCACACAAAATTTCATCTGTTCTCATTTAGGAATTATTATTATATTTTATTCATTATCTATGTAAGTTATTGTTTATTTGCCATACATTTTATTTTTTTTATCATATTCCTTCAACCACGTTGTGTACTTATTTATTACTTTATTTTTAAGACTCTATCTTAACTACCCTACATCTATAGTCCGCTTGAACCTCAACTAAAGCGGCCGTACTGAAAACAATATCAGAATATAATTAACTTATTTAACTTCAAAATTATACTTCAGTGAAAGTTGAGTTGAGGATATGCTATTTAAATCTATTACTGAATATATTACTACATTATATTATACATTATTTTATATATTATTTTTATTGAATATCACAACTACATAATGTTAAAAGATGAACAAGCAAATTATTAAAATAACAAGTGAATGAGAAAAGAAAAGAAGAAATAATTTTAAAAAATTATAATAATAATAATAAGGTATTATCAGGCGTAAGTGATAATTAATTATTAATAAGTAATTCCATATTTAGTAGATCTCTTGGACACTGCCTGCTCAGGCTGTGAGGTAGGTTATCAGATGGATTAAGAAGAAACGAGTTCTACTAAAGGATTAGGGTAATTTAATAAGGACTCGTGAAATTTCTAGTATCTGCATGTAGATGGTTCACGGACAAAAAGGATATTGAGATCATTATGGAGGATGAGGTTAGATACATAGAAAGGAGCATGGGGGATTTTACAAAGGATTTTTGATTGAAGAGTTTGTAGTCGACGGGAGTTTGAAGGCTTAGTGCTACTCCAAACCGTAGGTCCAAGCCGGTTTTAGAACTGCGTTATGAATGTGTAGTTTATTATTCAGAGTAATTTTTTATCTACGATCTAGAAGAAGAGGCAACTTGTAGCGTCTTGACATATCAGTATGTTTAGTCTTAGTGTGATGTTGCCAGTTGAGTTTTCAATCAAGGTGAAGGCCAAGGTAACAGCAAATGCTAGATTAAGGAATGAGGACTTGGTTAAGAATGACTAGAGGACAAGTGCTATGTCGAGGAGTAAAAGTGGAAGACACTTTCTTGTTTGTTATCTGTATTCGGATTTTTTTAACCAAGGATCCAGAAGGAGTAGGTGACTTTTAGTGTTATTGGATGCAGTTTTAGGGTTGTTACATGATCTATTACCGATTTTTTATGTTACCTTCTTTGTCTCCCCAAATTCTACCATTTAATATCACTAAGTCAAAATCGTTACATAGTTCTACAAACTTCTTAGCGTTGGAGTTGGGTTTTGTTTCTTTAGACACTGTAACATTATTATGTTAAGTCCTAATAATTTGCAATTCTCCTCTCCGACTATTACTATCTCCAATAATGATGAAATTCCTATTTCTATTGCCTTCTACAATGCCATAAACCCGGCTGAAATCAAAGTACCAACTATAAGGGTTGAGATAAATCGGCAGCAGATATACATATTATTTTTTTTGATTTCAGCAACGCAAACACTGGAGTTATTTATAAATTGAACTAAATTACTTACCTAGATTCTATTTGAATCCATAAACTATCCCATTGCTGGCTCATCTGTGCGCCCAAGATTTCTCTGATTGCCATAAAATAAATAAAAGACATTTTATAGCAGGTCACCCTGTATATACCCAGTACGAATATGATAATGTAAAAAATCAAAATAGTTTTTATAATAAGCACATCTTTATAGTGGGAGATTTATTTCTTAATCGAATAAAATGTTCTCATCACAATTTACTAAGGACAGTGTAATTATAAATTTGCAAGTAAAATAAATACTAAGATAAAGGCGGAACAACATAATGCCACCTTTAGAAGCCTAGCTAGCTGTCACTTTTTTATTTAAAGAAAAAAAAATGTACTTATATTATATATATTTATATATGACAGTGGGTAATATACTTGTTACTTACGATGTACACATACAGACTCAACGAAAGAGATACTTGCATTAGATATGACTGATAGTGACTCTTTTATTTTTTGTCTAAAGGTGGAATAACAGGGGGAATAGAAATCTGCATTACCTATCCTACGGAATACGTGAAAACACAACTTCAACTTGACGAGAAAACCGCTAAGGGAGGTGCTAAGAAATATTTAGGAATTGTTGACTGCGTTAAAAAGACTGTTCAGACTCATGGATTCTTCGGTCTTTACAGAGGCTTGAGTGTTTTGCTCTATGGATCCATACCGAAATCAGCTGTCAGGTAATTTACTTCCACACTTCATTTAAAATATTTGTTGTTTTCGTATTGGATGGACATGTATCTGCAACCGACTGAATTTTTTCTCATGTGTATGAGCGTTTTTTAATCATAAAATAATAACCCGAGAGTGACCTTATTCTATTTGATTTTGTTCGATAGATTAAGTTATCTGTTAAAATTGATATTTTAGATTCGGAGCATTTGAATGGTTTAAATCTCGTGCGGTGGATGAGAAAGGCAACCTAAATGCCCAGGGCAGAGTTCTTTGTGGCCTGGGTGCCGGTATTAGTGAGGCCATACTTGCTGTAACTCCTATGGAAACAGTCAAAGTGAAATTTATTAACGATCAAAGATCTGCCAATCCTAGATTCAAAGGATTTTTCCATGGGGTCAGACTAATTATTCGTGATCAAGGTATTTATTCATTTATTTATTGGTTTTTTGCACATTTATTTCTGTCTGTCAACCATGGCACTGTCAGAGTCTAAATGTATCTATTGGCGCTGTATTAGCTCAAATGATAAAATGACAAAAGGAAGTATAGTGATTAAAATTAACTCAAGTGGGGTATATTTTAACTCATAAAACCAATGAGGGATGCAAAATTTAAAAAATATATGTATACATTTTTAACCTACTCATCAGGAGCTTTCATTTGATACCCCACTCGAAAAATATTTGAGTTTACCACATTTTTTCCGAATTGCGCAAAAATCTAAAGGGAAAGCTTCTCTACATTTTTTCTATCTGTAGTCAAAAAGTTGCGCTGTGTTTTAAATTTTGACTCTTTAGCTGAACACTTTCAGCGCCAATGACGCAGACGTCTGCGTCATGACGAGGGTATACCCGCGCGCAGCGTGACGCACCTGTTGCGTCATGTCTCTATTAAATATCTATTAAAAAAAAACAAATGGCGCCCGGGAAGCACCTCTAGTTGCACCAGCGGAGCCGAAAGTGTTAAACGGTTTGGGAAACATGAATCAAAGAGGAACGGACAGCAGGCATATCACTCTCGACATAAGGGTTTCGAGAAGATAGTACGAAACCCTAAAAAGCAATTATCCAAAATAGAGGGTCCAAATCTGCTTCATACACAAAGATGAGAGTTGCATTTAGAAACCCTTGGAGCAGGACTAGCATATCTTAACTATAAGAAAAATTGTTATTTTTTAACATTTAAAAATAAAACACAAAAATGATACAAAAATTGTTCTGCGTTTTTGTTTAATAAGGATTTAAAGTCAGCTCTACGATTCTGCCATAAAAAATTCCGATTAAAATAATTTAATGTTGCTCTTTAAAATCTTATCTCTCTTAGTTTCGGGACCATGGCAATTTGGTTGTTACCGTCTAATAGATTTTCCGTAACCCTTCAACTTTTAATTAAAGCATTAGCTTTGAATTTTTAAAATTATTGTTGTGGTATATTTATGTTTGTCTATATTTCAGGTATAAGAGGAGTTTATCAAGGTTTGACCCCTACAATATTAAAGCAAGGGTCTAATCAAGCAATGAGATTTTTTGTGGTGGAAACCCTTAAGGACAAATATAGAAAAGGCGATCCTAATGTTATTGTTCCTAAGTTGGTAAGATCTAATTATTTTTTATTTTATCTTTTTATTTTGAGTATCTCACTATTCAATACAGTAACCGTTTGATCACTGGGTTGAACTTTTTTTTTAATTGATACAAGTAGAAGTTTTTGAGTAATGAATTGATACATTTTATAATAGTTAAAAATGAGATATTTGAAGTGTGTTGATGAAATAGTAAGAATGGAGGGTAGCTCCCCCACTACTAAACTCTCCATTACAATCATACTCTTTAACAACTCATCGTGATAATCTACTTTCTCAATATTCAATTCATACTCGTATTTATTGCAATATGCTCGTTTGAATGATGGAGCCACGCGATACCTAGTTTAATTATTATTTTTCTACTTAGTCCACCATTTTGTTCCAAACACCTCTGATACGGGTTTTTAGCCGTTTCAGGGGTTTTAGCAGTTTTGCAGAGATTTTTAATTCCTCCCTTTCCTCAATCCTTAGTGTTGCCAACAGTTGGAGCCAATGACAAGAGACAAAACTTGATTAATAAATAAATAACATGTGATGACTGTCTAAAGTAATTTTATATTTGTACTTAACTCTGAAGGCCATACTCTGAGTGTAAGAATTGTCAGCTCTGTCCTTTGTGTGTCATTTCACTTTTGGTACACACCAATTCCTCTGATAATGTCCCTCAATTGTGAGGTACTTAAACAATCTATAATGGTTCTGAAACAATCTGATAATGGTGCTTCAAAGATGGCATTGTGCTAAGGTATCTGTCATTAAGTTGAAAAGCCCTTGAAATATTTCTTAGGAAAATTATTCTACCTTCTCTCCAAGAATTTAGCAAACCCATTTTGCAACTGCCTCACTACCTCCAAGAAAGATTACTTCCTGGACTGCAGCCTCGCTCAGGAATTATGCTGAGTAATTGAGGTGTATGAATTGTCTCAACAACTATGTGCAGCAGTATTGCTTCCTAGAGGCATGGTTAAAGTATTAACAAAACCTGGATTATCTGCAAGCATTACCAAGTTAATTTTAATGAAACATCCTACGGGGAAATTTCCCTCGTCATTCCAGATTAAGTTAACACTTGCAGATTCTTATTTTGTTTCGATAGTATACTAGGTGATAAGCCTTACATTTACAGGTCGCTTTACTGCAATGAATGACATCATTACAGTAATAGTGTCACGCTTGAAGTTTCAATTTTCTTTGCTGAGGGTTCTATAGAAGAGTCCCTTCAACAATTCTGGGAGAAAGAAGGCATTCCTCAAATCTGAGGTACCCACTGATTATGATGTCCCATCAAGGTAACAAAATTGGTCGATATTATGTTCCTCTGCTTCTTTGAGATAATTATACTCAGGTAATTCAAAAGCACAGAGCTAGAACGTCGTAGAATTTCTCTTTTTGAAGCCCCTAGTTTCCTTGTGGAGAACTAGGGATTTATGGTATTATTTTATTTATGATCCATAGGCTGCTAGGGGGGGA